>JAOWBP010002559.1:40549270-40588293 GCA_028571105.1 Tragopan temminckii | reverse complement strand
TTTTTTTTTGATAACTCTCAATCTTCTTTCTCTCCAAAGATTAAATTCTCTCCGGTGAAATGATAGTATCCCAAAGGAGACTGCTTAATTACCTGCAATTCTGCTTTTTTTTTTTTTTTTTTTTTTAGATTTTATTACTCAGGCTCCTCTTTATCGCTCATAGCCTCTCAAAACTTGGACAAAAGTTTTTAACTAGGTAGTTTTAGTCCTGATGTTTTGATTTCAGATTTGATTTGAGAGGAGGAGAGTGTCTGTTCAGCTGCCTTCATTTCAGTATTAATTGTAGATAATTTACAGTATGAAGAACTCTCACAATTTATCATGGGTTTCTGCCTGTGGCATTTCACTTTAGCCCAAGGATAAATCTCTCTAACTCTGGGAAATGTCAGGAATGCTCCTGTGATACAGGTGATTCTACAATAATAAAAATCAACAGCTAAAAAGCAGGCTTTATTGTAGATATTCATTATAATACTTATAGCCAGTTATAAATTTTCATCTCATTCCTATTTAACAAGGGCTATATATTACTGTCCTCTACATCACTGTGGCCAAAACCAGAAGACCATCTTGAATTATGATATACTATATACATAATCATTTTTACAATAAAGCTAAATGCAGAAGCTATCATATTGAAATCATATCTAAAACAGTGAAGAGGGTGCTAATATTTTTATATCATGACAAGGATTTGTACCATAGCACAAATAAAAGGAAGTAAGATCTTTAATCATACTCTGATCATTAAATATCAGAATACAGCAGTCAGTGAACTAAACACTTGTAAAAATGACCCAGCAGTCTGCCAGACTTTGCCAGAATCAGAGCCGTTGTCCTGATGCTGTTCTGACAGCCGCTCACAGAGCAGTCTTTACAGTTTCCCAAGTTTCTCACAGCAATTTTTTGAAGTCAAGCACAGCCAGCTTTCCAAAGCATAAAGTTTGTCTCTCGTCTAGAACATGCTGAATAAAGCTTCAGCACTCTTGGTCGTTACAAGGTCATATAGCACACATAGTGCCAGCCTACTTAACTCAGAAAATTAACACTTCCTCCTTTCCAAGTGTCTTAGTGCATTTATCTTTATTTTCTATGGCTCTTTTTGCTGGGCAGAGATATATTTCATTTTTCGTTTCCCGAAAATCATGTTAAAATAGAAAATAGCTGAACTAACACGTTTATTTGGGTTTCCTTCCCTCCTAAAAAAAAAAATTAAAAAATTCATTGGGATCTTTCCATGGGAAAAAGAGTGAGCCATTCCCAAATGTGTTTCTCAGGACAATCACCAATCATGTCAAGCACTATCCTGAAACCCAAGCAAGAATTACTTATTTTATTTCTCGTTTTACATTCCTTAGAAAACACTGTCTTTGTCTCTGCATCAAGGAAACTGTTATTTACAGTTGCAGCTCTGTTGATTTCTCTCATAGCAATGTCAAACGGTTTATATATGAGAGGAGTAGCTGAGCCCACTACTTTGTCACCAACATGCACTTTTTCAAGAACAGAGGCTGTGAAAACAAAGCTTTGCATAGAAAAGCCTTCTTTGATTTTTGTCATCTTTGAGCCAGTGCTTAACCATCATCATGTTTTTAGATGTGTCACTGGATACTTCTGAAGAAAAGAAATCATCTGCGTTCCCCTAGTTGTGTGTGCAATGTGTTGACTCCAGTCTGGAAAACCACCCTGCCAGAACAACTCCAAAGGGAGTATGCAAATTGTCTTTAGTAACACTATTCACCATAAAACATCAAAACACTATCAGAATACATCTGGGAGATGAACAATAATTTCGTTCTGGTCAGGCTAATCTCTAGTATTAAATCACAGCTACAGGAGTGAGATCAGAAATAGAGTATACAACAAGCAAAATGCACTTGAATGCAAACTTTCAGAAACATCTACATTCTGCCATTAAAGTCACCATTAACAGAGACACAGATTGCAGAGAAATTTGTATTTATTCCCATAATAGTATTTATCAGAAGGTTACAGTTTATATCAATGCTAAATTTAGAAGTACATGTTCTATTTGAACTGTTTCTATTATATTACTGTGTACTCAGTACTTACTGAGTACTGTTCCCTTAGTATGTTACCATAGTCCTGCTATTTCACAGCAAAGAAAAAAGGGCACAAGGACACTGAATAGTCTTCCCAATTCAGGAGTTCCACCAAAAATTACAGAAATTGATGACTCCTTAAAGAGATTGATTTTTTAAAGGTAATCAAATATTTCAGGGGGATTTTCTTTAAAAATGGAGTACGATTAAGATTTGAAATTTATTTATGTCAAATAATGTCAAATAACTTAACTTGCAAATTGAGATACACACTCATGAGAAGTCAGCCATGAGATTTACTTCTGAGCACATATGGCTTTAGCATGTTTCCAGATTTGCTTTATCTTTTTTCCCAGAGCTATGAGTTAGATGCGTGAAGTATATAAGACACAAAGTACAGCTTCACACCCTTACCAGCACAGAATCTCTACCATCTTAGGAAACAGCATCCTGTGGACAGAAGAGACAAGGTTCATTTCTAGGATGGCTACTTGATCTCAATAGGACCTCAGAGAACTCATTTGTTCTAAAAATGGCTTGTGATTCTACTTGCATTTCTTGAGTGCAGTTTTCAGAAAACATTCATGTTGTTCAGAAACCTGTCCCTAGATCTGGGAGGGAGAATGGGGAACAACTCCTATAGAAGAGGGAAGGAAGAAAATTCTAGGTGCCTCAAGCCAAATCCTCCAAAAGCAGGAGCTCTTTTGAGATCTTGAATCTCTTTCTCATTCTCCTCAATCTATAAAATGGAGACAAGAACATTTCCTTCCTGCCCAGGGAAGGATAAATACATTCGTGTTTGCAAGGCATTTAGATAAGATAGCTAAGGAAGCTATGTAAGTTGATAGATTCCTTGATCTTAAGGAGCTGTACTCTTGAAACAGCTTGACTAAGTTATAAATGTCCATGTTATTCACAAAATGAAACTGCCAAAAGATAAAAAACATTCTAATGATACTTGAGACCTGGAACTCCCCTTCTCCCCCATACTTTGAGGACTCTGTCCCTTTAGAGATGGTATGCCTTTCAGTGAGGAGGATTCCCTATTGTTTTCTTCCCCATTCTTTATAATGTAAATGTAACCTCGCTTATTTATTTAATTTGTCTCTCAGACCTCTTTTCATCTGGCAAGATGGCGGGGGAGGGGAGCGGAGGGAAAAGGAGCTGAAGGAGGGGGGCTATTTAATAATGTCCTATTAATCGCAGTGCACTATCAGCAGGCTTTAACCCTGTTCCAATTCTTTGATTGCTTTTTAGGGATTAGAGCAAACATCATTGTCATCCATTGCATTGCAAATGGGTAAATTTGAGTGATACGTACACAAAATATAGATAGGCAGATAGTGCACTGATATATGTGCAGAGTATATACATGCATTTATATAGCTTGTACACACACATACACATAAAAATAAGCTACATCGCCCTGTATGCCATACGAGAAAAATCAAATCAAGGCACGGAGAAACTGAAAAAAAACCTACATGTATCATTCACCTGATTTCAATTGTGACTCCCTTTGAACCTCGGCCAAATCATTTTGTACATTAAAAATTGGTCAGGGATGATAAGATTCCATTTTCATGGTTGGTAATGCAGAACCGGTGAAAGAATACAATTACAGACCCCTGAGTAAACTCTGCGAATGTCAACTTGATGTAAATGATCAAGTGTCGACAAAGGGCTGGCGGGAGGGGGGGCAGGCAGAGATGGAGGGGAAAGAAAAGGAGAGGGAGAGGCAGAAAAAGAGGCTCCAACTTCTTCACTCACGGACATGCCAGCACCCCCCTGGGCCCAGCATTTTGGGACCCGATCCTTCTGCACCAACACAGTGCCCAGAGCCCCCCGAGGTTGGCACACCGCTGCCCTGGGTTGGGACCTCATGCTCGTGGCAGGAGTGACCTGCCCCTGCCTCCCACAGTCCACCCCAGGCAGGCACAAAGAACTGCTGCCAAACAATGGCGTGCCTCCCCATAAATCCTAACAGAGCCCAGCACCCAGGCCATACACTGAGAGGCTGTCAGACCCTAACTCCTCCACAGAGTGACCATGTGACTGCAGGTGCCAGAGCTCTCAATGTCAACCCCAGGTCTCACTGGCTCCCTTCCTGCTGGGCCCTGCTGTTGCACAGGACCCAAGCAGCCCCATTTGCTCCTCTACACCTTCCCTGCCAGCACCAAGTTGATGCCATAGCAACTCCTCTTTTTCTTTTTGCAATGAGCTGACATGGGAATCTGAGGAAGGATGCTGTGACCCAGTGGGCACACAGAGCTCAGGGAGTGAAAAGGAGGTGGAACTCCTGTGCCAAGGGAAGGTCATGGGCTGGAAAATCTGCATGTCCTTTACACAAAACACCTTCTCTTACAAGCAGAGAAACTGAGGCAGGGAGCAGTGAAAGGACTTCACTTTACTCTCAAAAGGAACCGTGGGGTGAGGACCAACTGCAAAGGCCTCCTGCAGCTCCATGCCAGGCACCAGCCCACACTGCCTCCTGCTTCACAGCCTGCTCATAGATGTGACTCCACATAATCCAGCCCCATGTTTCCATGAGAAGAATGACACCAGGAAAGGAGTTCACGTTCAAAAGCTTTTCACTGTTCAGGAGACAAACATAAGAGCCATATTTCCATTTATTTTAGAATTATCACCTGAACTGATTAAAGCAGTTATCAACTTCAGTCGTTCTTTATATGTCGTTTTTGTTTAGATTTCCAATGTTTTTCATGTGCACGCTGCATAAATTATTGAAACATTATTTTATTTATCCATCCCCCTGTGACAGAAAGAGGTTCTCTGAAAGCAAATCTTGCCCTAATCAGTTTTGTTTGTCTTGCTTTCTCTCCTCAATATTGCCACTGCTTTTAGGTTAGCAAACAAGTAACACTACTTTGCCTTTGTGGAGAACAAAAAGCACTGTGGGCTGATAAAGACAGGGTGCTGAATCAAAGGTTATTCCAAAATGCATCTCTGGTGGCTAGGAAACAATAGGCCTGTAAAACTTTTAGCAAGCAGGGTGGGAAGGGAAGATGATATGCTGAAGTTCAGCAGAATGGGGTTTGTGTAGACCCCAGCAGCTCTGCTTCCCGCTGAGCCCTAACCTCAGCACAAAACTTGCCTGGTTCACAACTACCTCCAGAATTGGCCATCAAGAATATGAGACAGTGAAATAAGGAAGCCCCAGGATGCCAATATACAGGCTTAGGTTTATATCTTATATAAAAATGGCATAATAGGATTGTCCGTTCCCAGCCTGTGCTCAATTCTTTTTACACACTAATACATCAACAAAACCTGATCAACCTATCAAACCACTGCTACAGAAGTGCTCATTTAAAATATTGCTTTTTTTTCTCCTTTTGAGCACTGTGCATGCCATCCCAATTATAAATGCAATAAAATTAAGCAACGTTATGCAGATGATACCCTGCTAAAAGTAAGTAGCAGAATCAAGTTTGATGTAAATGTGATGCAACTCATTTAGTTGGTAAGGGGTCTAAACTCTAGGTAACTACCTGTACTTTAAAATTAGCTCTCCTCAAAATATCTTGAGCAACATTATTAAAGAGCCAAGTGATATTGAGAATGTTAGCAGAACTGTTCTGGTTTTGAAGCACAGTTTCAAATAAAATGAATTTTAAACAGTTCAAAACGTTGCAATTTCTCACCTGCACATATGGCTTACGACAAATTTGAATACTGAGTGTTATCTGAATCTTAAACTCTGAACCAGTGTACACAAATACAGTTAGGGGGGTTGGGCACTGCAGTCAATTTGCTTCTCAGGCTAAAATTATTTGAATAGTTATTATTTTTCTCCCTTTTCCTCCCTTGATTCTATATCCTGTGTTTTATTCATGGCTCCCCTAAATGGCACAAAATTACCTATTGAATTTATCCCCAGCGTCACAAACAAATAAAGTGGACTCAACCTATTAAGAGGAGAGTTAAGGCAATGCATATCATCTGTTTGTCAAACTTTACTGCACATTGACATACTTTGATATTCATTATAAAAATTTAAATTCAGTTTGTCTTTACCAAACGAAAGCATTTTTGTACGTTCTATTCATATCATCAGAAAGATCTCATGGATCTAATATGGATTAGGACTACCTGGCATGCTTATAAAATTTGGCACAATCTATTTCAGCAAATGCAGAAATGACCATTTTTACCTAACATTGTTAAAGCACTGAAGAAGTTCTAGATTTTACATTAAAAAAACTGCAGCTCTAATATTAGATTTAAATAGTGCAAATTGCAGCACATGTTAAATAACTATTCCCTTGAGTATTTATAGCTTTAGGTTCTGAACTTGCTGCCTTGCATATTTTTCACAGTCATTTTAAAAAGTTTTCAGTCCTCTCACTGATATTTTATTATGAATAATTATTGACAAATATTTATTGTTGTTACAGTGAAGAAGATTTATAAGTACCATTTTGTTAATAAATGTGGTAGGAGTTTAAGACAAATTTATAGCAATTTTTTTTCAACTAAGCAGTTTCTTTTAGTGATTCAAATCAAGATTTTTCCTTTTTTAGGTTACGCATGCTTAATTTGGAAGGCAAAAAAAAAAATTAAAAATATCTGTTGCTTGTAAAAACAAAATTCTTAATGAGAAAAGATGTCATCTCAGTCTGATTTGCCAGTTACACTTTACCACCAATCGATAACAAGCTGAAATCATTTTTATTTGAACAATGGAGACACATTTTTTTAGTGAATACTCATATTTAAAGGAGATTAACAACACATCTAGCAATTCAAACACTTATCTGCAAAAAGAAGTAGTCCACATTTCCAAAACTAAGCCCGAGGAATTTATTCTAAAAGGGGTAGCCTATCTTCCTCAGGTTATAATCTTTTGTTTTGCCTGGTGGATACAGCTCGAGACCTAAGAGTTGGCCAGGGCTTATGGAGGCAGCAGAGGTCAGGGGAGAGAAGATCTGTTGCAGGCATTGTGTTTGAGCCATGTCCAGCTGGGCTCAGCATCCTTTTCCTGTTCACCTTCAAAAATCACTTTACAGACTTGGTGGTGATTTTTCATAGATGTTTTTGTTTGTTTTTTACATTCAAAACCACACTGATAAAAATACACTTTTTTTTTTTTTTCTTAAAGAAAAAAAAGAATAGTCAAGGTTTCACAGTTAAAAGGCTACTTCTGTGTTCTGAGCAAGCTGATTGATCTAATTACCAAAGACCTAGAAAATCATCTCATGGAAGAATCTGCACATCCATTTGATGGAATATAGCATCTCAGGGTCGCTGCTGAAAAGGAAATAAGGACTTCTGAGATTTAGCTATTTTCACAGTCTACCATGTGTATTTAGGCAAGAGACTTCATTGATCCTTGCTTCAGTTTGCCTACTTCTCCAGGAGGAGGGAAATTATTTGTGTACTCATCCTGGAGGGTGGCTGAGCACCTCCTATAGCTAGAAGAATAGCAAGTAAAAACAGTGAGCAATGATTGCACACACAAGAGAAAACAACATGCAGCTTCCCCAGGCTGAAACTTTAAAGATATGGAAGTACCTGGGAAATGACGTACAAGATCTCGTTTCTTTGGGCTAAAGCGTCTGATATGTTGCCACTTGTTTGTGGATTCTCTGGCTTTAGGAAGTGGATAATAGATTTGAGATTTGCAACGGCAATGAAAAACCTTATTCTTCCCCTCATGCATGTTCACATTTGAGAAGAAGCTTTTAAAATCTACTTGAGCTAATTAATTAGTAATTCAACAATAGCTTGAAAATTATCCTAAAGTAAAGGTATTGTTACACTTACAGAACTGCACTTATGCGTGTAAACTTATCAGTTGTTTATGTCAATAATCTGAAGCATTGAATATATGACTTTCTGTAATGCAGGTATATGTTCCTTTCATTGAATGTAGTAGTAAATCATTTTTTTTTACACACACCTCTCTGCAGCTGAAGAGGAATAATACGATGAAGGCTGAACAGATGGGTTACACATACTGCTGATTTTTTTAATAAGAATAGCAGAGTCAGATTCAGTTTTTAAGTGCAAAATTGTTCTTAAACTTTCTGTATACGAATGGTGTACAGATATTTTGGGTTTTTTTTCAGGCAAAATATTCATCACTGTTAAGAAACTGAGTAGTGGATGAGGTGCCTAGAAACATACACATAGGCCTCTTCTCCCAGTGCCCATGGGTCAGCAGTCCAGCTACCCTGGAGTTTGTCTTCACTCCTGTCTGTACCTCTCAAAGCACTGAACTTCTAAAGTGCAGTACAAGATCTCGAGAAAATAAACATGAGGAGAACAACCTCTGTCATCTCTCAAATAAGCAGAATACGTAAAGGGAATATAATATATTTAACTTCCTCTGAAAGGTTGGCTTACTTGGAACACCTACAATCATCCACACAGTGAAGCATTTGTAATAGTCAAACACAGAGGCTTAAGGTGTTGGGAAAGGAAACGGCCCATGAAAATGTGGTCTACAAAGTTAAATCCCTAAACTAGGCTCACCTCACAGCCAATTTTAAAAACAGATTTCAGGTCAGGAAATAGTAGGGAACAAGTTTAAATGAATGTCAAACCCACTAACCCTTCTCCACAAGTGGAGAAAAAGTAATTCATGAAATCAGCAAAGGATTCCAGCAATCTGGGTACATCTATGCAGCTAAAGGAAACCAGGTCAGTGTTGTGAGGCACAGGGCCCCTGGCAGCCCACAACGCTTGATGACCATCTCACCTTTTCGTTCTGCTTTAGATCCTCATCTTGCTTTCCAGGAAGCAGCTGTGGCCTGGCTCTTGGACTAATCCCCTACCTACATGGACAACTCCCAAAGGGTTAAAGAATATCCCAAGTTTGGCTTTTCTATTATATGAAGCCCCCCTAAACCATTCCAGGAAGCTTCAAGTCTCAAAACCTCTTCACGCTAGTTAGCAGAACTCTTCAGCCTCCTTCCCAAGCATGCAAAGACCTCTCTTTGGTAGTCCACCATTCTTTTCTGAAGACACTTAAGAGAAAATAAAACATAACCTCTCTCACCAGGGCTAAAGGTCCCATGCTTCCACTTCAGACCAGAACATCCCAGGCTTTTCCTAGCCTTCCTCTGCAGAAAGGCAAATGTAAACATCAACTGCAGTTGCTGAAACAAGCTGGCACTGCAGTTAAGAGTAGAAGCTCACTGCTTCTACCATGGGATGTCCACAGTCCAGATTAGAAAAGTTTTTATTCTCCAGCTGAAGAAGGCAAACTAGTCTGGCTTTAAATTCCAGTCTGATCTTAAAGGACTGCTGTTTCTAAGGCTATGACTTCACTCAAGAATTAACTAATTTGTTTGTTCGTTCTTTTTCTTGAGTCACCCTTGCTCATCCACTAGAGTTGCCATTGTGCAGTATTACATCCAAGCTGGTGTATGTGCTAGATCAATAGGCATGCTATTGCCACGGTTTCCCTAGTAAATCAGTGCAGGTATTAAAAGGGAGACAACATTTCACAGTTAGTTTCTGCTTCTTCAAATCCATTTAAATTTTGGTTCAAAACAGCCTTCGGATATCAGTGCAAAACCAGTCTTTTCTTTATAGCTTGCTGGCAAAAGATGAGCAAAGATATGGTTGGAAGGAACTCTGGTGGCGATTTGTTAGTAATTTTGATTAAATTTATTATAGTCACATGGTTGCTGTTGCATTTTTTTCCATGGATAATTATGGAGTCTGCTCATTTTATGAGATGTATTTTTAAGAGTTTATCAGTGGCTTGGGATGAGTGCTCTTTTGTTTAGTGATGTATAAATTTGAATAATAATAAATAACAAAGTGAAGGAGAATGAGGGAAGAGAAGAGGCTGAAGTCTAGGAGGATGCCTTGCTGTGCTGTGTTTGGTCACAGCATAGATGATACAGCAGTGGGCATTATCGAAAGCCCCAATATAAATCAGATTAGATAAATATTAATAGTCATGTAACCATGTGCTTTACTGGTGCATTTTGATGTTTTCAGTCAAAGGCTCATGTTATTAGCGTGCACTTAATGATCAGTCGCTTCCCTTTAGTAATGCTTTGACACTGAAAAACAAGACTGTGGCATTGTACCGTGACAGTGCATTCCAGCAATACATGGGCTCCTTTCAGCTATCCCAGTGCTGTGCCATGTCAGCCCAAAACATGGGGCACCTCAACCCACAGACCACCTACTGACTGTCTCCAGCTCTCCAGCCAGAACACAGAAAATGGGGAGGCTCATTCTTCTAGATGTAAAAATAACATCACAGTAGCTGCATTTTGCACCCTTCACACTTTGTAGCTAGACAGCATGCATCCTTCCCTGGCTGTGGCAGTTGTGCTTTTCATGGCGTAGAGAAACTTTGATTTTTTTGGATTCCTGGTAGTATCACCCAGCCACTTCCAAGCTTTTGCATTTGCCTTCTTAAAAAAGACAGAGATAGGACTTCCATTCTCCCACATCAAGAAGACTATTTTTTAAAAAAAAAAATTGTTTCTACTCAGAATCAAACATTTACTGAAAACTTAAATTGGGGTGGAAATTTCAGGTTAGCTGCTGTTAAAATAATACCTACTTGGACAATTTTGACATATTAAAAAACTTGTTAATCATAGAAAAATTCAAAGCAAAGGCATTTAGGAATGAGCAGATTGGTTAGCACCTAGATCAGTCAACATCAAAATGTCTTCAAATCAAGGAAGGCTTACGGAAAGCACTTACGTTTACAAAGCTGCATTCTCCACTCAATTTAATATAGGAAGATTTTCTCATAATTAATACAAAGCAATAACAGGTTACTGTGGTGTATTTGCAATGAGTTGTTTCCTTTATGAAGTAAGAGGCAAAGTGTTTTGCGACTGAGCTGTAGCATCACTCACCACAATCAAATTACGCAGTAATGACTGCATATGTCACACATTTATTCCAGTTTCATTACTGATTTGTGCTTTGGGTCCACATTTTGTTCCATAAGATCACAAGTTGCATTTCACTGGGGTGCACTGGTCTTAGGTGTGTACAGCTGTGGTCAGCCATGCCAGCATCCATGCAGCTGCCACCTGAGCACAGTTACTTCTACTTACACATACAGACATGCAACATGCCACCATACTTCATGGCTGTGCTGAACTGCTTTAATATAGGCTATGGCAATGTCGCATTGTGCTCAGCATTACTGCAGGTTGTTCTGTTCTGTAGGCATGAATGTTAGCTGTGTGATTACTCTATAATATCACTGTGCACTGCACTGCCCAGTTGTGCCAGGCATACATTCTGTGCTATGTATTATAATAATGTTGATATAATGCTGCAGTACCGGTGCAAGGCAGTGTCAGGGCCTCGTGTGCCGCGCTGCCAGGCTGGGTGATGGTAGCACAGAGTCTCCGCTCTTGCATTACGGGGACGTGCAGAATTAATCTTATGTAATCTGCACTTTGTGGTTGGTTTGCATTAGTGCCGTGTGCTCTCCGAGGCTTGATTGTAGGGTATTAATGTCAAAATCCTCCATGATCTACTGCCGTGTGGTTGTGGTGTAGCCTCCGATAAAATCATGGCTTGGTTTCTTAATAACACAGAATTTTAAGAGACAACAAAATGTATAGGAATTGTTCTATATTAAAAATGCAGCATAATTGTATAATTACAGTATTTGCATCATGCTAAACAGATTGGCTGGGTTATTTCAGATTCTTTAAAGTCGGGATGGCATCAGGCCTACAGTATTTCTAAACTGTTTTGCCCGTCTGCAGTTGTATAATGAAACACCACAAATTTTACCCAGCAATACTTGTGCTTTTCTAAGTGCTGCATTATGAGCATAAAATTACCAAACGTACTGAACACACTTACCAACACTGAACTAAAATCCCTTATCTCTCACCCACAAATTAAGTCTCCACAGATCCCTTTTTACAATGCTGAAGTAATAAATACATATACATTTATTTCTACAACCATTTTAAGAAATTAGAAGGAAACCCACGCAGTAGTTTAGCAGTTAATTTACAACAGTACAGCCTCTTGAGTAAGTATGTAAAACAAACACACATCATTTATTTCCCTCATTTGAAATCCCTGCTCCCCGACACACAGACAGACAGACTCATACACACAGATCACTACAGCCCAAATTGGACATCAGAGAAGAAACTGGGACTTCTTTGCTATCATCCGTGATTGCCCTGAGGCTTGAGGAGTGGCCAATTTACAGCATGAATATAGTCTAGGGATATATGAATCATGAATCATGTTTGATGTATGGAAAGGCACAGTCATTCTGAAAGGCTGCAAATGCAGTCATCTGCTTTTTAAGTGAAAAAACACAGTTGCAAAACAACAACAACAAAATTAGAGAGATGAAATACCTGGGAAATATTATTTAAAAGACACAATCTTCCTTTTTCTTTTTTTTTTTTTTTTTAATTGGGTTGGAAGGGGTTACTTCATTATGCAGCAAATTAGAAAATTCATAATTTATCATTGCACCCAGTCGAAATGCCACCCAACTGAGTCACACCCCTGTGAAAACCATCACATAGTAACAAACTGTCAAAGCCTGCTGCAGCCGACGGGCAAAATTAATATGCAAATGTATGCAAGAAATTAAAAAGCAGAATTACCCAGGCAAATGAGGTAGCTATACTTGAATTGTTAGAATTATGAATAATTACTGCGAATTTTCTGCTCCTAATATAACTTGTTTTTTGATAAACAAAGACTTAATTATCGAGATGCGCTGGAGAATTTCCGTGGCGCTCATTAATCTTGCAAAAAAAACAAGTCCCTGGTGCCCAAACCGTAATGAAGAGCGCGTGCCCTGAATCTTCAGAAAGATCAGAGGCACCAGGGTGCCAGGGCTGGAGAAAAAAAATGACAGTGCCAATGTCCCCTCCTGTACCCTGGAGTGTCATAACGTCTTCCACTAACTATCAAAGGGACTTATTTATGCCAGCAGCTGAGCTATAAGTCCAATTTACGATGCCTTAAGCAGTGGTGAAATGATCTGTTGATGTGCTATGGAAATGCCATCTTGCAGTAGCTCGATTTGGTCCCAGTGATACCAACACGATGAGGACCCTCCGCTCCTCTGCTAATGGATGCAGCATGACAGACCATAATACACAAGAGGGACAATCTTTTAGGACCAGTCTCAATGGTCCTCCATTAATCTTGGTTCTGCAGCGCTGTGGTGTCCATGGGAACAAGGGCATTATCATAAGCACTGGTTTTAAATGCTCCCATTAGGGACTGCAATAGAGAAGAGAGATGCATGGGGTGAGGGGGTTAGGGAAGACAGTCCACTATTAGTTTACTCTTCTTTTTTATGACCTGGATTCAAACCATAACGGGTGGCTCAGAGAATTTTCTCTTCCTAAATAACATAAAGAAAACAACAAAGGAAGAAGCAGCTAAGTGTACAGTGCAGTGCTGCATGTTCGTCTTCTCTGTTTTTACAGCTAGAAAATCAGCTTGGCCCTGGTGGGCTGAGATAATTTACCATGAGAAAGCAAAGGGAAAATAACCCCAGGTACTCTCAGCACAGACCAAATCGAACCCGCTGTGAGCTTATTATTACTTAAAAACTGGCATCTAAGTGGAAATGACTGACTCTCTGTCATTATCCCTATTACCACCATGATAAACCCAGGCAGATGATAAGGCAAAATTACAAAACATCAGTTCTGGAGCTCGGAGGCTACTTCAGAAGCTCAAGGCAGACTGCATTTTCAAATGCTCCTTCTCTGCATTCAAGTCCCCAAATTTCCTGATGCCTTAACATAACCATTTCACTGCATAGGCAAATTGTCACCTTTTAAACCAGGGCACCTGTCATTTTTTATATAAGGCTCTACCACTCAGTTATTCTTGCTCTTAATCCTCCAATTTCTCTACGTACACAGAGTGCCTATAGTACCGTAATGTTCAGAATTTTACTTTCACAGCCTGCATTACATTTAGAAAAGGGAAAGATGAGGAGACAACAACATCATGAATGATGGAAAGTATACCCTTTCTGATCGCTGGGCTTTGAGTTTTTAAATCAGCAGGAGGAGCAATGCACCTGGGACTGCCCTTCCATACTATGCAGTACTTTGGAGTGAGAAAAGGGGAGCAAATTGAAAGTATAATGACAAAATGGCCAAGACTGGAAGAGACATCTGGGTCCACCTACTCCAACTCCTGCTCAAACAGGGACACTTAGATCAGGGTGACTGGAACCATGCCCAAGCAGCTTCTGAACATCTCCAAGGAAGAGACTCCACTTCTCTGGGCATCCTGTGAGAGCACTCCAGTAAAGAAGTGCTTCCTGGCATTTAGATGGAACATCCTGTGTTTCATCACCTCATCCTGGCACTGGGCACCACTGAAAAGACACTGACTCTGTCCTCTTTTTACTCTCCTTTTAGTATTATACACACTGACGAGTTTCTCTTGAGCCTCCTCTTCTCCAGGCTGAACAGTACTATCTCTCTCATCATCTCCTCAAAGAATTGTACTGCTCAGCCTGGAGAAGGTGAATTAGCTGCCTCACAGGCCCACCACAGCATTGGCCTACCATACAAGCAGACCTGCGCATACCACTCCAGCAATGCTGCTTGCTCCCTCCCATTCTGCTCTTCTTTCTCCAAGATCTTCCACCCTCCCCTTAGTTGGAAGGGATGAGGCTCCAGCCTATGCAGAGGGCCAACACACACCAGCACGGAGACCCAAAAGATCTTTCCTGCAGTAGCTTCTTCCTCATACAGCAGAGTTGGAAGGGACCCAGAAAGCAAAGTGTTGGTGAGGACTGTCTTAGCAAGGCTGATAATTCACTTCACCAGTTGCCTAGAAGAATGGTTTATTATAAAAGGAGTAGTAATTGGTAATTGTGCCTGACGTGATTCCTTACCTCCCTGCTGCTCAGCAAGAATGATGGCTGCTGAAGTTCTTACTGATGTAAACTTTCATTTTCCACATATGGATGGGGAAGTTTAATTTTGCAGACCCGCCAAGGCAAGTTTCATGCAAAGTATATGCTTGTTATCATAGAAACTTGTGCACAGCCCTCTTAATAACTGCTACTCGGGCTGAGCCATGCGCCTGTTCCCCTGATCCCACAGCCTGATAGTGGTGTCACCAAAGCAGCTGCCATCTCCATCCATTTCAGAGTGTGAGATATGCAGGATTGTGCACTTCCTGACACTGTTTGTCAGCTAATGGCCGCAGTGTCAGTCTGAATGTTTTGTGGCAATGAAGCCTCAGGAGGGATGATTCTGCTTACGGCATGAGTTTGTGAAAAATCCTCCAAGAAAATTTTCTTCAAAAAGGTTTCTTGTGTTACAAGAACACTTCAGTACAAATCACCAAGTCTTTCCTCCATCTCCTTCACATGCATGCATTTATAGCAGAAGAAAAAGATGAGGTTTGAAATTAAACTTATTTTTATCTTAGTGAAGAGTTGGGAAAACCCACACAAAAACTGCCAAAGGTGCTGGGTGATCCAATTTACCTGTCCAAGAACTTAGGAAGCAGCTTCAGGAAAGAAAAACAATTTGCACATAGCTGAATACTTGTGACAACGTGAAAAATCTGCCTCACTACACAGATGTTGCAAGACAATGGATCTGAAGCGTGGAAAATGGGTTGGCCAACAGCTACAAAGATGAGGAAGAGAACAAATCCTACTTCAGACTCTCCCCAGGCCTTATACTTCACATTTGCAATTGTCATTACTCCTAGCCAGATTTTGCGGGACAAACAGTGGCATGAGAAAAGGCTTCAGTAATTCACTCAGTCACCTCACTACAAAATCTTGGTCCTTTATTAGAGTTTCGAGCCTTGGGCTGACTCTTTATCAGACATTGGTTCAAAGGGAAAGAGATCCACATGTGCAAGCTGGAAGTAATTAACTGTGGCCAAAGATTGTATTGTTTAGATTTTTCCTGATCACTCCTTGCTCTTCATAAACTGGATTCAGGATATAAGCATACTCTCTGTGACGCCAGTTGCAAAGACTAACCCTAACCCTTCCAAATTCCCATAACTACCATACTGACACAACACACCCAGAGAATGATCTTCAAATATACATATGTGCCTATATATTCATGTATATATTTAGGAATGTATGGATATTACAGACAGAAATGAGCACGTAACTGAGGCTGGTCACGGGAGGTAGAAGAGGACTTCTAAAAATGCTGTATGCAAATTCTTGCAGTGGCACCTGAATGACAAATCAGAAGAGTTTCATTCTCTTCCCAATAAGCGACATCATGAAAAATACAGAATTTTGGTCCAAATCGACAAGACACTCCTTGGTTTTGTGCAGCACTCAGCCCCTCTCAAAGAAATACAAATGTTTTTAAACCAGGTCAGCATGCTGCCATGACAGAGGAGAATACACACCATGTGCACCTTTCTGACAAAACAGTTGTTCAGTTTGCTACAGAAACCCCAAAGGGGACTAACAATTTACTGTATTTATATAACAAATAGTTTTGAGGTAGAAGAGCTGTGCTTCTAGTGTCAAATTGTCAGCTTGAAGGTCTGTACAGTGCTGAAAAGGGGAAAAAAATGCTTAGATTATTCCTAGTGACCCACATACCGCAAAACATCTGCTGACAACATGGTTGGCTTCCTGCCCAAGTTCAACTATGAGCTGTCTCCAGCTGATCATCTTTGCCCTCACTGTAATCAGAAGAGTCCACAGCAAGCAAAGGTGATAGTCAGGGACACATAAAGCAATTTGACCAGTTGAATAAGCACAAACTTAAATAAATATGCACATGCACACATATAACTCAGTCATAAACCTGACCTTAAAAAAAAAAAAGAAAGAAAAAACAGTGCTACCATCAAATATAAGACTTTCTTACAATTCCTTGGGTTAGAAATAAGAACTCATTGGTGCTTAGCATTATCCTTTGTGTTTGTAAAATGCAGGTTGTTTAAAATTTCAGATCCTAGAGATATTCATGCACAATATAATTAGACAAAGCACTGGAAACAAATAAAAAGCCCTAAGAAATAGCTTTTGTACTGCCTTCATCCATCACTGTATTAAGTATAGTATTATCTTGCTTATAGGGACAGAAACAATATTCCTAGATGTAAAATGAAGGATGGAACACAAGTGCATCTGAAATGGTGTTGCCTTGTCATGCAAACACATTGATGTAACTTGACTGTCAACCTCCCCTTTTGTTGTTTATGGTTATTACTTTTTTATTATTTTTATTCAAATCAGTAATTACTCCTAACTTCCAAGTTTCTCATGCTATCTTTGTTCTTGCCTTTAGGTATTCATTCTCCTTTTTAATGCACCTGACTGCTTAGAACACAGCCATAATCATACCTGATATTGTTCAAATTAATAGCCACTCATTTGTGGTCATAGTTGTGGGTTTTTTGCACCTTACATTACATACGTTACAAACCTTGCCACATAATTCAGAAAGCTGTACAAGTCTCTCATTTCAGTAACCAACAAAGAATACTTGTTATTCTGCTTTATTCTTTGTTAGTATCAGTACATATTTTTTCTGCTCAGTAAAGGCCAAAAGATGCTGTGATTCAAGGGTAGGACAGGATGTGCATGCACTTCTCATTAGACTCTCTTCTGGGCCAACAGAAAGCCTTGAAGATTCACCTGAAATTCCTGAACAGACAGCTCCTGTACTTGGCTGAGGGCCTGTTACATACAAACCATTTGGATGATTTAAAATACAAGTATATAGATGTGTAGCAGGAAGATGTAACAGCAAGCGACAGAAAACACGATCCCTTAGGTGCCGTAGCTAGAGGCTTAGTGACAGATGATGCTGCAAAATGGCTTCAAGATGGGATATTTATAAAACTGCTTTATGAGAATTTTACACTGCTAATCACGAGGCTTTAATAATGTCTTCCTCTATTAATTGAAATCTAACTACTAGCTCACATTTTGAGACGTTGTCTTTGTTAAATCATGTAAGAAACTCCTAATATTCCTTTTCCATCTTCCAACCCTGACTTTGAATCTGACAGTTTCAGGATTGCCTTCACCCTTCTAAATATACTAGACAGCTCATATACAGCACCCCTCATTTGATTAATTCTAATAATTTTTAGTCATTATTACTTTTTAACATATATTGGTACTGCAGATTAAATATTATTTATAGCTTTAATTTGTGTCCTGTTTGGATTGTACAATCACAGGGCTAACGTAGCCATCATTATTATCATATTGTTTTATACTGTTCCTAAAATTAAAATCCATTCTCGTCTTTAAATGTTTTATTGTCGTTGTCTTTCTTGTTTTGCATTGCATAGTCCATGATTAATTCCGTTAGCCAAGTGCATATGGCCTGCTTGGCTATCATCCATTATCTTCATCACTGTTGCCTCAAAATGAGCACTTTATTATTACCTTTTTCATCTTTCCAATTACCAGATGTGCTTTTGCATTCCCATACTTTTCCTACTAGACTGAGATCTACATTTAGAGTAAAAGTCCCAGCTCATTAGTCACTGAAGACAAAGTGAATTTTCCCTGACTAAATACAGAAAATCTGAGGGTCAGTTCCAGCATTAGAGAAGCTTCCTAATTTCTGAGAAACAAAATCAAGAATGACTGTATTCTCCCCTACAAGAAAAGCTTCAGTTTTTCTCAAAAGATGGTAGTTTAGTAGAGGATAAGAGGAAAATTTCCTCAACAATTCCTTTTGCTACATTTGATTCATGTATCCTTCTGGATCTGTCTTAGAAATCTTACCTAAGGCAGGTAAGGGCAAACCTCAGCAGCTATCCTGTAACTTATTTCTTGGAATGGCATCCAAAAAAGGAAAAAGAAAAACCAAAAGACTGAAAGCAGTTGTGTTAAACATCTACATAAGGCTGGCAGCCACATCTCTCACTGTGAAAAGCCTTTTTCAAAAATTCTATCCTAATTTTTCAGGTTCAGGTGATGTAGTGTCATTCAGTGTGCCAACACCCAAACACTTCTCTGACTGAATTCAAACTCCTAACCATGCAGTGTTTACTTAGTCCCAAAGTTAGCTGAACTAAATACGGCATGCAGTGAAAAACCTTGCCAAAGTAAGGGAAATATCTTTTTCTTGTTCATTTCATTCATATAACTTTAAGGAAAAATCACCTATACTTTTCTTTCCCCCTAACACCTCAGTTCAGTCCAGTATTATTTCTCAAATTGTTTTCACAGGGCTATTAATTTTGTTTGTTAGTAATTTTACAGTCCCATTACTGAGCATTTAAAAAAAAAATACCATATCATAAAGCCACAAATTCTTCTTATGATTGATATTTCTAAATGCCCATGAATCTCCACTTCTTTTTTCTCTAAAACCTCTGTACCATATATCTGTTTCTAGGCAAGAACCTCCTTACTGCCACACAAAGCAATGATGGAGCAAGACCTGTGCATAACCTGGGGATACTTAAGGGAAATGTTATATGATAAGTAAGGGAAGAAGCTGCCAGATACAAACATGCTAGCTTCTGTCTTTTGACCTAAGTATGCTGCTCTGGGCATTTAAAAAAACTCTGTTAAATAATCACTGTGAAGGAGGAAGCAAATATTACAATAGGAAAAAAAAACATTAAAGGGATAGCAGGATGTAGACTGAAACGTTTAGAAGTAACTAGGGTGACAAGCTTGCAGCCTCCCACAGTACTCTGGCTTTGAAGAGACAAATACCTATTTGCTAAGGTTGGGTAATCAGAAACAGCAAGCAGAGCACCAAAGTGGAGGTCCTCTGCATCATGAGTTATCTTTGAAACTCAGACAGTCCAGGAGAGGTCTGAGGACTGAGAAAGTGCTGTCACTTACAGGAACAACTTGCAAGTTCCTGTAGTGTTTTGGCACTTAGAACAGGCTTTTTAAACTATTTTTTGGAACTCAACTGTTGAAGTGACACTTCATAATTAGCCCTTCTTGTGCTGATCACAGCCTCTGAAAAACAAGTTCTTTTAAATTGTACTTTTGCGAACATCTCAGAATTGAGACTCCCTTCTTCTCGTAAAGAAAAAACTTTGCTCCTCTGGCAAATTGTTGCCCTTGATCTCTCTAAATCTGATGTTTATACCTTTACGCTTCTCTATAGCCTCTTACTCCAGGCGTAGTGACATTTACTTCAACAGAGCTCTGCCCAAGTGTTGTGCTGTACTGACATATCCAGACTCGGTTCTTCTGTGCCTGCAGAAGTAAAAGATGTCCCGTATGTATCAAGATGACAGGGCAATGTGTTGAGAACTTTTACATACAAAGTGTCTTAAGATAACAGATCAAAAGAGATTGTGGAAGTGATAAATGTCACTTATATGCTGGCAGATTAATATAATGGCAATGTCTGTTTTTTTATCTAAACACCAGCAGGAAAAATTTGACAAGTCTGGGATAGTATGGCATGGCTACTTCTCTCATTTGGGCTGATATTTGCTTTATCTATTCATCTTAATAAGTTTGCTCTGAGCAGAAGAGCAACTCTGCATCTTGCCTCCTGGCAAAAGATACACAAAGTACCTTTCTGATCTCAGGGAAGAGTTTGCATTCTTTTGCAGGAATTCAGAAACTTTCTATTGCTAAAATATCTTCCCTATTTTTTTTTAAATATGTTTTATTTTTTGTAATGCGGTTGTATTATCAATGGCAGACTGTCTTTGGTAGTCCTTTGTTCTGAAGTTTTATTAACAATGTGTCTGGATACAAAACTTTGTCATATTATGTTTTGAAGGTTTTGTAGCAGTAGAAAGTGGTGTGCACCTATGAGCATTTATAATAGAGAAAAGCCAAGTGATAAAGTGCACCTTTAACATAATGACAGTAATTCAGTCTCAGAAAGTGAATGCCATTATACTTGCCTTTAAAGACTAAAATCAGTCAATTGAAATGACAATTATGATAATCCTCATGTAATGAAGATTATTTTGAAACAAAAATCTTTTTTTGGTACGTATACCTCTTAACGTGTGTGTATTTACTGTACCTGAGTACGTTCTTGCCATTCTACTTGGCTGGAAATTTGATACAAGTATTTCTATCCATTCTGCTGGTTTCAGTTGTTATTTGTGGCAAACTAATTCCACACACAAAAGAAAAAAGCTAGAAAAACTTTGCTAAAAACAAGCCATATGTAAGTTTTGGCAAACTGCTGTGAGCATGCAGCTTGGAGAATTGGGTAGCCTTTAAAAATAGTTCCATTGGGCAGTCTTTGCATGTGTGACGTGATAATTCCTCTCCAGAGCATTCTGTGCTTTTACCCTGTGTTTTGTCATAACCTTCTAAAGGGAGGCACAGTGAGCTCCCAACAAGCCACCTGGATAGCTCACAGTAAGAGATCATTCCAGAAAACATTATTCTAACTGGGAGTCGGATGGCAGTGGGTGGCCTGTCACAGTTACCTGTGCTGAAGGAGAAATGTACCAAACATCTGATTTTAGTTAGCCAACATAACATTTTCAGCGATGTCCAAGGGAGTATCTATGTAGGCATTATGTGCCTAATATAGCATTAGGCACATAATGCTACAAGACTACCATCAGAGTTGTAATTTTTCTTGGGTTCCTCTGAAAATATTGTTCCATTCTAACAAATTGAGGCACTCACAAACATTGTACAGACAAGTAAAATGTAAAAAGCCACAAGGACATACAAATATGATGAAAAGAGAGATTTGTTGGGGGTAAAGGGGATGATATAGCAGGTACTAAGTCCAAGATAACCATAGGCAGCTTGGCTCCACAGTCGGACATGAATGTTATGTAAAGATTCTGCCCTATGAAACAACCCTGACATGAAATGCAGTAGAGATTAGTATTACAATTACAAAACACATTTGAGCACTGTAAGAACACTTCTGTCTAACAAGAAAGGTGCTTCAAGCTGTAGCTACGCATTTTGCATATTACTGGCTGCTTCAGTTGTTTCAGGTTTAAAATTGTCATATCGATACTCCCCACACATTTCTGAAAAATGCTTTTTAGGAAAATTGATATGTAACTATTGCCAAATGCTTCTCATTCATGTTTTTGTACCTTCTACCTCTTTGTTGATTTCAAGGTAGAGAACTAATGAAAATCCCCCAGGGAATCCCTTAAGTCAGGTGGTAGTTTACCTGCTACGTTTAGCAATCATTTAGGATGTATTCCTTTTTTGTTGAGGGATGGTAATTAGGACCACATGAATTTGTATTTATTTTGCTTGCAGAGCTTTATTAATGTGAACTACACTGGAAGTGGATGGATTTCAGATGGTTATATCTTCTTAGACCTGACCTAGTTCTAATAATTTGCCATTCAAAAGATGCAGAACTTAGATCTTTGCAGGAAGTTGTTACTATTTGCTGTGAACAGTGGCCTAAAAAGGTTGCTGTATGCAGTCAAATACACTGGCACAGTAGGGAAATGTTATCTTTTCTAAGGCTATTATTCTAATCATTTCATCTAGTCCCTTGTCCAAATATATTATGCACTGGTACAGAGTTAATTTAATTTTTGAATTCCTGCAACAGTACAATAAACACCATGACAAAGCAGGGTGTCAAATGCATGCTTTTAGGAAGTTCTTCATTGCCTGTTAATTGTACAGTGCAATTGTGTCAGTGGTCTGGATGACATCGCTCTGCTGACTGTTTGGTGGAGATGTTTAATAGCTGGAAGGCTAAATGCAGTGGAATTCACTTTCAATATGTTACTGAGAACAGTTTAATGTGCACACATTTCAGTCATAAAGGACTGATTGGGCCCTCCTGCATTCTTGTTCCTTGAGTATTTAAGCTCTCTGAGCCCTGAACCTGTCAGCAAACTTTCTCCTGGTTCTGCATGAGTTTCCCATACAGAGAACCTAATGCAGCAGAGAGGACTTCAGCTGGAACATCTGCCAGGGTGCCTTCTTGAGCAGCAGAACAGCCTCAGAATTCACTAATAAATTTTTGGGGAGATTTTAAAAGTGGTACCTAAATCTTTCAGGCCAAAGACTGTTCTTGCCTTACATCAGCGATCACATGGGATATTTCAGCTCTGCTGTTCTTTTCCTCCCTCCTTTGTTCACGTGGAAAAGGAACAAAGTCCGTCTCTTTTTGCCACTCCATGAAGCTGCATTGTACCTGAAGGCATGACATGAGAGAACCACAGGAGCAGTCTGAATCACTTCTTTGCTATCCTCAGCTTGTGACTAACACTAACAGTGAGAGCCCGACACTGAGAACAGAAGTGTGCTGAGCACTTCAATGGGAGTTAGGCACTAAAAGTCACACAGGCCCATGTACTTCACCAACATTTTGTCTTCAAGTTTCCACGAAAACATCAATTAATCCTTACAACATTCCTGAAAGGTATCCCTACCCATTTTGTCCTGAAGGGAAACTGAGGGAGATAATTAGAGCCTTGTAATGAAGTAACACTTGATGACCTGGAGCCCAATCTGCTATCTGGGTCAATAGGCAGATTATGTTCTTGGAATGACTAATTGTAGGTACCTAATTGTATTAACACACAAAAGCAGCAATTCATGGCGCGGCAAAGAAACTGCCACCCCCAGCAGTCCTTCCCTCTGGGTGAATTACATCACCTCAGGGCTCTGATTCACCATCTCTGACAGATTTAGCTGTGGAAACTAAAGAAAGTACTGCCTCTACAGCTGCCTCAATAGGTGTCACAGATGACACTCCTCCTCAGAAATGAGCCAGCAAATACTCTCCCTTATTAAGAATAAAATACAGCATTGCATGTTCTTATCTTCAAAAAATATTGCAGGCCTCGAACTGAAAGTGGAGACTACTGTACCTTCAGCATATGCAAGAAGATAGAGCAAGTCATTGCCCACTTCTGCCTCAGTTTCTCTATTTATATTTCCTATTGATAAAGCATTCCTCCTATTTTACATTTAAACTTTGTCACCTTCAACATTATGAAAAAATCATTAGAACAGGACTCTAACGAGCACATGAAGAGAGTTTATTTTTCATCTCCATTTCGAGACAGCAGACCAAACATTGGTTGATCACACAGAGCTGCTCTGAAATTCCAGCCTTGAAGTCAGTAATTTTTTTTTATTTTTTACAAAGAAGCATCACTGTCTTGCTTAAGACTTACTACTGTTCTAGCTGGTCTAAATGATTTCAACTGAAATAATTGGGTTGCACCTTAGAGATTCAGTCAGAGCTGGTTTCTTTGCTGATATATTTGCCAAAAAAATAAATTCAGTTTCTCAATGGAAGAGCTCAAACAGTTCCATGGCAAATGCAGAAAAAAATTAAATTTTGAGCAAAAGAAAACGCTCTGAAATTAAATTCTGCAGAAATGTGTATTCTGACTTTTTGATCCATTGTGCTGAGTATAGATTTCAGCAATTGCCTGAAGTATTCACCAAACAATTGTTATCAATAACAAATACGCTAGTGTTCCATTATTATAGATATAATGTAGGGGGAAAAAAGAAAAAAAAAAGCCTTTTCAGCCTCAAGTTTAGGATTTGTTTTCCTAAATATTTTTCCCCTCTCCTCACTATTACTGCAGTCTGAGAAACTGATGCATATTTTACTGACTTTGAAACAATGTTTAGGGTCACTCCAAAGGAAAAAAAAAAAAAAGAACACTCAGATGATACTACCTGTCTCATACATTGAAATTCAAAGCAATTGTGTTTCATCAGAAATACATGATGATTTCTTGCCCACTATTACAGTCCAACCTAAGTATAAAAATTCTGTATGAAAATTTAGACAAGCACTACATTCTGTAGTCCTGAGATTTCACAGAGTAACATTTATCATTTCAGAAGCATCAGCATAAACATGAGTGCAGATTGCTGGGGTTTCTATGCAGCTATACCCATCCTTCAAACTTTTTTAACCTACCTTGTGGCTAATGACCTCAGGTGGGAATAAGAGAGTATTGCATTTAAAAAGCAGGAAACTTGCAGACAGAAGGCAACAGTAAGCTTTTCACTCTTCTATATGCTCTGAAGAGACTTAATCAGAACGTTTTCAATATATTTTCACTAGAGTTGGACTCAGCAAAACAACAAATGCTTTTTGATTTTTGATTTTCTGTTGCGGGAGCCTGACAAAAGCAAAATTGTGTGTCAGGTATTACATTCTAAAACTCTACAGAGTCACAGAGCACTCTATGATTGATCTCTGCTCTTAAAGATAGGGCTTTGCTCCATTGTTCAGCTTGACACCACAGCCCTGAAGGAGATGACCAGAACCTGCTCCACACGCTCTGCTCTAACAGCATCTCTCATTCAAGTGGCTGGTGACCACATCTGACTTAGGGGATCCCAGGGCCTCTAAGGATACCAGCCCACCTGTAGACTAAAGGCCAGCATTTATTAATGACCAACTTCGTCTGCTTTTCTTTTGCTAAACTTTACCAAGACAAGAAACTGTGGTTTTCAGATTGCTCTGAGACCAGCTGGCTTTTAAGCATTGGGAAATAAATCCCTAGCTGAGAACCACCATCAAAGACATCAAATTGATATTGTATTAAAAAATAGTTGTAAAAGCCACTTACATAACTTTGCATTTTCATACACTTAAAGAATGTCAATTTATTGAAAAAAAAATAACAGTCTACTTCCATCTAGCAGACTAAGCCAATAATAATGATGTATTTTACAGTGTATGATTTTTGCCATGTGGTGTAGATTTATAAAGAAAATTAAAAAAAAAAATCAATGCAACTAAATTGACAAGTTTGTCAGTGACTGGAACTTCCTTTTTACTGTTACTTCACTAAACTGAATTCCATAGCATCACAATCATTAATTAACATCCTACTCTGATGGTTTGGTACCTGGGAAACAACTGGGTTATATCTGGGAGCACTCAGGGAAAAGGGTATACTATTAGCAAAGACAGCAGAAGATGCGAATATGTAGCTACAAACAGTTTATTAAGTTCGTTGCAAAAACTTTTGAAGTTATCCAGGCCAAAATTTCCAAACTACACAGGATCCTGCTGGATCCTCAGCTGTACTCTCAGGGAAAAGTAGGTCTATATCCTGCCAGAAGATCTGTGTCTGTCTCACACAGAATTATAGTATTTATCACAGAATCACAGGTAGAGGCCATAAGATCAAGTAATTAATTTAGAAGTTAACTAGCACAGTAGCTAAACTACATAGTTGTGTTTCATCAAACTCAGAGAATACAAAAGTCAAGAACAAAACTTAAAGAGGATCACTGAAGAAAGGTTTTTGTAGATTCTGAATATAAACTCTTTGAGATGCTCAATTCAACATTACACAGGTTTAACATGAACTTTGAGGGACTGGGCTGCTAGTGTTAGGAAATTCTCAAACAGGTGAAAGGGGTTGCAGCTGTGATATGCAGCTATCTTATCTTCTTTATAGCCTTGTTTTTAGGGGAGCTAGTGAATTCCATTGTAAAGATCCTTTGGTTTTGGTTTGTTTTCCTGTATACGTTCCAGAGAACAAGGAGAATGATTCTTTCAGAATAAATATTTTGTTATTTGCTATTATGTTTCTGCAGCTGAAATCAAGCAGCTGGATCAAAGAGATCCTCTGGGACATGTGCTAAGGACCATGTTTTTCACCTTGGTCTTTTGGGCCATGCCCTTAATTGGAGCTTAGTGTCCCATTAATGATTGTGCCTCTTGGGATTTATATGATCATTTCAGAATTGCAGTTTTTGCCTAACAGACTGCTGAACAACAAGGAGTCCTTGTAATCGTATCCCAAAGGCCCCCCAATTAAATATACGGCACTTATCAATTAACCTGATGTTTAAAAACCACAGTAGTAGTGGCTATTTGCTTAGGAAAGTCCGTTGTCTAAACCAACACAATTTAATTGTCCTCTAACGCAATTCTGCCCTTATGCAAGGACCAGCTTGCATGTGATGCTAATAGTAGACTTAACGTTTTGTGGTGACCAGGTTAACAGATTACTGCACCATAGATATTAGTTTAAAGGCACTACAATACTGAAATTAATCTTGATTGTATCTCAGAGTTCACAATATCTGCAATTTTTCAGAGTAAGCAAGTATGCAATGAGTTCCTATGAAGTTTAAGCCATTGCAGGAGTAAGGAGTCTTCCCGTTAGATCTGGAGGTGGATATGAAAACAAACAAAAAAGCAAACATGATAAATTCAGTAATCTCAGCAGTAGTGTGGAAGAACAGTGCTGACACATTTCCATGCTCAGGAAAGTGAATTTCACCACCTTCCTGAAACACCTGTGACAAATCTTAAAAAAGACTACTAATTATTTAACCACAAAGATACATACAGAACTATACAAGTCAGCTTGTCAATGTAAAATTTTCAAGCATAGAAACTTATCCATGTTCTTGTTTTTATAAGCTCAAAGAAGATATTTCCATAATTTCCTAAAATATTTGCTGCAATTTCAGTTTCAAAAGGGCTGATGACATAGCCACAAATAACTTTTATCTGCCAGTGCTCTGAATTTGTGGAAATGAGTAGAGAAAACATACATAAGGTTTACGTAGGAACAAAGAGAATGGCTCTGCAGCAGAAATATGTATTTTCATGGGTCTAAGAAGACAGTATTAAAAGCTTTCCAATGTTGCTTGCTTAGATGTCTGAGTTTTTAGTTCCTAGCATATAAGGCCTGCCTTGCAAGTCAGTTCTCTGGGCCACCCATTTCAATTGATAAACACATTAATGGGAAAAAAAAAAGACTGGTTCCCTGTAAAATAAACAAATAAAAATAAAGCCCAAAACTCAGAATGCAGCAATCTTTGTAAACTTCTAGGAATTAAAACACAAAGCAAAACTCAAGACATGGAAGGAAACAACAAGGCGTCCATGCTTCACCCACAACTTCATAATTCACCAGCCCAAGGGATTTTCCTATTGCTGACAAACTTCCTCTGAGCTTCATTTCAAAGATCAAAGATTTTAAAACTGAAAGCTTTAGGTAAAAAAAAAAAAAAGAAAAAAAAAAAAAAAGAAAGAAAGAAAGAAAGAAAGAAAGATAGCCCTGAAATTCATTCAGTAGAAAAAAAAAATATATATATTTTTTTTTTCTCCAAGTATGTACTCTGTCAAAGCAGAAATCAGCCTAGTGGCCAGGACAGTGTAATTAGCCTCTGGAGATCCCAGTGCAGAACCATAGATTTCTTATGTGAGCCTGATACCAGAAAACACCAGCTCCTAGATGAGTATGATTTCTTTAAAAATCCAAATTCAGTTCTTGCTAGTAAACTGTAAATTGAAAATGTTCACTATGAGAAGCAAGTATTGGGAAAACAGAAGAAATGACATTAATTCTGAGCTGTGATCTGAATTTCTATTAACAGATTAAACTTCACTCACCTTAGTAATTCCTTTCAAATGGATGGTCTTAGAGCCTGTTTCATCAGCCCAAAGCTTTCACATATGAAAAGGATAACGTGAGGCCCTCTCCTGTAAATAAGGGTCAGCTGAGCACAGAGAGATGTAATTGGTCCTAGAGAGTGAAAGACCTAGGCTGACTATAGAGAACTGGAAGTTCTTCATCACTGATGGATGGAAATGGTCTCTAATGCGAAGAGAAATCCAAGTAAAGGTCATCAGAAAAATTCTTAGGATATCTCTAGGATCCCAAGAATGTTTTGATCTGGCTCCTAAATTGATATTTGAGTCAATCTCCAAAAACTGGAACATCACAAATATACAGGAAATAAAAAAGAGGGAAAGGAATGTGGGATCATTGATGTGGTCTCCTTGGAGAGCACTGGAGAATGGGGCAGTGCAATTCTGTTGCACTCTCATTGCACTTCCCTCCACTGCCCTTTTTCCTTTCCCTTTTTTGCTTCTTCCTCTGCTACAGCTTGTCTGACATTTTTTATCTGTTCACACCTTGCTGATTCAATTCATCAAACTGACAAGAAGATATCTACTTGTTTTTGCTGAAAAGTTTTCTATTTTTCTGATGTTCTACTTATTGAATCTCCTTTATATATGATCAAACGAAGAGGTCAACGCAAGGTGAACAGCAGAGTATATGAGCAGGAGGAGAGAAAGGCCTCCACCTATCAGCCATAGCAAACTATGAGTCTAGCCAACAGCCTAACAGCTCATTCCTGTCAAAAAAAGGTGGGAGTTCTCCCTTCATGCTCCTTCTTACCAGCTCTTCCTTCTTTCTGCCTTGCTCCAGCTGCAGTTTCTGTTGGGGACCTCTCTCTTGGGTCAGTGCCTATGATGTCAGTGCATCTCAATTATAATTCAGCAGAGAAATATCTAATTTCCTTTTCTTTCTCTTTCCTTTCCTTTTTTCTTTTTCTGGTCTAGTTCCTGTAGATGGGTGAGTTGAATTGACTAATCAAAGCACTCAACAGGAGCCAGACCTGTTAACTGAAAGATATATGGAGCTGGGACTGGCTAAGAGTTAGAGTGTAGGACAGTTAAGCTCCATTCCTGGACAGTGAAGGTTGACTCAGACAGTCCTGGAAAAATTCCACGGTACACAAAAAAAAATGAAATGGCTAAAAGTTATTTCCATAGAAGAAGGTCCCACCAAGCCAACCAAATTGCTGAACCAACAGGAAATAAACCGTGGCAAGTAAAATGAATGATTTTACAGACTTAAACAGATGAATTGCACAACAAAGTATCCAATAATTGCCAAGTTTTCCCAAGGGAAAGGACCACAGTGCAAAGCTCAGCATAAGAACAGGTGACAAAGAAAGACAAAAGTTGTTGGTCGTGGCTTACAACTTTACCTGGTTTATAACCGCTGCTTTGTGGTCCACTCATCTATTATGCCTGCAGCTATTACAAGGCATTTGCATGAACTTCTCTGCGAGCTAGCTAAGGTTGTTCATGTCGTACAGAACTGAGACATAGTTCGAACAATTCACATTAAGTCCCAGGGAAAATTAGGGGAATGCGTAGAATCTGACCCTAAGATTTAACAAGTTCTCTGGTGTTACAAAGGACAAATTGTTCCCAGTACTGAAGACCCCAATGAAGGCAGTGAGCAAAGGACACAAATAGTAGAAATCACATGAAAAAGCTACCCTTATCAAGCTCCCCACAGAAGACTTGATTATTCAGTATATGCTGTCTTTCCTCAAGTGTTTGTATTATTAAACAAAATTTGTATTGTCTAAGATTTTAAATAAAGAAACTTCAGTAAGTACACTGAGAAAGCTACAAATGCATTTAGAGGAGAAAGCTGCCTTTATCATTATAATAATAGCATGAGAGCTTTATAAAAAATCAAGTGTACAAATTATCCGATATTCATTGTGTGACATCCTGACAGCTATGTTAGTCCCGTTAAAAATATCCAGGAGGACGCACTTTGCAGATGGTACTTCATAATCCTCTCACTTAAAAACAGTCATTCTCTACCTCAGCTAGAGCACAGCTTGATGAAGGCCATAGGACACTTGGTTCAGCCAGTCAAAGCTGCTTGATGAGGGTGTCTTTAGATAGTTAGTAACTTATTCATTCATTCATTTTAAACAGGAAAATTTTATGAAACTTGGAGAAAAAAATCATACCCTTGCATCTTCTTTTCATCTAAGTGTATCTGCAGCCAGAATCTAGAATCCAGTTCAAATAATGCCTGCCTCTCTGAGAAATGCACGTGTGAAAATCAGGTTAAAATGCCCTAGACTTTCACCTCTGGAAACATGACCTCAAACCTGGCTTCCTATATGTTATCAGCGAAATGATTGACTGTTCAGTGCCACAAAGCCAATAAATTAGTGGGCAACCTGATAGGATTGATTGCCAGACAATGTTCAGGAATGGCATATCTTGCCTGGGATGAGGTGTCTAACCAGAACCCTACAAGTAACCTTCCGGAACACTCAGCCTCACAGCCTGCCCCTCTCTCATTCCCATTCTGCTTTGCAGCAGAAAAATACATTTGCCTAGAGTATTATACAGAAGAATATTTTAAAATAATACTAAGCAGAGAAATATAATTTTCTTAGCAAACAAGATGTCAACTCAACAGTACAAATGTCATATTTACATTCATCTTATTAAGATTTATACCATTTAATGTTGGGCTTTAAGAATTACTCTATAAACAGAATATAATTTTCATATAAAAGGGATGGTATATTTTTAAATCAATCCTGTAAAAACTCACTCATCAGTGGTTTATGAAACTTGAGTACACTGATGCTTCAGTACTCAATTAATGTCAGGCAATATGGATTTCAATCTGGCTTGAAATATATTTAAACAAATGAAGTAGATACAAATGTTGGCTCTTTGGCCAGACAGAGCTAAAAATCCATTTTCTACCCCATTTATAATAAGAAGTAATCTGAATGTAATTTATCTAAAGCACAATATGTTTCCCTAATTTTTACATGTAACCATTACTTATAGTTTAAGTAATAGTTATATCCATGGATCTTAGTGCACTTAATTGAAAATGCATAGTATTAAAACGTAAGGCTCCATCCTTCAAAAATAAAAGCATTATCCTAAGAAATAATTGAAGTAGAGGAGTGGGGACTGGGAAAAGGCAAAGCAAGGGAACCTGAAAAAATTCTTTAAATGCAAACACTTCTTCCCCTTTATGTTATATTAGGATCATGTTTGAATGAAATTAGTCTCTCTCAGCCCCATATTTCAGTTCAGATTACAAAATTCTCTCATCTGATTGTCACATTTTGCACTGAAGTCAAATCCTTCTGCAGCAGAGTGACATGTCAAGGGTGACAGTGACAAATTGTCACTAAGTAAGGAATAACACATGACAGGGCGTTCGGCCATAATGAGATATATGCATGCCTCGAGAGCGTTTGCAGGCATGAGGCTGAAGGGCGATTGCTCCCAGCACTCATAATGTTGCTAGGTCTCATTAAGACTTTACATGCACTGGAATAGATTTCTAGTGATTAGAAGAAAAGAAAAAAAGATTTATGAATGAGTAAATCATGGCAGCAAGTTTTATTTTTATTCATACTTACCTAGAAGTTTGTACAGATAATAAGGCTGGGGAAAAACAGGAGAAAGGGTCTTTTATCTCTCTTTTAAATTTTTTATGCTACTGTCCATCACTGCACTGGCACAACTACCATCCTTTCTAAATGAATAGTATCAGTGAAATTTTTGGCCTAATGAACTTGGTGGTGTTCTCTGACACGTACTCATTTGTAGTCATAAACTCTGCACGGGCAAGGTGTTACTCTTCAAATATATAATGGTTTTATTGATGTCCCTTTTTGTTGATGTGGGTTTAGAGGTAATACAGGGGCATGCCAAAGTTCACAGAAAGGTCTTTAACTTATCCTTTGTGATTTGATTTCTAATGACTTTTTAAACTTAGTACCTCTTAATTAATTATAAGATCAACCACTAAAACCTGCCAAGACTATTATAACATAGTGATTTTTACGAAGCAGGTCAGCCCCGTGGTTAAAGGGACATAGGAAGTCATATATTCAGTTCAGCCAGTGCCTCTCACCACCAGGGAAGGAAGAGAGAATTTTGGTATGGAGTTTATTGCAGTCCTCACACTACAGATCCAGCTGACTCAGGATTCAGGGCAAATAAAAAGCTGAAGTCATGTAAAGGGAAGTGGGTAAAGCTAAAGTCTTCTCAGAGTCCCCACGTTAGCAAAATCACGTTGACTGACCTTTCCATGCTTCCATTTCCTTGATTATGAAAGGCTACCATGAAGTTTAATTTCTTCAGCACAGATAGATTTTTGGAATAAGAATACACCCATTCACAGTGCAAAAGTTCTTGGTATTAAACAGTACCAATTTGTTTCTCCTATTTTAGAGAAAAAATATATAATTTTTTTGGTCTAAAATTGAAAAGTAAAATCTCCTTCCATTCTTCTCTACAATATATGTTCTGTCTCATTATGTTTTAAAAGATGGAAAGGTGTCAGGATACAGCCAACATTGTGATTGCTCATCAGCTGTCCCAATATTTAGGAAATTTTAATAATATTAACCAGATTTTACATCTGAATAAAGCTAGTGGATGATTCACAGAACATTTGGGACATCTTATCCTAAACAGAAATCTCTTGTCTGTCTGAAGGGGTGAAAATGCAATCACGACACGTGAAATGAAAGAAAGGGCACTTTGGATGAGAGGAAAACAAAGACAGCCTCATAGTATGGAAGCTGAGACTGTCCCTGCCCGAAATAAGAGTATGTGCTTGTTAAAACAAAACTCGGTGGCAAATTACTTTGCTAGTCACAGTAATACTTTGAATTTCCATAGCATATGTCCTATAAGAGCTTCATTGACTCTTAGCAGAACAAACTCTACCCATCATGATATCAAGTATGTGTCTTCATAAGCAACAGGGAAGTCACAGACTCAGCTAAATCTCTGGCAGAACAGAAATAGGGGAAACATACCTCCCAGATATAAGCCTACAAGAGATCGAGAAGCATTTGGACAACACTCTCAGAAATATGGTTTGAATTAGTCCTGTGTGGAGCCAGGAGTTAGACTTGATGATCTTTGTGGGTCCCTTCCAGCTTGGGATGTTCTATGATTTTTACCAGCAGCATATTCTTCTGGATATCCAGAACTTATTTATCAAATCTCATTCAGAAACATGCATAAAAACAGAACTGATCTTGAAACCTTTTTCCTTTTGGATATGAAATAGAAAGAATTAGGGATGGGGCAATGCAGAGATGCTAAAGAAAATAATTAGGGCCTATCAGATTGGCCTGAGCCCATGCATCCAAATCCTTACTCATTTAAACAAATCTTGCTGAGGTATTTTTCTTCCTGACAGAGACAACAATTTGTGCCCTCACCTCTCATCCAGCATCTCCCAGCCTCTAAGCAGCAGTGCCAATCAGCAGCCTCAGCTCTCCCATTTAGACAGTAATAAAGTCACAAACCTCTTGGATCAGGAAACAACCCCTGTGGCTGAAGCTGACAACTCTGGACTCGTTGGTCTCCGTACAATAAATGAGTTATGCAAGTACATAAATTTCAGTTACTCACTGCTTTGGAAAGGAATTTCTGGATTATATTATCTGCAGTTATATCCTTGGCAGTGGGGCCATTCATGCATTTTTCAAACAAGATCGGCACCTGGGTCATGGCATTCACACAAACGGCCTGGTTTATGCTCTGGACTCTTAAATATCCCACAGAAATATGTTTCACAGATGGGATGGTCATTGAAACAAACTGGAAAGTGAACACAATGATGGCAGTTTTATGCATTGGCAACTTGTCTGTCTTAATTTTAGACTTTCTTGATGGTTGTGTTGGCCCTTGACAGCCTCTGGATATTACAGAATGGGATTTATTTTTTTTTAATATAGTGCCATTTATACCTATTATATCATAGCCATCTACAAAGTAACATATTCTCTGCTGCTATTTACAGAGAAAAATTATGACTATAAGCTTAACTGCTGATTAACACCCATGGACTGCTTTAGTACCTTGTTATTTACATTACATCTGTTCTGGTGCAAAAATTCAAATTCAAAATAGGCCATGCTGAGCAGCAGGTTGCCCAAGACCCCATTCAACCTTGAACACCTCCAGAGATGGGGCATCCACAGCTTTTCTGGGCAACCTATTCCAGTGCCTCTCTACCCCCTGAGTAAATAGCTTCTTCCTAACATCAAATCTAAATCTACCCTCCTTTAGTTTAAAACCATTACCCCTTTTCCTATCATTACAGTCCCTGATAAAAGTCTCTCCCCATCTTTCCTATAGACTCCTTTATGTACTGAAAATCCACTATAAGTTCTTCCCAGAGCCTTTTCTTCTCTTGGATGAACAAGCCCAACTCTCAGCCTGTATTCATAGGGGAAGTCCTATGGCTCCAACCCTTTTTCCTCTTTGTAGCCGTCCTCTGGAGCAGCTCGAACAGGTCCATGTCCTTCTTAGGCTGAAAACTCCAGAGCTGAACACTGCAGACTAGATCTCACAAAAATGGAGCAGAGAGAGGGAATAACTTCCTTCATCATGCTTGTCACACTTTTCATGCAGCCTGGGATACTTCAGCTTTCTAGGCTGCAGGCACACACACTGACAGCTCCCATGCAGGTTTTCATTCACCAACACCTTAAGTCCTTATCTGCATGGCTGCTCATCAGGATATTGGTTAAAGTCTCAGGGAGCTAGCTGGACTCAAATAAACAAAGCTAAAGGAACTGTATTTTGAAAGTAGGCAGGCTCTGGATCCCTTCTGAAATGAACAAGCAGAGAGTAAAGTGTGAGGAAAAACACAAACAGGACCACAGGAATGTGGATGGAGGACCTCAAAGGGTATTTACATTAGTGTATTTTAAACACATTTGGATACCAAAATACAATCAGCAAATGCTGTTAGATTTTGATGAGTGAACATTCCTTTGTGTGGACATATATAATGTTTACTCCTGTTAGAGTAAGGAATACAGAGGAGGGTCTTAGATAAGGTAAGCTTTATGAGCAGTTCGACAAAAAGAAGGTGGAAAAGATCAACATTCCTAAAGGAAGAAGTTTTACTCTTGCTGAGTGACATTAAAACAAGGCTGGAAAATAGATCCTAGCCTCTTTCCACTTGATGTCATAGTTTTTCTTTTTTACAGTCCATGGTAATTATATAAAGCTTATACTGAAGTGAGAAAAGGCTCACTGAAATGCTCGACACATTCTCAAAGCCCCTTCTCCAGAGAATATTTCTCCAAGGATACTGCTGCATTCAGCCCACCTCCGTTCCCAGACACGTATAAAGCTACCCAGGAGGGATGGGTAAGGAAAAGAAACAGTCTGCATAGCTGAAGTTTCCAGATTTATCAGACTTGAAACTGAAGGTTGAAGTTAAAAAAAATTGCTACTTACATCTTGTACAAGGGAGATTGCTCAAATAGAACGCAGTGTACTGCATATCACTAAAGAAAACACAGGCATGCAGGGCTGTGGTACGCCTTGTCTGTCACCTGCACAGTACCTGTCTGCTTGCCAGACCCCAGCCGTCACTCTGCCTGGTGTTTGCTATCTCAGCACTGCATAGCAGGCAGCATGAGAGGAAAGGAGCATGAGAGGAAAGGAGCAAAGGACGCAGCAGACTAGACAGTGCCACACTTGAGCCCTTAAGTTCAGCAAGACTCACGGAGACTACTGCATTCCTTATGACAGGAGGAAGCCCACAGGCTTTTAAAACACTGGTTTCAGCCAGACCAAGTCCAGGGGACAAGAAAAATGGCATGAAGTGACTTTCCCACCATCTCCAGCCAAGCTTAAAAATCTGTTCAAATGGGAATTGAGTCCTGAGCCTTTAGACAGAAACCTCTTTGAGCTGAGAGTAAACCAGAAACAGTTCTAGGGTTGTCTCTTTTTTTAGTTTGGATGTGTTACTAACACAGTATAACGCTACAGTCAGCTACACATCATCCCAACTGTAAAAATTAAAAGAGAGCTGTTGAATGTCAAGTGATGAAGCACTAAGTGTCACAACTTCAAAAGTCCTGCTTTTCTGGCAATATTTACTTATTCACATGACACATTAACATATGTAATAAGTACATAAAAGAAAAAATGTCATATGGAGAAGAGAAGTCAATGTGTGCCCATAATGTAGTGAACAGTATCAGATTTTTTTTTAATTTCTTGACTCATATACCTGAAATACAAACCCTATGCTACAATAACACCTTATTCTTCTGTGACTGTATAGCACCTCTCACTGTCAAGGCTTCGTGACTATTACTCTCCCTTCTGCCTACATCTAACAGAAAACTTTCACTTTCACTGAGTTTCTTCTAAACGAGTTTTAAGAAAAAAGATGGCATAAAATAAAGAGCTATTCTCTAGGAAGTTATCTGAGCTCATCTCATCAGTTCTTAACTGGTATAAGCAATGCATGTTGTCAAGCCACAAGGCAGCTTGTAGAAGACTATGGCCAAATCTTGAAAGTTCATTTTGTACCAGCTTTTCAAATTGCACACACTTAACTACACATATTTTGCTTGCTTCCAAATTATGTCTAAGGTCCACTGCATGCATTATATGGCAAACATCAGCCACTTCAGTAAGTTTCTAAATATCATTGGTTAGAATTTTAAGGCAAGAAAGAGGCAATTTTATTCTGCCAAATTTGAAGAACAGATAGCCTAAGATATACGCAGCAGTTCAGCTTCACAGTCAATGATCTTTATTCATTATTTGAATGTGAAAATAGAGAGCAAGAAAGGAAATGGTGCTACAGCCTTCCCCATATTTGACACTAGCAATCAATTCCTCCAAAGAGAACATTATGGTTTTGCTACACTTGCAAAGAAATAGAAACACAAAGGTGAACACTGAAAATATATGAGCCAGAAACAAAACAAAACAAAAAAAAGCATTATATTTTAGACCAGCACATGCTGGGCCCAAACTTTTCTCCGAAAGAATAAAGATTGCATTGATATTCAGCTACTAAGCTAGAACAGATATATGTTGCCATTTTAGACTTCTGAAGAGTGTGGAGATCTGTGGTTAAATAAATCTCCCAATTTTTAAACTAGCAGAACAGTAGCAAAGATGGTGTCTACGTGCTATTCATTATATAAACTAAAACATTTGACAGTTGAACTAAGACTCTCACTGTTACCTTCAAACTTGAACTTCGACTTGACCTAATCCCATATCAAATGATAACAGTTTACCATCTGTCCTTGGTCAGCCCAAAGGAAGACTTCAAAGGATAGATTTAATAGCATACAGTTTGGCCTTGACATACAGACTGTATCTGTTCCTACTTAGCGAACAATAAAACCTTGTGTTTCATTTCTTTTTTTTTTTTTTTTTTTTAAACAGATGGAGGGCTGGTGTCTTATTCCATTCTGTCACCCCATCTGGACGCCTTAAATGTGATACTAAGGGAAGCATAGGGTGAGCCCACCAAAAGCTCAGGTCACGTTGAGATACAGTGAGAAAGGAAAGAAAATAGACTGATACCTATCTTGCTTCATGGTAAATTAAAGGCATTTAAGGCTGCCATAGGGGAATGTGGAGAATAAATCAGTACTAACTTCTGAAATAACAATGAAAGAACTTAACAATGCATCATTAGAGTGCACTGCAAGCTTTCAAGAAGTACAGATGCTTCATCAGTGACACCTAATTGAAAATTTTTGCCAGTTAGTTTATGTGGCACTTCGCAAAGCAACAACTTTCAAGTCTAAACAGCACAGGAATCACTTTCTGCTCACCATTTCTTCTGAGATCTCGCCTGGCTGAGTTTACCACACAAAAACTTTCTTTGAGGAATTTATATAAAGTGTTCTACTTTCAATGCAGAATAAACAAATCTTCTGTTTTCTGAATGAACTCTTCATTATAATCAAAAGTTCAAAAAGCTTTCCTGTGAACCACTCCAATGCTTTAATACAGTGACAGCATTTTTGTAACTCAGAGTAGTAGATTTTAACTACTCACAGTAGCTAATGAATGAAGTAGTCTAAGCTACTATAGGGCAAAGAATTGACCCCAGTAATTCCTAAAGGAGAATATATTTTTCCTACTATGAAAATGGATACAGTAGTAGAGTAGCAACATGATTATAATAAATATGTTTTCAGTGCTCTCTGATTCTTCTGTCTGTAGATGTTCATAGAATATTCTGACTTGAAAGGGACTCACAAGGATTATGAGCCCAACTCCTGGCTCCATACAGGACCAAATAAAATCCAAACCCTATGTCTGACAGCACTGTCCAAACACTCCTTGAACTCCAGAAATTTGGGGAAGTGCCCACTGCCCTGGGCAGCCTGTTCCATGCCCACCGCCTTCTGGTACAGAACCTCTTCCTAACTCCCAAGCTGATCCTCCCTTGACACAGCTCCATGCTGTTTCCTCAGGTCCTGAAGCAACAGCTGAGGATGAGGTGTTCTCTTTTCACATCTCTGAAATATCTAGTATTTAAAGCACTGCTGGATAAATAGCAAATGGGTTTCTATTTAGTAAAAGATCATTCAAAATTTAATCTGGTCATTTACATACGTAGGCTTCAAAGTTCCCTTGAACGGTGGAACAGTGAAGAAAAATTGTACCAATGGTAGGGTGCTTTCATGCTAAAATGATGCCCCTG
>JAOWBP010002559.1:40505498-40532031 GCA_028571105.1 Tragopan temminckii | reverse complement strand
CTTCAGCTCTTCCTGCTAATTCACTGAGCCTCACTTACTGCTTCAGATTGGTATGAAAGACTAGGAACTATGGTACACGTGAAGTAGGCACACTGCCCATTTGGCCTTCTTTCATAGGCATTGTAGACATCCTTAGTTCCCCCAGCAGGTACCACCAGAACTGAAGGCACTGAAAGAAGTCACTGAAGAAATACCTGAGGAGCTTAACACTGCCAAAGAGCACCAAGACAATCTTCAGCAGAACTAAAAATAAATGCTGGGTTTTCTAATCTCAAGTCTAGGATCCTAATAGAAATCCTCACCTTTTATTACAAGAATGAAAAGAATAATGATACATAGTGACACCCTGAAAGATTCAGCTAAAATTTCACCCAAGAGACAGGGTTTAGGTACCAAACAGTGAAGAAAGAAATCTCAATAAAGCATCTCCTTCTAGAAACAAACAAACAAACAAACAAACAAAAAGAAAAAAAAAAAAAAAAAACAGAACAAAAAAACCTACAGCACTCCAGGAAATGGATGGAGCAGGCTAGCATTTTCTTCAGCAGGAATAAAGAGAATTTAAAATAGAGGTGCTGAAATAAGCTTAATTATGGAAGCATGAATAGCATCCCTATAATAAAACAAACTAAAAAGTCGACAGAATGTCCTTGCCCATTATTAAAGAGCTGGGTACATTTGCTCTCTGATACAACACTACAGAAATTTACCTCCCTATCACTGGTTCCTTTCACACGCTATCCTGGGTTAGACAAAAAAAAAGTGCAAAGCTCAGAGATACGCTGCTCTCCTAAAACTGAAGAGCATTTATTTCTCATATTTAATCCTTGGTTTGCCAGAACACCCTTACAAGATAAACAATCTCATTTTCATGAGGACCATGGTACAGTCGGAATTATATTCATTCCAAATTTCTGTGCCATCATGCTAACATATTCTATGAAGCAGAAAGCATGTCCCCACACATCAGTCTGAGAATGTGAGAGACACCCTAGCTTAGTGCTACTTTAGGAGATCAGAATTCATCTTTCAGTAAGTATATCACTCCCTCAGTTGTATAACAGAATAAAATCACATCATTTTGTGCCTAGAGAAATAAAGAAAGGTCTCTGTTCTTCAGCAAGCAGGGTAAGCTCTGAGTGAATTTTATGATTTAGCATGAGCATGATGCAAAATCTGCGGAAATCATTTTAGATTTTCTCTATGGTTCTCAGAGAGATTTCAAGCATGTCCTGTTTTAGGAAGATGTTTGTGAATCATTATTGGCCTGAGTTTGTTATCAAACACTAAAACACCTCATGTGGAAATTCTGACAGTTGACAAAGGTTGTTTAAATTTCAATTTCAAAATAGCTCCAAATCTTCGAAGCTATGAAAGTCTGAAAAAAATTAAGGAAAAAAATCATTGAAATTTCTCATTTTTATACAATTTTTTTTCTGGAAAAAGTGGTTTGAACCATCTTATCAAAATAACCGAGGAACTTACAATATTTCCACAAGCTCTGGCCACTCTTGGTCTCTCCAACAGCTGTAATTGTGTGCATTTTCCATCCTCCGTAACATCTGCACAATTCTTCCCCAGCAGTAGATTTTGCAAAGCCAAGACCTATAGGAAGCCTACTAAGTTTATAAACCTCTAAACGGTTGTGGTAGTTGTAGCATTGCTCCAAACCTCCCACAATTTATGCAACAAATCGGATAGAAAATAAGACATAGACTAGTACTTATAGCTCCAACTGAATCTCATTCTACAGTACTGTTTATTTTTCCCACTTTTTCTTTAGTTCAAACACAAACATGTCCATTTCAAGCCAAGTGCTTGAGAAATATCTCATCCAAACACCATACCAAACATCAAAGCACCATCTCCATAATTCAGCATCCATTTGTGGAGTGCCGTCCATGATCAGAGCTCCCTTGCTCTTTTGGTCCTCTGTCCAAGAGCAGAAAGTCCTACCTTCAGATATGCACTAAGAAAATGCTGACTCCCATATGAGAAAAGCAAGGCAGATATTTGGGCCTCACAAGGAAAGTTAGCTGTTGACTAAAAGCTAACTGAAAGATGAGTTGCCCCCACAGAGGCACAGATACCACTGGTTGCAGCTCCTAAAACAGTCCTGGTTCCACGCAGCGAAGGAACCCCTGTGTCAGTAACCCTTCTGAGGCGAAAGATGTAGTCCCCTGCTCACTCCTGGCAACATCTTTCCTAAAGCTCTGTGCCCTTTTGTTCACCTTCAGCATCCCTCCAATGGGCCAAAAATAATATGACCCTCAACAGAACTATTTCTTCCTGATTAAGGATGCAACACAAATGGACTAAAGCCAGGAAGTTTAATTTTAAACTGACACCTTGTCCTTTAATTCCAGCTGTCAAGGTGGAGAAGAAGAAAAAAGTAAATCAGCTTCACAGAACAAGTTTTCCAGCCCTAAGTTTTAATGAAGTTTCTATGTCCTGGCTTTTTATGGTTTATGTTTCAAGCCTATCATTATTCAAGGGGCTGAATTGTTCTTTATTTATTTATTTTAACTCCTTTGTTTTTTAAAGTGAAAAGAAGAGAGTCAAAGTCTTTAATGGAAAGTTCTCCAATGCATATTAATTATCTAAGAGACCAGAATGACTGCTTTGGTTAAATGCATATTTATAAATCTTTTTAAAATGTATAATATTTACTAATAGACTATAACTGTTCTAAAGATACCCATTTCTGTCTGAGCAGGTAAATAACCCTTTGCAATTTTTAATTAGTGATGGGAAAAAAAAGCTATCCTGATAGGAGTCCATAGTCTTACTTTTGCCTTTCTTGCTCAGAGAATTCAGGAATCTGTAATTTTATGCAAAATGTACACATTTCAAGAGTCACTGAAAATGTTATACACATAGAGCCCCTAATTTGTAAAGATTTAGGAGGAAAGCTCCTTTTTTTCACCTGCCACAACAGATCACTACTTTTAGTTTTATGTCGTTGACACAGCATTGCAAGTTATGCTGGTTTTAGTCCTTAGACCAATTTGCAATTTATAATTCTCAGTGCTATATTCCCATTCCCCAGGTTCTGCTCTGAGTACGTGCCAATCAGGACACACACACACAAAATAGAACAAAAACCTGACTCCAGCCAGTTATGTTGGAAAGTTGCTTGCAATCTAGGACTTAAACTAATCATTTGGTCCCTGTCATTACTTTTTCTTCTTCTACTTCCCAGATTTCTGGCATTCAAAGTTTTGATCAAAAACATTCACATTATATCTATTACACTCCTAAAGATTTACTGGTGAAGTTCAAAAGCAAGGGTATTGCTTCTAATTCACATTTTTTAAAACCGGAAGGCAAAATCATGGCACCCATTAAAAGAAAATCCTGACTGTCTAGATAAGCAAATTGAGGCTTCTCTTTGCAAAGTTTTTATTCAAATGCACCATAAAACTTTCCCATGTTTATTTCCACATGGAAGCTCTAAACTATTAACAGTTTTTGCATAACCTCAGATTTTGTTACAAAGAGCTTACACAGCTCTAATCTGTACATGAAACTCACACTGACGTCAGTGGCTGTTTTGAGCAGGGATCAAGGGCACACTGTGCAGTCCTGATCCCCTCTGCAGATAACCCAGAAGGAGAGTTTTAACCTTACAGCTCAGCAGAGAAAGTTAGATGCCAGGTGAGATACCTAAAAATAGCCAGCTTCAATCCTCAAACAAATGTTCAAACTATAGCATAAAACAAAAAATTCTCGGCATTCATATCCATTTTATATCTTTGTGAAATTATGCAATCTTTATTTTCATATGAAAGCCTGTTTAAGCCATAACATAGTTGAATTTAAAACAGACTGTCCACCTGGTTTCCATCTTTATGCAGGTGATTTAAGTTTGAAAACAATTGTGGCCACAGATTTCATGTGCAAAATTTTGGGAGCAAGTGTTGCCCTTTGGACAGCATTGCCCTGACGCTGCAGGCTCTGAAATTACATTGAGGCAGAACTTCACTCTTTAGTATCCACTGCTAGAGAAGGTAGTTCTCAGGTTTACGGCCAGAAAGGTGAAAAGATGAGGGTATTTTAAACCAGTACTATTGATTCTCATTTAAGTCTGCTAGATACAGAAATAATACTTGCATGTACCTATAACGTTCCTTTGTGGAAAATAATCTGTTCCACCTGACAAAGTATTCAGCCATTTTCCCAAGGAGTTTGCAAATAAAAAGTAAAGAAATACTCTTTGATGTTGTTAGAAAATGGGAACCTGCTGATGAATTTATTTTGAACCGTCAGCTCCAAAATCCAGAATCCAATCACACCTTTATTTTGGTGAAGGCAGGAATGAGGATTCAGGTTCACTGATTACTCACAGGGTCTCTACAACAAACTTTAAGTAACAAGGGTTGCTCCATAACTAATGAATGCCTCCAATTTTATTATGTTGGCTCACAACATCAGAGGCAGCTGGTGGTGGTATGGCAGTAGGGGTTGAACCCTCCTGCCAACACTCCATTACTCCATTTTGTTACTGTATGACAGACGGCAGCAGAGGGGCACTCTGACAAAATGGCGTCAGACGTAAAAGTGCATGTGAAGCAAAACTGTGCCACTGAATTCCTCCATGCAGAAAAAAACGGCACCTATTGACATTCACCGACACTCACCGAATGTTTATGGAGATCAAACGGTGGATGTGAGCACAGTGAGATGATGGGTGGTGCATTTCAGCAGTGGTAATAATGACATGAAAGACAAGACACTTGACCAATTTCTTGACCAAAATCATGTAGCAGTGTAATCTCATATGCAAAATACAAACTGACCAGTCTTACTGGTTGCTGTATTATATTAAAGGGTAATGAAGGGAGCCCTCATTTAATTTAATTCAATTAAGATATGTAATCATAGATCACATAGATCTACCATAATCTCCTCTTTGTTCCTTTCTAAATGTTTTTACTTCTTCAGTTTTGTGTATTATTATCTATTTCCAGTGATTTTTATTTGGAGCATACTACTATTTTTGTTTGAGAGAATTCTGGCCATAATTAACAAAAACTTTCCACTTGAGGGGAATTTACTGGTAGAACATGTTATAATTGCTTCCTAGTCCTACAGCACCATTTTCAGTGCTATACACATCAAAACTTTTGGTTTGCTTTGTTGCTAAGTTTGCTGCACAGTGTATAGAAGGTTATATAGAACTGCCCACTGCTCCCAAGAAAGTAAACATATCTAAAACGAGCATGGTGAATCAGAAACAGTTGTATCACAATGCCTAAATATAAAGAACAGGGTTGAGGCTGTTTATCAAGCCTGAATTTCGAAATTTTTTAATTCTGAGGTGTTAAACAGTAACACTCCCCTAATGATTTTTTTCATATTTCAAAACCTTCTACTAGCATCTCACTGGAGCTTTCGTGGGTCAGTAAGGAGAGCACAAGCACTGAAGTGAAGCCAGCATGTTAGGAGCATGCCAACCTGTCTTTGCTTGATCTCTTGTTTTGCAATGAAAAAACCCAGGGCTCAGAATAGTAAGCCATCTTCCCTAAACACATCGTCAGGTCAGAAAATACTCACTTCACAGCGAAGGTAGCCTACTCTTTCTCCCTCCTTTAGCGTGCACACACAGAGCATCTCTCTCCTTAAGTGCATATTTTACAAGCTTAGCAAAAAGCCCTACACAAACCGTACAGAACTGCATGTCCAAAGCATGTAATTTCTAAAGGGTCATAATTCAGTCAACTGAAAACTGACATTTTCACCTGCAGAAGTGCTCCTCACCGCTTACTGTTATTTCTGTAGCCCAAGCCAGCTTTCCACTCATAACCATTTTACTTACAAGGTTATTCATAATCAAAATGGCCACAAGAATTTTTGTCTCAATAAACAGGAACATATTTCTCTTTCCAATTTGCTCAGAGCAGATCAGATTTTACCTCTGACCTCCCCCATGCAACAGTTTGCTTTCAAACCATCTTAGCATAGAAAAAATTTGGCCCAAGAGGTGCCATTTTCAGAAACTTATGTATGACTAAAAAGGAACAGGAACTAACCACAGAAGAACAGCACTGGTATTTTGTTAGCTGTGACTTGACCTGACTTGACAGGTTTATATTTTAATGTGGATTTCCTCCCACCAGGGAGATTGTTATGCCCCATAAATCCAATATTCACAGAACTCCACTATCAGCTAGGGCTGGAGGATGAAAAATACTAGTGACAAATACAGTTTGCCTTAGGTATCCAAAAGAGAAGTCTCCAGCATTGGAAGGAACCCAGCCATCCTCTCCACAAAAGCAAACAATTGTCTCTCCACGCCGCAAACTCACAGCTGCGTGTGAGGCTAAAAGCACATTTTAAATTGACAGGGTTAAGAAATCTGAAAGCCACAGGTATGGGTTGTTATCCACGCTTCTGTGGTTAGCAGGCTATTACACCTCTGCAATAGCTTAAGACTGCCAGAATCAAATGCACTTGGGTTCTCCACTTCCTTGAAGCTTCGAGCTTCAGTCTCTCTCTCAAGAGTGAAGTATAAAGAGATTACTAGCAGCAGCATCTCATACCTTCTCCTCTCCAACCTTGTAAATCTGAAGCTGCCCTTGGTTAAAAAGCTCTGATTTTAAATACTAACACTGCTTCTCTCCTTGTGTCTTTCTCACTCCTCGCTTTTCTTTGCAGATTTCAAGGTGATGACAAAAGAGAGAACAGTCTTAGCATTTGTTAATACCCACTTGACCCACAAAAGAAATTCAGTAGCATTTGCGGCTTCTAATTTAAAAACCATTAGACCGTTCCGCTTGGCGGACCAGATCTAAATATTCTTAAAGGGGTGGTTTAATTTAATCATTACCTTAACAAGCCCCCTTTTAAAATGATGATCCGCCAAATTCAGGGGATTTGTTTTGGAATCTGATCCAATAACTGGCTTTGTACAAAGAGAAGCATAGCCGCATCTGATTTGGTTCAGAACGGGGTGATAATCATGAAAATTACTTTGCATATTTAATCACTGTGAAAACATGAGTACAAACTACTTTCTAGAGATTACCTTAAAAAAAATTAAAAAAAAAACCTTCAGGCTCTGCAGCAAGCATGCCAAGTACTTTGATTTACAGAGAATTATTTGGATTTTATAGAAAGCTCAGTGTTTCAAAGTCTTCAAGCTAGTCAGCCACTGGCAAAGAAAAATTTTAAATACTAAAAGCAAAAAAGTTCTGTATAGGAAAATAAAAATTATGTTGAGATCAATTATCTTTCTATTCCTTTCCCCCCCATTCCCAAGTCTATGCCACTTAGCAACATAAATTTGAAGCAAATACATTGCACAAAATCAGGGGTTCTCTCATCCTGTCAAAATCTCTTTCTCCAGGCTTGCTCTCCCATGTTACCTAACACCAGGGCTTGTAGAGAAGCAGGCAAACAGGGCATCAAGCAGAACTTTCATAAGGTTTGAAATAGGAGAGTCTGCTTCAGCATTACCAGTGTGAAGGGCTTAAGGGGAAAAACCTAAAAACTAAAAAGAAAAGAGGCCAACAAAGCAGTGTCATCACCCTGTAGCTTGAGGTTTTTGTGTAGATCTCACAGTTGAGGTTCAGCAACATGCAGAGCATTTAGAGAGAAATGCCCAGAGAGATCTACTCTTCTTACCTAGATTAGATAGATAAATAACACCACGTAAACTAGCAGTTAGTAAGGGGTACAAAAGAGACGTGTACATATATATGACTGGCAAAAATTTCCTCAAGTTGAAGGACCTGGATGCCAGGTGAGTATCGCATGGTATGTAAAACTACATTTGCTGCTGACATAAACAGGCCCAGCTCCACTATATCTATCCAAGCTGACTCTGCCTAACCCTTGGAGTGAATTAGCCCCTTCCTTTAATGTTATCTGCAATTGTTATCTGTTAATCCTTGCACTTATGAGACACCGATGTTTGTAAATAACCTAGGATGTGGGAGTTACAGTGTAGGCGGGATATCTGATGGATAACATTCAAAGGTATCTTAGATTATGAGGCAAGCTGTACCAAATAGTTGTGGAAAGCATCTCAGGGATGTTTACCTTTCTGTAGCTATTGCGCACACAAAACTCATATAAAGGGTGCCGAAAGTTTGCTCTACAAACTGATGTAATATATACAGAAATATATATGTATCATATGGGCTGCTCTACTATGGATGCATGTTTCTGTATGTGTCACACACAAATATAAATATAGAAATATATGCATACACCTGTATCTTTTGCATACTTTTCATATAGAGTACACATTCCTTGAAGCATTATATGTTCCACAGCTTCAGCAGTCTAGAGGTTAATGAACAGGCTTTTTCTCACATATGCACAGAACAGATAATTTTCTTTACTGTTCACGATAAGTTGAAGGAGCATTTGAGTGACAGACCAATTTGTCAATCAACTACAAAGTGTTGAGGAAGCTTCCTCTGCATAATTTTACACACACAGATCAAATGTGACCTCTGATTGCACGGTGGGTATGGACAGTCAAGGTTATGAAGTCCAAAGGAGTCACACAAATCAGTTTCCTTTCCTGAGCGCCTTGTCTTTCTAGGGTTATCTGTGCACTAAAATAATCACAGGATTTCAAGGGAAAGATGAAGAAATCCTTCTTTATTACTTTTAAGTGCATGCATGTATGTGCAAGGAGGGTGTATGTATAAATTTGTTGTGGAGCTTGAATGTCTATGTTTTTATTTTATAGCCCGAATTATGTTTTAAGGTCTCAACACAGAGACCCCGGTTCTGACATCTCACGCAGTTTCTCTTGAAAGCTATGTTTTAATAGCAGCACTGTTCATTTAATGTTAGCCACTTCAGATGATTTCTTTGCTAAAACCTGAATTATGAAAATCGCTTGTCAATTACCCTGGGTAGCTGTGTAAAAGAATTATTGCACATTCACAGTGAAAAGAAAACTTTATTTTCCCCACTTTCCAGTAAAAGCTAATTCAGAATAACTCCATTTAACAGTTATTTTATGCTGAAATACTGAATACCTCAGGGAGTCTTTTAGGGATTTTAAAGTCTCTTTATTTATAAATGATTCATGCTGCATTTTCAGAAAAACCTACAATTAGTGTGGGAAGCACAGAGACTCCTTTGGGAAAGGTAAAAAAAAAAAAAAAAAATACATGCATTATATACAGCCTTTTTATCTATTGTTGTTTTGCAGTGGACTATAAAAAGAAAAGAACTGGAAAAAAATGGGTAGGAGATATTTTATCTAACCTTTTAAATATATGCCTCAGTTGACAGTATTTTGTGAAGTAGTTACCCTTATGATTTGTACAGCCCACAAAATTCTTTTAATGCAGGTTTCATTTTGGTTTGCACTTTCCAACCCCAGTTATAAATGAGCAAGCTAGCTAAGAGGAGAAGCTTTCTGTGGTAACACAGAAGGACAAATCTTTCCTTCCGTTAGCCCCTGGTGAGAATGATGGTCACTAATGTTTCCATATTGTTTGCTGCCTGGAGAGGTGCTATAACTTAAAGGTCTTTTCAATATTTACACCAGCAGGCATCAAAGATCACAGGCCCTCATCAGCTTTGCAATGAATCTTTCTGCTCTCTCACTCTAGACAGCAGATATATATTACCTTAGTAGTCAGCACTGCAGGAGTTTGTGCACACACCGTCCCTGTTACAAGGTGGCAAAGGCGAAAAGATAAGGAGTGCACCAGACCTCCAAGGCTTCTGCAGCTTCACCCTTACTGCTGGAACCACAGCAAAGATTGCAGCATCCCTGCAGCAACTGTCCAGTTAAGCCCTGCTCTTCAGGGGGAATGGTTTTAAACAAAAAGAGGGGAAATCTAGATTAGATGTCGGGAGGTTTTTACTGAGAGAGCGGTGAGGTGCTGGGACAGGCTGTCCAGAGAGGTTGTGGATGCTCCATCCCTCCTGGAGGTGTTTAAGGCCAAGCTGGATGGGGCCCTGGGCAACATGATCTAGTACTTGATCCAGTGGTTGGCAATCTTGCCCACATCAGGGGGGTTGGAACTTGATGATCCCTGAGGTCCCTTCCATCCCAAGCCATTTTATGATTCTATTATTTAAGAAACCAGAAACTTAAACCTCCATTCAATCAGACTTTTTCTGCATTGATATTAGTCATTTCCTAACAGTGCAACACCTATGAGAGAGTTGCACTCACATGAACTGCAAAGCCAAACAGATACTGTGGGTTTCAGAAGGACAACAGCAATTTTTTTTTTTCCACCCATCTCCATGCTGCCTTTGCACTGATGTTGGTACAACTGACAAACCACCAACTGCAAACACAATTCCTCAGGCATCATACAGGTCACCCACAGCCCTTCTATGATAGCAGCAGCATTCAATGCAGTAATTGTAGAACTGGAAGTGCAATCATCCAGTCCTGAAATCATCTAGACCCTTTGCTCAAATGAAAAGAGACAGCAAGAAGGACATGACAACATCAGCTACTCATTTCATTGGCCATATGTAGAAATATGTAAGGTGTGCTTTGGGTTTCTTTTTGCTATTGATATTATTTAATTTTATATGGAACTTCTTAGACTTAAATCTAGAACTACATGAAATCTGCATCACAGTCTTATTGGCTAGTATCCATCTTGACCCTTTCCCAGATAGCACCAGTACAGATAAGGATAGCTCTAAAATAAGCAGAAACTCTTAATTTGCAGTTAGGTGATATTTTTCAATAACTGTCAGCGAGTCATACACATGAAGCAGCAGACTGCATTCATACCAGGATGTACTGCAGCATTACCCCAGTAGCTTAGATATCAACAGGTAGAAGGTCCAAAGGAACCACTTCAGCAACTGGGAATACCAACAAGAAGGGTATCATGAGGTAGCAGGTAAAAGCAGAACAGCATTGCTGAGATAGTTACTGTGCATCAGCCCACTAGAAAGAAAAATGTGGCTCTTAACTTTTGGCTTCTTAACATAGTAGTCTATATTTTTTAATTCTGCACATAATCTCACATGGCAGTGCTATAAAATTCAAAATACACAGCCTATTCAGTATCATGTTCAGTGTAGTATCAACTGAAAAGCTAACACCAATCTCTTGTGCACTGGCTTTCCACAACATTCACCAAACAAAGAGTGGGCTTTTTCTTTCTCTTTTGAAACCATAGAAATAGCTAAGCCTATCTAGCACTTCAAGCATCCTCCAAGCAATTACCCTAATTATACCTTTCCAATTAAGAGTAAACTATCTGGAAAATCCTCCAGAACTTGGTGAACTGGTGAGTCGTATTACCATGTCAGGGAGGAAAATGGAAAAAGACAGAAAGAGAAAAGGAAAGAAGGAATATTTTTTTAAACAATCTCCAAAATTAACTCACTCCAGGCAAGTTTTCCATGCCTAAGACATCAAATGATGGTGTGCATTTTCCCGATGGTTCTGGACCTAAGAAGAAACAGCACGATTTCTATAGCAGAAGGTTTGTTCTTTTCTTCATTTATATTGCCACAGATCTCGCACCCAAAGAGCAGAAATGCATCAAGATTTGTGTGGTTTTCAAGCCAAGGAGATTTCTGTTGGTTTTCTTTTCATGGGAAAACTTCTGGAAATAAGGAGCAGAGATCCTGATAGCTGTGACAGAACAATTAGCAGAGCGAGATGAGGCTGAATCTTGAGGGCAGCTTCACTATTTTAGCTTCCTGGTAAAGACAAGGAGCCAAATCACTTAGACTCGTTTCTCAGAATCAAATAAAATATTAATGATTGGGAACAACACACTTCATATTGCCAAAGCAGATTAGGCAGTATCTATATGCAAGTCAGCCATAATCTCCACCTCAGCTGAAGTCCTGCAATCTCTCAGATGAGTTATCACAGAGTTTTAGAAATCTCATGACCCAATTCTCTTATATCTGTGTGTGGATCCCAAAAATCCCACTGCTTCTATATCAAGCTAGTTCACTGTGGGCATATCAGGAAAAATTCAATACTATATAACAGTAGACTCAATACTATAGTAAGGGATGTAGAAGCAATGCTGAACTAAAACCAAATTTTATTCTTATGTTACCTGTAGGAGAGATGCTATCACAACTTCCACAACTACAAAAAATAAGGTATAACTGTTCCATTCATTTTTTTGTTTTCTGTTTTTTGTTGTTGTTGTTACTGTTGCTTTTTTCTCCCAGAAAGGAAAGCAAGAAGTGTATTTTAGGTAATGAATACAATATAAGATGACAATGCAAAAAAAATAAATGAAAAAAATAACCTTATGCTAAAAAAAAAAAAATCCTCAGAAATTTGTAACATGAAAATAATCATTCTGGTGTTTTGTTTCTTCTTTATAAATAGGAAGGTGAGATGATTATGCCACAAAAGTTGGAAACTGAATGATCAGGTGTAATACCTGAAACTGCTTTTAGTCCTAAAAATAATAATACATTTCACAACGATATCTAAGAATGAAGATTTAACTTTCTGTAGTGTTTCCTTACCCTAATTTTTTTTCTATCTGTAAGAAATAATGCTTCAGCAATAAAATTGCAAGCTTCATACTAACGTTTTGCTACCCCTCTCTCTCAAGCCATAAACTGGTGTTAAATCACAATAGTATACATTTCACCATCTGAGTGAGCATCACTTATAGCGAACCAATCACAATGCTTTCACTGACTAAGATAATCCTTAAATTTGATGATGAGCAAAATCCAAGAAGTCACCTAGGATTTGCAGATACTCCAAAGAACATAGGACAGGCTTAGGAACAAGTTGGTAAGGTCCAGTTAGAACTGCAGGTCAGCCATTCCCCTGCCAGAGATCTAGCTCCTCAGAAAGTACTGCAGGAAGTTGTTGTGTTTGTTGCGGCCTTCAAAGGAAACTCATTTCAGTGGCCTTCCAGTTCACTGGAAAGCTTTCATAGATTTCAGGCCACAGGATTAATGCCCAAATCCAGCAAAGCATATAACTAACTTTAAGCCTGTATGTAATCTCAGTTAAGTCAATTAGGCTGCCTGTATGCTCCAAGGTAAGCAGATCTTGAAGTACTTTGCTGGTCTGGTGTGATTATCCCTCCTGATGCACATAGTAACTGCTAACCAGTACACTGCAGAAACCTGCCTTCTGCCATCAGATCCGAAATGCATCTCTTGAGTACCTGATGCACATCAGCAGCCCTGCTACAGCTCTCCTGAACCCACAGAAGGGCTGAGCAAAGAATAAATAAAGGGATGCTTCTTTCTCATTTTGTGCAACATAATGGAGGAGTTAGATGTGCAGCTGGATTCTTTGACAGGTGAATAATACTCACCCTCAGTGTCTCTCCATAAAAAGCAAGACAAAGTAAACTTCCAGTTCTGAAAATTTTCTGTGCAGAGCTATTTTTGTGTCACCTGTTTTACATTAACACTGTTTGTGGATATAATATGATCTTGCTATCACACAACTCAGAGCCTCTTTAATCTAGGTATAGGCATATCACTGCTCAAGCTATAAGTCCTTGCAGCCAGCCTGCAAGCGTCAGTAAGCCTAGAAGTAGTGTATTAACCCCTGAATGCCTCGACCAAACCATTCCAAAACACTTCTGTGAGCAGATTATGATCTGCTAAAACTACATCCAGAACTCAAAGGCCTTTTGAATTTCTTCATCCTCACCAGCCTCTGGTAAATTATCAGAAATCCCAGCAGGACTGTCTGCACTTGAGCCTGCCTGACCTACAGCAGCTTCTTCTGATGGCCTGAAGAATGAATCCAGTTTGCAGTGGAAATACCATTGCTCTGTACTACATTTCAGGCAATGGAAGCCCCCACCTGAAAACTGTGCAAGATCTCCAGAGTAAATCATGTAAATCTGTTGTGTAAATATGTATTCATGGGGTATTCAGAGCTTGAACCACTGCCATACAGACAGTTCCCTATCAACTGAATGTATATTTAAGGACCTGAAAAAAACAGAGAGCTCTGACCTGAGCTGTTACAATACGCCTCATTTCTGCCATGGCCACTGTAATCTCCCCATGCTCTAGGCCCATACAAAACCTTATGCACAATGCAAGATTACAAACAGGACAAGGCTCCTTCTTGATGCAGGAGAAAGAACTCGCTAAGGAGAAAGAACTACCACATCTCCTGGAACATCCTGTGCAATCTTCCTGCATTAGAGAGTAAACTGAACAATTACAGGCAAAACCACACCCACTAGTCTGATTTCTCAGGTGGTAAGAACAAAATCCCTCTTCCCATATTTAAATCCAAGTGAAAACATTAAAGCAGTAGTACTATGTGCTCTAGCAATAGCGTCCATCATCAAGCAGGATGGTATACTAAATCCTATTTCCTAATTTAAACTTGTTTTCATATATAGACCCTATTCTTAGAGTTGAGTTCACCCTGAGGTATCTGCCTTAATGCACTGTGCTGCTATCTCAGAATTATCTGCTTTTTGCAGCTATCCCAACCTGCTAATTAATAACAGGAATTCACAATGGGAGTTCTCTAGCTGAAATCACAGCTAGAAATAGATAAGAAAACAGTATATAGTTTTAATATATATTTTTTTAATAAACTGCAAGCAGTGGTTCTGCTTTGTCATTTACTGTCTATCATGGGTTCTGACATAATGAAACATGACATGATGTAACCATTAAGATGACCCAACACAGCATAACCAAATGCAAAATTATTCATTCTAAGCATGTCAGAATTTTTTTATTATTTTTCTTAAGTTCTACACTCCACCCTACTGCTAACTAATTAATTCTACTTAGGTACCAGGTACAGGACTGCAGCAAAGATGCCTGTGCAGTATCAACTGAAACATCACATATTGATAAGCAGGAAGATAACTGTCATGTTCAAGTGATGGTAAGGCTACTTCTGAACTAAGGCCTCTGTTTTGTGCTAAGAACTATAAAGGCAATGCTCTACAGAATAGAAAACCTGATGTTAGAAGACTTTGAGCACAATCAGGACATTAAATGTGTTTGCGTTTTTTTGTAAATATTTTTTCTACAAGCTGGAACTCTGTAGCAACTGAAGAAAAAAAAAAAGGATAAAAAAGAAAAAAAAACACCAAGGAAAGAATTTTAGGAACACAAAATGGTGCACAGAAGGATAAGGATATGAATCTTTCTGTCTGTCAAGGTGTAACACACTAGAGTGCTCATGATATCAACAGAATGCATCTGTTCTGTTCTCTGGTGACTGTAAAAGTCAGCTATTCAGTACAACAGACTACAATGTAAGAATTCTTGAATTTATTGCAAAAAAAAATTGATATTATATGAGGGCTGATCCAAAAGTAATGCCTCCTATTTTATTATGTTGGCCTACAACACCAGGGGCAGATGGTGGTGGTGTAGTAGTAGAGGTTAAACTCTCCCACCACAATTCCACTCTTTTTTTTTTTTTTTTCCCCCCCCTGTGTGACAGATGGCAGCAAAGGAGCAGTCTGACACAGAAGTATGTATGTAGCACAGGTGCGCCACTGAATTCTTCTGTGTGGAAATGATTGCACCCACTAACATTCATGGACATTTCCTGAATGTTTATAGAAACCAAACGGCAGATTTGCGACAAAAGAGCACAATGAGGTAGTACGTTTCAGCAGTGGTGACAATGATGTGGAACAAGCCACGTTCTGGACAGTCATGCACAGCTGTCACATCATTAAATGACAACAGCTCACCTACACCAATCAGTAGATTACAAACAGGAAACTGTGTATGGAGCTGAATATTGGCTTCAATGAGTTGGAAACAACAGTAGCAACGCTGGAATATCAGCTCTGACTGCTGCATTGTGATGCTAAGATGAAGTCACAAACTGAGTCAGGCCAGAGAAGAAGACAACTTTCCTCTTGCAACACGATAACAGGACACATATCAGTTTGAAGATCATGGAGTGTATTGACAGTCTTGGCTAGACTGCCCTACCACACCCTACACACATAGTTCAGATTTTGAACCTTCTGACATCCATCTGTTCAGGCTGCTGAAAGATGGACTGCATGGGAAACATTTTCCTAGCAAAAAACTATCATAGCAGTGGTGTAATAGTAGGTCACCTCCACTGGTGCAGATTTTTATACGCACGGCTTGCAGGCTTTCATTCATTGTTGGTGAAAATGCATAGTGAACAGTGGTGTCTACATTGAAAAAAAAGTGTTTTTGTAACTGAAAATTTGCTCTATTAAACAGTGCATATTGTGTTCTTCGCATTGTTGTAGTGTCCATGGAAAAAAACAGGAGACATTACTTTCAGAGCAACTTACACACATCTGCCTTCCACCCCCTGCCATTACTAACAGGGTACATGAGTAGGCGACAGACTGTACAGACATGCTTTTGGAAATATTAACTCCCAGGCACAGTAGCAAGGGTTAAGGAGAGAGTTTCAGATTTAAGTTCCCCTCATTACCATTCAGAAAACTATCATTTAATATTAAGGTAATTGTAACACAAGGACATGAGTCATGCCCTTGTGTTACAATTACCTTTAATATTAAATAATAGTTTTTGTAATGGTAATTTCCTTTGGGGATGTTTCATTCTAAATTAGGCAGTTCTGAGTGATGTCTGTCTTTGCAGATATCTCTATCAGCTGCTAAAAGCTCTCCTACAAGTGCGCATCCATAATCTATAGGTATTCCAGACCATAAATGCTGCTCCACTGAAGTCATTGTCCTTTGTAATCTGTTAACAGCTTGACTATTTGACTATTTCCACAGTCATGACTTCCCTTTTGAAATCTACACAGAAGAGTGTATCCCTTGCTCTACTGTGCTACCTCTCCATCCACATCCTAAGCTGCCTGGTTACAGTAAAAGCTATGACACTGTCACATCGTGAGGTGGGCAGTAGAGGAGTGATAGGGTTTAACTTCTTACTCAGATGACTTAGTGTCTGAGGGCGGAGCTGATACTAGGAGCTGGAAAAAAAGTTTTTGAAAAGAACTTTAATTTGACTATTAGAAAGTATGTCCTAATTAGAAACACTGTGTGAGCTCAGAAATCACAGGAGCTTTCAGTAAACCAAGCGTGTGCTCCATATAACAAGCACAGTTTGTCTATAAATTATCACAACCATACAAAAATGACTAAAGACTAAAACATCCTTTTCAGAAAGGCATTATTTAAAAGAGAAAAGGACAGAGATTAAAAGCAACAAGATCCTACTGCTGATGGATTATGAGAGCAAAAATCTTGCCAGTGAGCCCTCAGTACTCCGCCTGAAGCTGTATAAACCCCAAGGACATCTTTCAGTTTGCACAGAGCCTTCTGCACTCAGAACTATAAGAAGCAGACATAGGCCTCCTTGGAAACTTTGGGCTCCAAAGCAGGTGTGAGAAGCACCAAGCCCTGGTGCTGTGTGAGAGCTCTTTCCCAGTGGCATGGACCAGCTCTTCACTAGAGTGGTAACATCCTGAGGAAGTACTTGTACCACATTTCCTATTTTGCAACAGAGCAAGAGAGGGAAAGTGCCAAAACTAGGTTTGAGGATAAATGGTTCTTCAAATCACCTTACCTGCTAAAAATAGGCAAAAAAGAGCTGCCATTTTTCCTGGTCCTCACAATGTTGTTAAATGAATATTGCAGAAAGGGGAAGTTCTAAACTCCCTGACACAGATATGCCAGTAAGTGTCTGTAAAATTCCTGAAAGTGTCTCAATTTCCCTTCCTGAAAGGTATCTGGGACAATGTCAAATTTTCACCAGCAAAAGATATATATTGCAGGTATAAATTCTAGAGAAATTGGGTCTCATAAAGGAATTCTATTTGAAATGACCATAACTTTAGTGTAGAAGCAGTTTAAAGAGCTCTGCATTTTTATCTCCAATATTGCTTGCCCTTGTCAGTTCCTTTTTTTCGTCTCTCTTTCAGAAGTTTGGAGTACAAGCTAAGGGCTAGGTGAGACCATCTTCTCTGGTTACTGCTTAAAAATCCCATATGATTCCACACGGAGCAAGCAAGCTCTGTGCAGCCTCTCTACTACATTTGAACAACACAGGTAATGAAATACTGGTGCTTCAGATCATTAGTCAGGTAATTATGATTTTTGTTTATTTGAATTTAATTAAAATTAGCCTCGGAAAGCATCCATTACAAGAAGAGGTCCTCACTGAACAACCAATACACAACAGTCCTCAGCTAGTAAACAGTCTCAGTTCTTCTCTCCAGCTTAAATATAATAATAGTAAGGAGAACTCGCTAACCATTTAGCATGCTTTTCTCTACAGATTTCAAATCACAAGTGAAAGAAGGGCAGCATCACTCTCTCTCATTTAACCCAAATCACCTAGATTGGGGAAAAAAAGAAATCAAAACTCTGTTCCACAATTCACACCACCAGGTTATCTGCCCCAATGCACCACAAAGCTACTCACCAGTATTTTTGTAGTAACCTGTCTTTGTCTGCTGAAAGGCAAAGCCTTTGTGCAATTAAGCACATTTCCACTGAAGACAATAGTTTTGTACCCACTTAGACCTGCCCCACATTTTTTTTTCAGATGCAACCCACTCCATTTAGACAAATCAGTTTTCTTCAAGTGCCATCCTGTATGTATTTGTGGCAGAGAAATAGTGAGATAGCAAACACATTCATCTTTAATCTGATGGATGCTTCACCACATGCCAGGATGTGCGTTTCAAGCTATATTGTCTGAGAAATCAGTTCTCAGAATTCATGGGGTGGGGGTTTACAAAGAGACAGATGCAGAAATGCTTACATGTTGTGACTAAAAGCTGATTGGCCCAACTACATGAAATAATACAACTCTAAAATTGAGACTAGCACAGGCTTAATGATGCAAATTTCAGTTTTATAATCCTCATCAATTTCTAAGAAACAATGTAACATAGCAAAATTATGGGGGAACCAAAGGGTTTCTCGGTTTATTAGGTACATTATCCAAATCCTGTAAAATTCAGAGGCAGTCTTTGCATAGAGAATAATGGACTTTGGAGTGGGCTCTGTGCTAGAGTTATTCCTGGCTGTAGAAGCAAAAATGCCCCCAGCCACAGAGCTGCAGACATGTACTTTATATGCAAAAATACAATTCCTTGGTGAGAACTCTATACATTATGCTTATAGGAAAAAGTTAAATAATGCATCTATCCGTTACTATTGTTTTTCTTATTAAGCAGAAAGGGAGGAATTCAATATTCAATTCAAAAAGAATTTTTGGAGAAAAGGAAGAGGGTGGGGGTAGGTGAATAAATATATCTAAAAATCACAACATGATACTAATGTTCAATTACAAAAAACTTCAGAGAAGTTTATTTATTTATTTATTCTAATTCTAAATCCCTACCACTACACAACAATGTCACATTTTAATGTAATATCATGTCCAATGCATATTCATGAAATAAAAATCTTGGCAGTGGCACAAGAAAAGTGGGATGAAGTGTGTTTGGTGGAGTGCGTCACGTTTCCAGACCAGCGGATTTTTTGATTAAAGTCCCTTATCCGTTTTATCATGCATATCCACTCTCTGATTAAAGTGATCTGGAGCTGACACTCACAATGTCAGTATGCACTGAGACCCTTCACACAAAACATGGTTGGAATTTATATGCTAAAAAAAAAAAAAAAAAAAGAAAAAAAAAAGGAAGGGAGGGGGAGGAAAAGGAATAGACCAACCGATCCTGCTACACTGAAATAAGCATATAGGTATATATATCTATACACTGGAAAAAACACATTTTGAATTGTTTGTTTTAGACTCACATATTTCTTTTTAACATTGACAAGATACTAATACCGCATGTTTTATTTCCATTTCAGAAAATATCTATGGTGTGAGTTCTTTCTCTTTGTTACACTGGGCTTCCGAACAACATGCCTCCACACTGGGGTGAACAGAGCAAGCTACGGTCTCCAACGGACACCAATAAATAATGAATTCCTCCAAACTTACATGCAGGTCTTTATCTTTTTTTTCTTTTAAACTTTGTTAATTAATGTATCATATCTTTCTACATTTAAACCACAGGTTATTTGTTAAGAAAGCTGATTGCACAGCAGCAGAGGTACATGGATATTGCAAGGAAAAGTTTAACACAGATCCACAGATCTCTGTTCAGGCCTCAGTAGCTTCCAAGCATGTTTATATTGCCCTGTTTTCAAACCTCAGCACGTTTACAAGGATGCACATTATCTAGGTACGGGTCCATACTCATGAAAATACGGATGACCATTTTTCTGGTAGAGATGGATCCAGCCCTCAAACTTTTTAAGTTTGTGGTCACATTCTTCACCTCGATTGCAGAAGGTGCTTAAGAATGTGCTCAACTTTAAGCTCAAGATCAATGAAATTTAAGTACATACTTGAGGTGTTTGTGAACAAAAGAATTTCAGCAGTATCGGTAACAAAGGTTTTACAAATGTTCTTTCTCTCGAGGAATACAACAGTCTTTTGCATTTCTAAACAGAGTTCCATCCATGAAATAACTACTGAATGGCAATTTTGATTTCAGAGATATCTTTTCAGAGGTCTCTGAGGTGCTTTTTAAAGCCTCCTTTAAACTTGAGAATTCTGTATCTTTTGTTAAGTTTTCAGTAACTTGTACTTCCTTAATAGGTTTAATGTATCTCATATAACTTTGGCTATTTAATAAATGACTTATGTAAAGTCTGAACTGCATTCTCATTTTCCTATCTTATTATGTTGAAAGGTGGGGTTTTTTTGTTGCTGTTGGGAAGTAATCTTTACTCGGCAAAGCAAGCAAAGCAGTGGTATGTTCAAGGTCCATTGCTGTTACTCTTCTCACATGCTATTCAGACATTTGCTTTAGTGCAAAAGTTCAATCAATATGCTATTCCAATACTAGGCTTCTTCAGAGCGCTACTACCGGTCATGCTGAACTGTTGCTATATTGCAACTTTGACAGACATTGAGTAAGAATTAGTGAAGGACTGTCAAATTAATTTCATTGGTGAATTAAGCCTCTCATTTCATCAAAAACTTTAATAAAACAAATATAGTAAGAGTCTAGGGAAAAGCATATTAGTTTCTTTTACTTGCAAGGGCCATAGTTTGAAGATCTTCTGCATATAACCCTCCAAAATGCACTCTAAAACAGAAGCTAGGGTGTAGGTTTTCTGCACTCATTCTTTCTGTTCACCAGAAATTCGTCATTCCTGCATGACAATTCTGAAAGAAGGGCAGTCAGAACTTGAGAATTAAGATAAAATGTGGGAAATTTCAGGAAAGGCTTTCTGGAAAAAACACTACCAGCAATAAAGTGTGTTTTCATCACCACGAACATAAATTGCTGGGCAGTTTCACAGCGAATAGCCCAGAAGCAGAGTTTCCACGCATCAGTGGTGCGTACAGTCACAGCGGCAACTGAAATCCAGCAGCCAGCATTGCTTCTCCTGTAAAATACACTTCGTGCTGCCCTGTATTTGCAGTGCTTGTGGGGAAATTAATTCTACACAGACATTTCTGATAGATTCTTGAAAGGAGGTTGCTACTATGACAAATATTGTGGATTAGGTACAATTAAACCATAATAGCGACCTATGCAAAAGTGATACTACAATAAACCAGCTCAGCTACTAAATACACTTGAGGGACTACAGACTAAGGAGCTGCAGCTCTCCTATGACAGAGAGTGTACAAGAGTGCCTCATCTTCAGTTGAAATGACCTCATATATAACTTGCCTTTTCTACCTTTAAGGATACCTTGGAATGGTCTAATGACTTCAAACAGCAGTACAACTGTAAACAAAAGCCATGATCTTGTGCCTCAGTTATCTACGACTAAAATCCTGAAGAAATACCAGAAAACACTTAATTCAGCATTCCATAACAATGAACTGAAAGAAAATCACCACCAAACAAAAACCCAAACCCTTGAGCAGTTGGAAGCCTGATCATGGGCATCTAAAATTTTCCAATTCTGAAATCATGTCCTATGTTTTCAGACCAAATGCTGTGTAGGGCAGCACTCTAAAGACCAAAGCAAGTTTCTATCACTGACTACTGCTCTGAGCATTTACTTGGGATTTACAGGTCAGGAGTCCATTGCTGGCTCAGAGCAAAGATGCATTTCATCCCAACAGGGAACTTCACATTCACTTGCCAATCTGGCCCTTTGTGTTCAGTGGGTCAGTTATGAAGACCTGTTACTAAACACCTCTGACCTCACTTCAGATACAACTGTGTAAGTAAGCACAAAATGTTTGTTGCCCACTTCATGCCCCACACACGCTGAGTGAATACAAAAGGCTGGACTCTTCTCCTCCAGCTTCAGTATCTCCTTTATAGCAGAGTTCTCTGGGTGGTCAGTGGAGAGCAGTGAGCATTTGAAAGGACTGCTCTCATCCAGCTGTGAGCAGAAACAGCAGGTGAATCTTTCCCCAAAATTTTTCTCACTCGAAGGACTACCTTAGGTAAAACAAACAAAGAAATAAATAAAAGCCACACTAGACAATTCTGTAGATGCCAAAGGTGAATAAAATGAATCACTGAATTCTTACCAAATACTTTACCGCCTACATAGCACAATTAATGAAACTGAACTTTTCCTCCAGGTATCCATACAGTTATTTCCACCCTTTTCTATCATGCACATATTTACTCACTACCGTGAGCAGCACGAGAGCCATCTCAGAAGGAAAGATGAGTAAAACTACCTCATATATAGCCAAGGCCCCAACTAGGCTGAAAGGCAGTTGCAAAATCCTTCACTGACCTCTTATTATTCTCCATGGAAATAAAGAGCTCAATTTGCATGTGGTACCCAGCTGAGCACCATTTGTCCTGTGTGCTGACAGTAGAGATTTGCATGGATGAAATCAAAGATATATCTACAGTACTGAGAAATTGTTTAGATAATGCAAAACCTAACATATAGGAAGCATACAACTTTTCCAGGAGCTGTTTACAAAATGTTCACAAGCCAAATATTATACTTAAAATTGTAGACCTGTCCAGTTAGCAAACACATTTGAAGATTTGGGATTCTGTTTTCAGACTCCTCCCAGAAAATATAAATTAAATTAAAAATAAATAAATAAAATTACTCAGTACAGATTAACCATTCAACTCCCAGTGATTACTATGAATCTACATACTTGTTAATTTGCTCCCCAAATAGCTACTTTGTCCTCACTTATGACCCCAAGACTGAGCAGAAGCAATGATAAAGTAGGATCTCATATCACTTAATGTCTCGTATTACAACTTCCTTACATTTAGAAGCTATACAGCACTAGTCAGTAGTACATGAGGCATTATGAATAATGAATAACTTACTACAGTATAATTGCCAAAGTAAATGAATAAAGCACAATCTCTGTTCCAGCATCCTTGCTTTTAAAGAGCATATTCTCATACTAGAGGGAGAAATGAAGACAAATGTTTGTGAAAGATGCAACAGCAGGAGTGTTGGTAAGAAAGAGGGGAACAACAAAAATCATAAATGCATACACATGTACAATTACACAAGTGAGAAGAGCTACAAAATGGTGAGCTCAAATGCAAATCTAGGAGGGGAGAAAAAAAGAAGAAAACAAAAGCAAGATGAGGAAGGTTTGCAAAGCAATTGAAAGTTCTCAGAGATGGAAATCATGGCTGCAAGGGCCACCGACATCTGCGCATAGGAAACCAGACATCCTCTGTTGCCAAGTGTTATTTTGAGGCCTCCCATTCAAACACCAGAGGCCACTGCCCATTTGTGAATGCTTTTCAGGTAACTGTTAAGGAAGAATAAGGCTCAGTCTACTTAATAAAGAAGTCTTCAGCACAAAAAATAAAACCTTCCACTTTATTCCTAAGTAAAAACTCAGTTAACCTCACCCTTGGACTGATCGCCTTTTGCAACAGCTGAAGATGGGCGTCTTGAACCCAAGTCAAAATTCAGTGACTAAGGCATAAACTACAGCTGTAAATCACCTGTGATGAGTAAAGAGATGACCCCATTCCCTAATTAATTTGTCACTGCTGTTCTTACATATTTCAGTTAGTATCTCAACAAGGAGGAGGGGATCTACAGGATCTCAAGAGTATGCTTTTCCCTTCCATAATGATTAAGTGTAAATGCTGGTGGCACTGGAGTGCACACCAATATGTTTGGAAAGAGTGGAGAGGATCAATTCTGTCTCCCCCTCTGCCTCTCAGGTTTTTAATTCAGCTGTCTACTCCACAAATTAACAATTACAACAGAAATACACAGGGCTACTCACATACAAACAACACACAGTACTCTACACAGTCGGTGCAATAGATACATGTTATGAATATCAATACAACGTACAGTTTCCAATTAATGGGATTTAGGGTTGGGGCTTTTTAACTTAACTCCTATAGCTTCTTTTTGAAACTTCTGCATATATTTTCTATTTTTGAGGGAGGTTATAAATCCTGTTTTAATGTTTTGCTGTTTATGCAAATTTCCAAATATAAAGGCATATGGTGACAGAGTGGCACTAACTATCTGCTTTTCAGCATACATTCCTTTGCTATTACAAGAAAAGAAGGCCTGATGGAAAGAAAAGAAAAAAAAAAAAAGGAAAAAAAAACAGTGTACAAATTGACACTGCATTAGCATAGCACTGGTTCAGATTTCTTAGCTTTACTCTTGAACTCTGATTCACTAATAGTTCTACTGGCTCCTGCAGGGCAACTGTGGATGCTCCTTCATGTCATAAGGTAGAGTGGGTGCTCAAGTTTATAATTATAGTTTTAAACTGGCAGGAAAAAAAAAAAAGAGAGAGAAAAATAAAGAAGTTTTTTGAGTCAGAGGTTCTCCTGACACTGGCAGCCTCACTGCGTGGGTTTCATGTATCCAGTTTGCATTTTGCCTGATAACATAGCAGGCACATCACGCTATTCTAAAACAGCAGGATTATTTTCTCCATTCTAATTGATGAACAGCTGTGCTGTAATAGACTACAAAGCACAGCATCACTGATCGCTCCTCAGGCCACCCCAGGAACTGAACACTCCACAGGGAACCAGAAAAGAATGAAAGTTAAAAAAAAAAAAAAGAAAGAAAAAAGAAAAGAAAAAAAAAAAAAGAGAAGAGACATCAAACATTTCAAAATATCCTCCACTGGATTACTACTATTATTCGGTATCCCATTCAGCAATAATTAATTCCAATTTTCCCTGCAGTAACTCTGGTGTATGACCTAACCCTAAAACAGTTATACATTATAAAACATAAATATCAGTTCTTTTGAAAGTGAAATGTTAGAGTCCATAACTATTTGTCACTGTGCATCAGCATTCACTACATTCACCTCACTCCTGGGATCACATGTTCCCTAGAAGTGCTTTTTGTCCCAAGAAGCCCACATTAGCCAATCATTAATCTGCTAGAATTCATTATCAGTCCCTTCATTCTACCTCGTCAAAGTTACTGTTATAATTCCATGACTCACTATGGAATTGTAGCTCATCTCAATTTTTGCCTTGTCTATTTTAACATGCTACCACAGTAAGCTGAAATACACTGATGTGAAACTATCCAACTCAGTTTGGAGTCCAATTTGGATTTCCAGTAGAATGTTAAATGAGGGTGATGGTCAGGCTCAGACTCACTGCAATGGAATCTTGCAGTGCTTTCTTGAAAGATTTGTATCCCAAAGGTTGGAAGCCTTGAGCACCACTGGAAATATTTGATTATTTGATGGGTGGAGACTTCATAAACTTAGCAACATTCCTCAACTTTCCATTATCTTTTGCTTCCAGAAATGGCTGCTCAACTTGAATTCAAAGTGTAATAGGAGAGTCATCTTTCTATTTTAGAGACAGTCTAGAAGCAAGAATCAACCTGATGTCTAAAAGATAGATATGCTTCCATTCCCTTACCAGATGCTATGGGGGAAGATCAGACTCGCAATCCTAATTTAAGACCCATTTTGCCTTTACTGTGCTTTCTGGGGACAAAAGTGTAAGAAATAGTTAAAGGATGCTTCTTCTTGTATCAGTGAACCAGTTCCAAAAGCACAGACTCAGTTCAATCAAAATTAGTGACAAGAAAACAATCTCCCCATTCTGCTCAGAAATGAAAAGGTTTTGTTCTTCTTATTTTGTGTTACTGGAAGTGATTTTGCTACATCTTTCCTATAGGTAAGCTGTGTGCTTGTGTGTTCTTTTGTCTAGATAAGTGTTATCCTGTAAATGAACACAATAAGAATTCCGTTTATCTTAATGCTATTAAAAAAAAAAAAAAAAACCTCACAGATATAAGAAATCAATAACCATCACAACAATTTACCAAGGATTCGGTCTGAGTAGAAAAATTCAAATTGCATTGATTTTTTTACAAGGAAAAAAAGCCAGTTGACAATAAGCTTCAACTAACAAAATGCCACGTGCACACAACTGGAAGGGATTCAGAAAGGCAGTTATTTGAAACCTGAACTGCCAATTAAGATAAGTAAGACAGCTTTGAATACAAAAATCAAGCCTTGGACATTGACATGTGACTTAGTTTCCATGCCTCAATTTCACCATTACTTACATGAGAGGAAAGCAAAACCATAAAGAACTTCAAGACTCATATCTAAGAGAAGCCTCATTTAGTGCATATGCCACCATCCATCAGCTGCTGCACTCAGAAAGAGA
>JAOWBP010002559.1:40475057-40505398 GCA_028571105.1 Tragopan temminckii | reverse complement strand
AGTGAAAGGAGCCTGGGTCTGTGGATTGAGAATTAATGAAATTAACGTAATCCTTTCCATTAGTGGGCTTTTTTGAAAGGCCCCAGATTTAGGCTTGATCTCTGCTGCGCCGGCTAATTGCCCGGGTTAATCTCATTAATGCCATTGTGCAGAAGTGGTTAGCAGCTCCTCGCCTTGTCTATTATGCACCTACTTTACTCGTGTTAGTTCGCATTAGTGGGTGTGATTTCCTCCGTCTGAAGATCAGATTCATTATTTATACTTCGAATTGTTCGAGAAACACGTTAAAAAAATAAATTTCGGTATAACCACGCAACTTTTCCCCCTCGAAGTGTTTCTGTACCACGGGGCGAACTTTACTCGGGGAACCGGAGGGGCACTGAGGAGTGCGCTGCTGTCATTTGCACTCTGTGCGCTGTGCAACATCTTCTGCTGAGTATACGAATTATTTTTTTCCCTCTGTTCCTACATCACCCGGAGAGTAAACATTTAGACACTGTAAACATTTAAATTTTATGTTATGTTGTGTATTCTCATCCACGCAGGTATCGCTTTCTGTTTTTTAACGAGCCAGGATGTGGGAATGTCAATGACCGCTGCCATCTCACGTCGCCGAGCTGGTAGGTGCTCCGATTTGCTTCTCATCTCCGTTCTGGTACTTTTCTCTTTTCACTTTCTAAGCAAGAATAATTCCTTTTCTAACTTCGAAAACGAAACGTGTAGAGTTGCGGCGATACGGAGAAACTTCTCCTATTTCATGTTCCGAGAATTTGAAATGGAGCAGTTTAAAGTCCGTAAAATTCTCAGCTCAGACACTCGGCTCTCCTGGTAGCTGCTCTTGTGATTTGCAGAATACTTCGTCTGTCACGACTGTCACTGGGAATCCACAGGAGGTGAACTCAATCAGATTAGACTATTTACCCCATCAACCCTCCATCACAGAAGGTAGGAAATTGTAGGCATGGAATGAAAACAAGCTATTAATACCCGTTTACGAGGAACACATTATTTTTCCTCAACAAAGACCATCCTCGTTAGCGCTCACTCGCACTTTGTCCTTTCTTTCCTCGAAATTTCAGATTTTGTTACTGCGTTTGATATTGACCCAAACCGAAGACCTATGGCTAGTAAAAGACGCGTAGGAACGTTAAGAAAAAAGAACCCCAGGACTCGTTTTTCACTTTGATACATCGCGATGTGGCTAATAGCTACCATCGTTTCTTTTCTTTCATTTATTTACCGATCAATTTCTTTGCGCCTTTGGTATTTAGAGCTGACCTTCGTGCGAATTTTACAAATTTGATATAAAATGGAAGAATGTGATGGGGAATCAGTTTTTTCTTTTTCTCCTTTTATTTTCTTTTCTTCTTTTCCTTTTCTTCTTCTTACTTCGTATATGTTCTGGGGTGGTTTTTGATTTGCTGTTTTGGTTGGATTTTGTGTGTGTGTTTGCTTTGATGTTGGGTTTTTGGGGGTCAGTCGTTCCCTGGCTCGGCCCTGCTCCGCGTGTTGCTCAATTCCCCCCTCGCGATGCTCGCTCACGCCCCAGTGGCTCCGCAGCCACGCGCGACAGCACCTCCCTGCTGCCTCCGCAGCTCTCGGCTGTGCGGGGGCTCCGGGCGGCTCCGAGACCCGGCGAACGCGGGGCCGGGCCATGAGGGCACAGCCTCGGGCCTCCGCAGGTGCCCTGGGGGCCTCCGCGGGACGGAGGGAGGGAGGAATGGAGGGCAGCGGGGAGGTCTCGCCGAGGCTGCGACGCTCACCTTCATTGCCAATTTAGAGATGATTTTTTATTATTATTATTGTTTTATTTTCTCCAAGTCCTTGTCACTCCCGCCTGGGAACTTCTCGTTTGGTTTTGTTTTAATCTCCGAAGCCTTGTAGCTCGAACTCCGGTGTCGATATCCACTTCGCAAAGGCTGCTCCGGCAGTTTCTCATCTCGCACCTACTTCTCGCTAACTTTGCAGACGTAAAATTGTATTAACCAAACAGTCGGCGCTCACACAATGTCGGGATGAAATTGTAATAACAAATGAAACGCAAGCAAATTGTGCTGCATAGTGTTGCTAAGCAATTGTTTGTTACTGAGGGAGAGTCACAGCATGGGCTGAAAGAAAGACCTAAAGAGGAGTACGGCACCGGGCGGAACAAGCTGTTAGGTGGGAAATACAGTAAACACTGCACTGATTTTCAATATTATTACCCAAACACGATTTCATACAAAGCAATCACCGTACTCAAGTCTATGGAAATGTGCTTGTCGAGAAATCGGCGGTTTTTTTTATTTTCAGGTATTAAGGAATAATTCCGGGGATGCAAAACTCGCCGCCTGCGGGGCGCGGGGGTTCAGCGGCCGAGCAGCACCGCGCAGCTTCCGCGGTCGCCCCGCGGGGCCGCAAAGCCGCGTTCGGGGCCTCTCGGCGGGGGCTACGGAGAGGCTTCGGCCGCTGTTCGCCCACCGGACCCCGGCTGCGGGGGAAGCTGAGGCGGATCAAAGGGTCGGCTCTAGCGCCGAGAGCCCCTCGGAGCTTTGCAGCACATCCCTCCCGTGCGAATGCCATCACCCTCCAGCGTTTGCCGGGTTTGTTTCAAATTGCATCATTAATTCAGGGGGAAAAGGGGGGAAAACAACAACAAACAACAACAAACCAACTGTACAACGCGAAATTACGGTAATTTGTTCCCAGAATAAACTTATCTTGAACTGATTAGGAAAGTCAGTCATTTTGAAAACGAGGTGGCGTTTTCAAAACGCGTCTCCCTTTTCCCCCCTTCAAGTTTCCCTCTAACGATATCGGCTTCTAAAGTTTTCATTCATATAAACTCTATTAATGAAGATCTTTTATTTAAATGTCAGGGGGATTTGAAATTTAGAGTAAATTATGAAGCATGCATGTCTTGCCAAGTCATGGGTCAAATGCATTTGTGAAAAACTGCTAAAAGAGCATATGGTTTTGAATTTTTCTACAATGACTAGTGTTTAAATAAATTGCTTGTACTGCTTAGCTTCATGTATAATTTTGACAGAAATTGGCCTATAGCCTTTTGATATGTAAACATTTCAGGCTTTTATGCGGTATAAAAAGACACTTGCTTTTTGGGATCAGCTAAAGCAGTCACCCTGTAATTCAGCAAGCTGGCACCTACCATTACGTTCTTGCTACATTTCAACTTTCAAGTGGCAGCAGCACGGGAAAAGGAGAAGGGACGTTTCAAAAGCAATGTCCAATTGGAATTAAAAATTGCAAATGAGGTGAGAATGTGCCACTCACTCTCTGATTGAAATGGACAAACCATAGCATTAGCGCGAACCTTCTGTCTTGTTTTCTAAGAAACAGACACGAATCAATGAAAACACTTCAGCACAGTTCAGACCTGACTTGCAAGCACGGCTAGGTGGGAGAAAGGAAACTCAGACATCCCTCCTGAATGTATTTCTCTGAGTTCTTCCACTTTTTCTTGGTTTGTAAAAATTAAAACGGACTTCTGTGTATGGAATGTTGCACACAAAGTGTATTGGCATGCCACAATCCAAGGTTTTGCCGTTCAGCCAACTGCGCGTCCACTCACATTTCACCAGTTCCCAAGTCTTTTGCAGGTATTCCTCCAGGAAATATCTCACTGACTTCAATTCGGGTTGGGTTGCTTTTTTTGTCCTCCCCCCCCTTCCTTTTATCTGTTTATTTATTTATTTTCCCTGTCTGGTGAGGAGCAGTGTAGAAGCATAAGGGCTTCATCACACAGAGCACACAAATAGTGGGTCACTCAGTTTTAAGTCTCCTTAAACTGAAATGATTTTGTGAATGTATATAAATCCAGCAAGCTACTGAATAAATCCATTTATTGCTAATATATCTGTCTCACATAAATAAACCTCCTAATGTTGATTGGATGGATAAGCCTAGCCCAGCGCGAGACAGAACAGGACCTGGAGAGTTGCTTGGTGCCAGACAGCTCAATGTGTTTATTTCCTGTGTGCTTTAGCTGAGGCTAAGCTGAAGTTGGAAAAAGGTTCAAATGAACTATATAATTTCAATCTGTTACTGTAGTAAGATCCGTATTTATTGTATATGTCAGTTTGTCATACACTCACTTCTCAAGATACACTGCCCCTTTTGTTGGTGTACAGAGATGACTTTTTTTTTTTTCCAGAAATGTAATGAGTCAACATAGACACATTCTGTTGTAGGTGGTTTGGATGTTATAGAAGCTTAATATGTCATGGTTTCAGTCTGATGTGAGGTTTTCTAATGAAGAAAGTATAATCTCTTAAACAAGTTCATGAATGTGAACAAAAGTGAAAGATAGGGTCTTTCTTTCTTTCTGTTTTTCCTTCTTTCTTTCCTTCTTTTCTTCTTTCTTTCCTCCTTTCCTTCTTTTTTTTTTTTTTTTTGCGCAGGTTTCTCATGTATTCCAATACACATCATGCTTAGCAAACTAAGGTGTGTATCATTACTGACAAAAAACAGGGATTCCGATACATCTGAACTATGCAGGTCATTGCAAGGAAGACTCTTTCAAAATAAAGTATATTTCAGAGTGGACAGTAAGAAAACATTTCTGGTCCTTGATTGCACTCACAGGAGCCAACAAGAGGGTTCCCCGTTCCATGGTCATTTGCCTTCCACTAGATGCAGTCTGGGCCATAAACTCAAAGATACTGTGATCAGTTCTGCTTTGTATCAGTAAAGTGAGATGACGCAGACATCAACATTAAGAAAAACAATCATGCCAAAGGTTGTGCTGCAGAGGCTGACATAGCAGTCTCCTGTAGAGACATGATTGACCCACAATTTAGAAGTGGCTCCCTATCGTAGGACAGACAACAACCAAATTTTCCCCTGAAAATTGAACCATGCCACAACAATGTTCTCACAAGCTTCCAAGAGAAGGTGACCTCACTCAAACATTTCAGTACTTTGGTTTGTCTTTGTAAGAATAATTCTAATTCCCTATACATACAGTTACATACAGCTGTGTATAGGTATGTGCATCTAATCCCTACATACATTGTGCCTAAATTGTGTTAAGCACAGTATCTTGTTAGATCTTTTCCTATGCTAGGTTTTTACTAGTATAAATACAGCAATTTAAAAAGAATAATAATGATAACCACACACACACACACAGTAAGCCAAAAGAATGCTTTCTTGATTGACGAACATAAACCAAACTGAGACCTTTGTTGGTGAATTGCCTTTTTCCAGTGATTGAACTAAGTTCTTGGATCATCATGTAGCACACTGGATTTTAAACCACAAGAGATCCTGAGCACACACAACTACAAATCAAGTCAACAGAAATTGTGTGTGGTCAGTGATTATCATTCTACACAAGTATTATTTCCTTGGCTAAAGCTCTTCTTAATGCCACCAGACATAGTTAATGCCACCAGAACCTCTCCCCTCTCCAGAAAGGCCCTGGGAGATTACACCCAAAATAACCATTTATTTGTAATGCAAAGAGCCTCAAAAGGATTTTCTAGGGAGTTAGAGAAACAAAATCAGCATTAAAAATAAATAAGGGAACCATAGAAAAGGCAGCTATCGCATTGTTTTCTTTAACATACACATATAACTTACAGGTTATTTTGGGGATTTTTAGAGTTTATGAATATCACACCAGCATAATCTAGTCATTTTACTCCAGTGGGACTGAAATTACCACCCAGTCCTACACCGAGGGAAGTCTGTTTGCTAAGTGCAACTGATTTTGAATGAGAACTGAAAGAGAGAGAGAGGGATCTTCCAGCTAAAAGTTGCATTATCATTGCCAAATACCATGTAACTGAAACTTAATAGACAGCCTTGACTGCGTTATTTCTTGAGTGAGTGAGTGAGGTGTGCCAGATACATATCAGAAAGATTTACAGTTTTTAAAAAAGAAGAAATTATATTAAAAATGAATTCTTGCAAAGGTCAAAAGTTAAAAAGAAGGATAATTACAGTAGAGAAATATAAAATGAAAGGCAATAGTTTTAAGGGAAGTATGACAAATATGCCAGAAGAAATTACAAAATTGCTGCCTTGGTTAGATGTTATTTTGAACTAATGAAATAAATAATATCACCATAATGGTGATTGCAGTGACCACTGGTTACACCACACAGATAAAACAGGGTCATCCAGTTAAACAGCTGAGGTAGAAGAATGATTATACTTACCTACTAATGCTCACAACCTTAACATAGGTCTCTAGATTAAATCACAGCATTCTCAGTCAACTGTATCCCCAGATGAATTCTAATTCATGCATTTAGGGGGAAAAACACAGTCTGTTTACAACAAAGGTCATTTGTGGAATGGAACACAAGACCCAAATTGCCGAAGGACAGAAGTATAAAGCTATGTTTATATGACATTCTAAAGCTTGAGTTTGTTTCTTCTTATTATTTATAAAGCCATTTTTATTTGTACTGTTAGTACACACAAGAGTTTTAATACCTTTCTGAAAGTTAACAGAAAATGTTTAAATTAAATAAGATTATCTTTGAAGTCTAGATTAATTGATGGCTTTTCTCTTGCTACTCAACTTTCTCCAGTTCAGGACTGAAGTTTCAGATTCCGTCAGTATTTCTACAAGTTTGAGAACTTATTGCTAAAACTTTATACTTTGGACCTGATCAAATGAGACAAGGCATTTTTATAATTTGGGATTACAAAGTATTCAGGGGAAAAAACAGTGTCAGCTACTCCAGTGAACCAGGAATGTTATGCCAGTATTTACACACTCATAGAATCATAGAATTTTTTGAGTTGGAAGGGACCCTTAAAGGTCACCTAGTCCAACTCCCCTGCAACGAACAGGGACACCTACAGCTCAGTCAGGTTGCTCAGGGCCCCATCCAGCCTGACCTTGGATGTCTCCCCCTACATTTGTGGCTGTCCTTAGGATCAGAGACTTTGACCTTTGAATACATTTTTCCGACATATTTTTTCCATGCAGTTTGGTCTTCAATCTTTTGGTTTTGAAGGAAGTTCAGTTCTTTTATGATAATTCTGAGTTTTCTTGGAGGATTTGTTCCAAAGTTACTGTAAGATATGCAAGACCATGGATTGGGCCCAATGCCTGTTTCAGAAGGCTGTTGCGGTGTGTAGCTAGATATAGTTCTGGATCAGGAACTTAGCTGATAACATGCAGCAGCCAGAAGACAGGGATAGCTCATATTTCAGAAGTTTTACCAATTATTTCTTCTTGTTTATGCGCTGACATGGTATAACATACATTTTTGAGAGTGAGGACTTTTGCCCTTGATAAATTATTTTTTGAGAGGAAATAATGACTCCTTCCCACTCTGCCTCTTGCAGTAGATACATCAGCATACACCAGCAACAGATTTGGAGATTAAATATGCTCAAAACTTCGACAGATAGACATCAACATTTCCTAGGCCACTTCTTTGTTGTACATTAACCTCAGGGTAGGAAATACGCACTAGGTACCACACTGTGAAAATCCAAAGTGCTCAAGATACTTTGGGGCAGACTTATTCGTGAAAGTTTGTTCACATCAAATGTGAATTTATAGTCTGTCTTGGTCTACACTAAATCTGCAGTTGGAAAACTTTTTTCACACCGCAAGTACTCTGCACCTTTCAGCTATCACATGCCACGTGTGCCAGAAGCATTGCACAATGGGCATTAAGAAAACAGTATGCTGCAGACCTATATCAGAATCCTACTGCATGCTCTCTAAGAAATCCAAGTTTAACAGACAAGGAGTAACATTACATTAAGGCTCTATAGGCTTTTACATCGGAGTACTTCACCTTCAGAAATCACCTATGGATAAAGAAAAGCACTTTAGCTTATTGAGGCTATCTTTCCAGGTCTTTTCAGAACCCTTTTAGCACAGGGCCAGATGCCACTGCCTGAGCTTCAGTTTTGCTGCTCTAGACTGTTGAACTTGATGTTTGCAACAAAATCTGCTGTTTTGAACAGGGCATGAAGACAGATTGAAACAGTAGTTGGTGGCAGCAAGGTTTGTCTGTATTCATTGCTGTTTCATGCATCTATCTGAAGTGCTATCTGTGATAAGTCATTGAAAAACCAATGATGGATGTGATGTTAAGGTTCAGAGTGCCAACATTTTGTAATGCACATTAGACAAACTGTAAAACATCTGAAGGAACTTTCAGAATCTTTGCAACCCCAAAAGTTCCCCCATTAAGGATGTGCTCAGTTCATCCAAAATGGGTAGCACGCTCTTCTGGTTTCTTTTGATTGTAAAATATTTTCTTTACAATGACTTTTGAAGTCACTGGTCACCAGATGACTAGTGCCATAGTCTAGCAATCAGTTTAAAACCCACTAATTTTAGGTTCTCCTAACCTCAGCCTGCCCTAATTCAACAAAAGAAGACTGGCTCATGTTGAAACATTAGCAGAACTTAGGGAAACCAGAGCATAATTATAAATATTTTCTACAAATATCCCCCAGCCTGTACTCTGGCTCCAACAACTGGATTCTTAATACAAGGACTATTTCAGTATGAACATCAGGCTCTTGAAAGAGCTTTGCTAACATAAATTTACTTTCTTATGCGTGGCATACCTTGACTTCAAAACTGACTATGGCTAGTGCAAACGTTGGTTCAGCAAGACATTTGCTCAGACAGTCTTTGGATTGTGTCTTAAAATCCTCTGGACTGCAAAATACACCTTGCTGCATTGTGTATTTTGAGGCATATTGAGGGACAAAAACTGAAGCATCCACTCTACCGAGGTAATCATGGAATTAGCCTATGCACAGCAATTGCATCAATAAATTTATTTCAAAATCATTCTAGAGGAACTCTAGTTTTTGCAAATTTAACATCAGAAATTCTGAATCTGTGGTTGAATTTTCTGCCTGTTTACTGAATACTGAACAATTATGTGTTGACAGTTCATGGAATGCTAGAAAAATAATAGTCTGTTCCTTTCAATGACCAAACCACACAACTCTAAAAGTGACTGTGATATTAAAGATGCTAGTCAGATGCTATGACAAATGATGGCAAAAAAAATGTCACAATTTTTGCATTTCCTCAAGTCACAATAAGTTCCCCCCACCCCAAATCCCTGGTCACCTCACCTGGTTGCTCTCCACCTTTCGGTTCAAACTGAGGTCTGATTTCAGATGTTCTCAAGCCAGATTGGTAAAACACATGCTTTTCTCTGATGTGGCATTTGCAGTGTTCACTTAGAGGGATTTAACTGGAGAATTGCTCTTCTTGCAGCTTGAAGGAAAATAAAACTACGAGGAAAGTCAATTGCTTTGGCTAAGCATTGCATCATTGCAATCATTGCACACATTGAAAAGAAAAAATAAGTACCACCAGAAACAGCTCTGAGGTTTTTCTATTAAAAGCACTCATTGCTATGTAGCACTGTATAAACAGGGTAGAATAAGAGTCAGTAAAAGCTGTTCAGGTCAGGGAAGAAAAACACATTTAACATTCATGTCTTCCAACACAAGGCTATAATGTATAAACACATAATACACATACAGAAGAGATCATTACGTTTCAGGCAAGAAGCAAATGTCAGTGCATTTGGGTTTATAGCACTAACAATCAGCTCAAGCAGCCACAGATTTCTTCCTCGGATGAGGCGGACTTTGTGTAATCATGCTGTGTTTGCAGTGCACCCTGTGAATTAAGTAATTCAGAATGCCAACCAGAGAAACTTTCAGCTGCAGGCAATAATCCTCAAGGGCTACAGCAAGCGATTTGACTCCAGCTAAGATCATTTTCATATCACTGGTCTATAAACTCCACATGCTTTGCAAGATTAAAATATGATTCAGTGCTCCCAGAGGCAGCTGGGAAAGTCTGTGCCACTGTCTAGCAAGGGTGAGAACTGAGATCACCTCCACACTTTGCTGTCACTTCATTCTCTGAGACTTTTCTGGACGGGGCAGAGAAACCTGCTGTGGCATGGGAGAAGAACTCAGCTGTGCACGGGGAAAGCTTGAGCCCCTGAACTACCCACACTGGCACCACACCAACAGCAAGAGTATTCCAGCAAATCTTCAGCACCTTGGGTTTTAACGGGTGTTGGGTTAGGTTTTAATTCAGATTACATTGCAAATACCTTCCCGTGTGATAAAGGGCTAATTGCAGGAATAGATGGAAACCACAGGGCCTCCGGGGGAATTAAAACTCTTAGGAAAGCTGTACTTACCCATAGGCAAATTATCTTGTTGTTGACACTGGGTGTAAACCACAGGTCCTCCTACTCCTTGTTTGCCAACCTATTTACTGCCCTGTTGAGCATAAAAAGAGCCAAGCACTTTAATACCTTTACAGAAAACTCTGCAAGACGTCCTGCTGTGCAGGGTCCAAAGTGTCACTCTTGTTACTGAATTCTTGTTCTGTACTGACCTTTTACACTACAGTTAAAGTTGTGGTGATAGAACACATTTTCAAGTAATTTGCTCTACCTCAGGCAAGTTGCAGGATATCGACATCAAGTCAGTCTGATTTAATTTTAAATGTTATTTTGAGATAGCCTTTGCACCAGCTGAGCATTATGAACTACTGGTGGACGTTTTTACTGTGTTTATTTTAGCTGAGTTCGGCTGTTTTAAGAATGATTCAAATTAAACCAGAATAAGCCATTCTAGAACTGAAAAAAAGAATTTGGCTTCCATGTAATGATTTGTATCAATGTAATTAATTCAATATCGAGAAAACATAAGAACATTTTAGTTGTCAGACAGACTGAAAAAAAGTATTCTTGATACAATTTGGAGAAATGCTTTTGGGGATTACTTTCTGCTAATGTATCAAAGGATTATTTCTAAATGCTGAAAGTATCAGCGCTACCTTTTACAAGAAGTGGGCCAAAATTGAAAGAACAGATTTGAACTCTTGAATTTGTGGGTTGGAATGTAATTCTCACACCTATTTATCCAGCCTTGCCAGACTTATTACCACCACTTGAGCCCTAGGAGTGAACTTATTTTTACAGCTTAGTTTCCTGATCAGATGCAAAATTGGAATATGTGTATTTTATGGTTTGGGAGTAGGCAGAGCCAAAACTGTGTAGAGCACCATTCCACTCAAGATCAAGTATTCTCATCAAGATCACCTAATATCTGAGGTCTTCCATTGGAACTTTATTTTGTTGAAGATGCTTGTGGGAATTTAACATGATGTAAGTGAAGCATAGCTTAACGCAGATCCAACACAGTCTTCAAACTCTGTCTCTGCCTATTCCTCCCAGTAGCTGCAACTAGTCTGGAAAACCAGTTGATCTGGCGCCAATTGCTCAGACAAACAAGTGGTTTTAGCAAAATTTAGTTTCTGAGCAATTTTTTTAAAGCAAACTATTCCTCCCACACCCCTCCTAGAAACTAATTTTTAAGGCCACCATATATTTTTTCTTTCCGAAGTAAATGTACACAAACAAAAGTAATCCTTACAGTATTAAAAACATGGAAATTAGAGAATTTAGGACTTCAAAATGTACCTACTTGAGAGACATTTGGGAAAACAGAATATACATTCACTATGAATAAAAGCCAGTTGTTAACCAGTACAAACAACAGTAACCTAATCTATTTTTCTTTTCAGGAACACTGGTATCCTATCAAACACCTTTGCCTCCTGTTATACAATTCTACCACAGCAATAAAATCAACTGTCTGCAACAGTTCTAGTTCGTTGTATGGTTAATACCAATAATGTACTCAAAATTGATGTTTAACAGAGTGAACTGATTTGTTAGAGTGTTAACAGCCACAGACTTTAACTAATAAACAGATCATTAACTGCTGGTAATAAACAACTTGCCAGGATCATTTATTATTTAAGAACATACTTTGTCTTACAAAAAGATAGCCCCATTTAGGTCTACGTGTGACACCTTTCTGGCTGTCACTCAATGTGTGAGACAGACAAAGCTACTAGAAACTATCTGCCACACTCTAGATCAAAAGACATTAAAAACCACTGTTTTTCATCAGGAAACAGTCGGAGATAAAAAATATTAACTCCTTCTACTGTTTAATTATATAATCAGCATTTTTGCAAAATTCTTTACAATAATGCCTCTAACTGCAACATAAATAATCTAATTTCCAGTACTGATTAAACACTGTAACTGTTTCACCCTTCTTGCCATATGGAATGCCACTGCTACAAACATTCCCTTCTGACAGTAGTTCATTGTGGGGTATGCTATTTATGTGTGAAGAGCTTTCATAATGGAGAAGAAAGGAAGGTGAGTAGAAAAGCCACACAGATTTTGTTCTAGGAGCAACAAGAGAAAAAATAAACTTGAAATTGATTCTTTCTTTCTTTAAAAAAAAAAAGAAAAAAGAAAAGAAAGAAAAAAGAAAAAGGAACTCTTGTAAGGAGTACAGTAAACCCAGCCTCGAGCAGCCTGCTCAAGGTGTCTACTTGAACATGGGAAGAGTGCAGAAGACGCCTATCAAAGGTAACTTCCAACCTCAACAGTTCTGTGTTTCTGTTATGTTGCAAAACTAAGTTCAGGTAACAATTAAATGATTTAGAAATATCATACAATTATTCTATATGACGGCTGCAGATTTACCAGTTACAGTAGAAAATCTTTATTTTCCTGTCAATCATCCTGAAGCTGGTCTATTTGTAATATAATAAATTTTTTCATATAATATGATACACTGCCATTCCAGTTTCCTTTTGGTTCTCATCCATGAAAGGAGTGATAATAGGCATAGTAACTCAGAATACTACAATACTTTGCTGAAAAACAAAGACACCTTCTAAGACTTAGCTGTTGCTACAAAAATTAAGCTACCAAAACCATCAGATGAAGGTGCCCTGGCCTTTTACCTGCTTTACTTCAACAACCTCATTACCCACTCCCAGAAATGTGCAACCATATATTCTGAATAAAAGTGACAGTAAGAGCACGTCAATGATGCTATCTGGTATCCAGATTTTAGATTAAGAGTCATGTAGTATTATTTTCTTTTATAGTGTCTCCCTAGAGACATCAACAAAAAATATGAGATTAGTTTGCTAGGTAATATGTAAATAAACTACACAAATGCCCCAAAGATATTACAGGTTGTCTGCAAACACAGTCTCAATAGAATGGCAACCCTTAATAATTACCTTTAAATTGCCTCTGAGACACACATAACACTTTAATCATGGACAGCTTATAAAGTTCAAGGAGGCCTTCTTAACTCCAGATCCTTTAAAAGTCAAGAAATACCCCTTTAAGAAAAATTTTTGCTTTATTTTGTTTTATTTTTTAACATCCCTGTGCAAGCCAAGGAGAAAGCATTTTAAAGTCATCATTAAAATAATTCTGACCTTAAACTAATATCACAAATTGGCTATTACTTGCAGTAAGAAACAAATACTGTATTTGCATGCTGGTTGGAAAAATGCTTCCATTTAATTGCCTGTGGAAGAAGCACTTTATTTATAGACATACTGTGCAGAAGGAAATTTGTCTCTCCTACCATATAATAAGATGCATGGCTCTCTGCCAGGACGCTGGCTATCCCAGGACATTTGGTGTTCCATATACCAAGAATGTGGAACTATACTGCCTATAAACAGAAGAGGCTTATTTTTTCCAAGGATACTTTAAGACATGCTTTTTCTTGGATATAAAATTGAAGAATTAGTGCAGCAGTTATGTGGTTGTAGAAGGAACTTTCTTTTGTATATTCATCACCAGCCACTTTAATTAGCTAAGGGATTGCTAAAATATTTCTTACCAGTCTTCCTTTTCCCATTTACAGAAGACACTAAAAAAAAACCCCAACCTCCTGGACTTTCTGGGTTTTTCAAAGTAATTCTCAAGTCTCAAGGTATTACTTACACAAGTATTTCCACTTAGCAGGATGACTCACATAAATAAGGACTGCAAGACTGGGATTTGCTAATCTGGGAGAGAGAGTGCATCCAATTAATTCATCTATTTATGTAGGTAGGAGTTTTAGCTCTTCATTATCTTCAGTATCTCTGACAACAGCAGAAAGGGGTGGAGGTAGAAGGGAGTTAAAGACAGATTTTTGAAGGGAAGCCATAATTAGCTCAATCCTTGGATTGAACTCAGGAATGTTGTTACTGCTAAATAGTTCCTTAAATGGAGTATTTATAAACTAGAAGCAAAGCTGTAATATTAGAAGAAAACTCAAAACAAAATAAATTTAGATGCAAAAACCTCAAGGTTAATGCCCTGGCACAGTGACATAACCCAGTCTACAGGACAGGGAAGGAAGAAGTGTGTGACTGACAGTAAACCAATGCATTGTGCACAGCCCAGTTGGAGCCCTGGTAGACCTCAGAGGTTGTACCCCTGTGAAACTTCTCAGAATGGTGCCTGGCTCCCACACGGGGCATGCATGGCCCTGCTGTCCCCACTGCTGTCTGCCCCACAGCCATCTTTGGAAACATTTGGGTTTCCACTCAGCCACCTCCTCTCCTTCCACTTGCCCTCCCCAGCAGCTATCCTGTGATGGATTCCTGCCCAAACAAATGGATACAAAAATTTTTGGCCTGGGAGCAGCCTGGCTCCTTGTTGCCTCATCTTGCAGCCCTCCCACAGCAGACATGGGGCTGCAGTCTACCTCAGGGCATGTTCCAGATGCTCTGAAAATAAAACTATGTTTCACGTCCACTCCTGCACAACCATGTCCTATCATGCCCTGGACTCAGCCCAGTCTATTCAAAGCAGTTTTTGGCTTTTATCACACAGTCTATAGGCCTGATCCAACTATCATGGAAGTCATTTGGACTTACTTAAGGACAAGTTCAGGACCACGATTACTTTCCAAGCAAAATAAATCATTAAGCTATGATGCAAAGGATTAGTGCCCGGTCTCCATGCAAGATTGAATTTAATCATTGTAGATCTGGGTATTTGGGGACAACATCTATTTTGTAACTTCATTTAAAAAAAACCCCAAAAAACAACAAATAAGGGATCCACAGCTTATCCAAAATTTAAAATTATTTTCCACATTTCAGATTATTTTTTTTTAACAGACAAACCTTGCTTGTACTGTAATATCCCAAGGAAGCTTGTTAAATGGCTTTCCAAGGCTATACGATCTTTATTAAAAAATTATAGCACTGTCTCCTGGACACAAGGAGAAAAAGAAATAATCTATTTTTCAGATCAAGACTTGTAGTAGTGGAAAATAAATCTTACAAATTCTCTCTCAATTTCCACTTAACATTTCCTGTTCCAAATGCAGAGACTGTTGTCTCCTAAGTGTTCTTCAATGCATTCATAAATTGCAGCAATACAGTTTTCTTGACAAATCCATTTCAAATCCAATAAAAAATAATAATGGGATTAACTGCTTGGAAATTTAGTCAAATGGTTTAATAGAGCAAAACAAAGTATGTTAACATATTAAGAGTGCAAAATAAAGTTAGTAAGGGGAAACTGAAGGCAAAGAAGTAGAGAAGCCATGGGATTCTCTTGCACCTAGGTATCAGTGGCTGCATAGCAATTTGATTGTGCAACACAGTTTCCCATGAGCGGTGACTGCAAGTGATGCTCTGCACAGAGGGATTGAGGGAGAGGTGGGAGAGCATGAGGCTGCATGGTCAGATCCCCACACAGGAAGAGCTTTTTTCTGATCACAACAAACAGAAAATATTACAAAGTTTTTGTCTGTGAAAGTTTGGCTAGATCATGCAAAGCTGTGGCAGCACCAAAGGGCAATGGTGCAGGGAGCTCCCCCCACATCTCACAACACTTTCTATACAGAAGAAACTGGAGACATAGAAATGTAGCACAGCTTCTCTGAAATTTATACATCTACATGTACATACATAGTCGTGTATATATGCATGCATTTAGGAGAAATTTTTATTGTATGGTTTTTCCCTTCACCACTTTGTTTAAGATGTAGAACCCAAGGGGGAGGAGGTAGAGTGGTAGCAAAGTGAGAATGAGAAAGGCTGCTTCTTAACTGGTGTTTGTGAAACATAGCAAGTTTCACAGTGAACACAACGCCTCTGACTAGCCCTGAGGAGCTATTGTAATAAATACAGTAGATAGGCTTTGTGTGGGCCATAGAAGCCAGCTCTGTTTGGTTTGGCATTGCCTATGCTACAACTCCAATTTTAAAAACAAGCTACAATTATACCAGTAGAAAAACCCCATCAGGAAAGAAAAAGTGTATTTTATTTGGAGAAAATTGTAGTCAGATATCTGAATTTCTCATTGTCCAGCAAGAAATTTTTCTTCAAGCAAATCACACACACACACACACACACACACACACACACACAAAGAAAACAGACAAAAGATCCCCACAGAACTGCACGGCTGGAATTTACCACAGTACTGTAAAAACTTTGTCTGTTCAGATACTTCAGTATAAACAGAACATGGTAGCAGCATGAGCTGATTTAAATAACTGATAGGTAAAATATAAACATAGATGGATGAGTAAATGTAAAAATAGTAACAAACTGTTGTAATTTATGAATTTTCCAATCAAAGTTATTTCCAAAGTATTTTTGTATTTGAATACAAATACACTCCTGTGTACACTCCATCATTTGTAATCTATGCACGATTTCTTGTTGGTTGCTGTCCACGCCTCATGACAAACCACCTTGGGCACGTGAAACTACTTTTGTTCTCTTCTTGAAGGACAGAAAAATGAGTCCTCCAGGAACAGAGCATCATATTCATAATGTTTTCATTTTGTTTTCGTAAACCCTCTAATTAGCACAAATGATCCCAATCACTTTCTACAGAAAATGAATTAAAATATCTTACAGGTTGATCTATTATACTCATTCACCCTCCCTGCATATTCTTCTAACATTTCCATGCATTTCTGTGCACATGCCAAAATTAAAAGACTTTTCTTTCATGATATATTTTAAAATAGGAAAATTGTGAAGTCTTCTAAGTGCTGCAAACACAGATTTAGTTCAAAATTATATTGTGAAATGTTCTGGTAATGTTTGCATATATTATGTTTACGGATACAGAAATATTTCCAGTCATAAATCTCTACTGGGCATGCAAATGCCTTGCTCACCTCACTCACCTATGAATGCTATTTTTGAGGAGTCTCAAAGCCTTTCAAGTCAATCTTTTCGGACTTCAATCTGGAGTAGCAAAGAAAGATTAAAAAAAAAAAAAAACAACAGTAAATAGATCTGAAATGAATTTAAAGAAAAGTAATCCATTAATTTAATAGGAAATCTACTGCCAGTCTCAAACACCCAGAAGTTCTGAATCAGAACCAAAGACTGTAAGATTAATTTACAAACTGGAATTTTACGAGTTCTTTGGTCTTTACTTTTTGCCTTCTATTTTTTAAGGCTTTGGGGCTAAGATTTGCAAGTTTTTCCCAGGAACTGCAAGAGCTAAAATCATCCCTTTTCTATGAAAACTGAGAATCACAGGTAATGAGATGTGTCTAGGAGCTGGCATTCTAAGGAAGAACACCAAACATCGTGAGACTTCTAATAAAATCAGGAGTGTTGGAAACACTGTTACAGTCTTGCTTTCAGAATGCAATAATTCTTGTAAAAACACAAAACAGTGCATGCTAAACCAATCTTTTCCAAATCAATACGTCTGCATTTTAACTTACACTGGTAGGCTGAGGATTATATGGCTGCTATTTTCATACCACAACAACTTACAGGGCCATGACAACAAATTTTAGTTGCTAAAATACAGCATAAATCGAAGACCAAGGAAGGGAAATGGACTATTTTTCTCTAACATGATCCCTGTTCCTACTTGCTAAGGACACAATTAAACTTTTCATTTCACAGCTTTACCTTACATGACCCTCTCATGGGAAGGACCATGGAACTTCTTCTAAATGGAGAAAAGTGCTTTGTGTGTGGCAATATTTTCCCAGAAAGGGAAAAAGTTACAAGCATCAAGTCAGGAAAGTGAAGGAAAAGACATCACACATTTGGAGCTCTACAAGCAGTAAATTTATGGCCAATAGTCAAGTTCAAGTGGCATCATCTGGGGAAAAAAATCGCTACAGAACCATGGCACTGATGATAAAAGAATTTTGACCACTTGTATTCTGACACTTTTATGAATTTAATTTAAGGTGGCAAGAAGAGATCTAGTAAAAATGGATGAATGCCCACCAAAGGGAAAAAACAAATAACCCAAAAGAAAATGAAACACTTTTTTTTTTTTCCTCAGAAGAAAAAATCTCATAGCTGTTGATGTGTTTTTAGGTTGCAAGCCAGAAGTATTTGTATCAAAGTTTCAATAATGGGACAATAAGAGAAAAACAGGCACAAACTTTTTTCACACACTCACCTGAATTACTTTGATACTGAGGGTGACATCTAAGATGAAAATTGAAGTGGTTTGGTTAATTTCTTTTGTGATTTTGGACAAGACAAATAATTCAGTATTTACAAGTTTTCAATGCCCACATTTGAAAATATAGTTCTGAGAAGAGATGTAATGCTAGGCACACCTAGCTTTTTTCTGTAGTATATCCTTTGTAATCCTTAGAGGAAACAGCACTTCAAAAAAAAAATCTTGTATTGCCCTGACCTTCTTTCTTCTCTCCCACTGATATACATTTAGTAGGATACTGCAGAAATGAAAAGATCTCATGTGATATATTTGTGATAAAAATACTCTTTGATAATGAAAGTTAACCACATGCTCTTGCTGAGGTGCACTGAAAAGGACAAGAGTCAACAAACAGAAGCTGCAGCAAGGGAAACTTCAGTTGTAAGAAAAAAATTCTTCACAAAACTCTGAATTGTCCAGAGAGCCAGATTGGCTTTCACACCTGGAGATCTTCAGAAAAAAAATAAACAAAAAAATCGGCCCTGCATTTAAATGGGAAGTATCATATGTGATTACAATAAGACTCCTTTTCACTTCGAAGATAGAGGTTTGTGAGATCTGTGATTTGATGAGGTGTTTTTTTTTTGTTTGTTTTGTTTTTTAATTCTGTGCCATTAGAGCAATCCAACTTCTACACTTTCGTCTCCTGTAGAAACATCACAGTAACAGTCACTCCAAGTGCTAATACTGAAATTCAACGTGCTGACTTTACTGTGTACACGCAGCCCAGGCTGGGACTGTTCTTCCTTGGATAGAGATAAGCAAGCTACCATCCTCAAAAGCAGCTAGAAGAGCAGCTGTAACAGCATAGAGCTATTTGATGACAAAATCTAACACCATAAATGACAATGTGTTGTATTGCGTACTACCAGAACAATACGTAATATCTAAGCTATCTGTTTTGGATATATTTACATAAGGTTGTAATCATGCCACTGGTTGAAAGGTGCTGGCAAAATGAGGATGGAAATAACCTGAGTAAAGATGTCTCAGGTAGAGTTCCTAATGAACGAGTTCCCTGTGTCTTTATCAAGAAGCAGACCCTTAGGCACCAGAAAAAAATACATCAATACTATTTGTAAAGCAGTACAGTGCCTTTCCACTCAGTCTTCAGTTTTGCTTGTTAACTGGGTACTTAATCAACTGTTGCTTGTTTGTTGCTCTACTGTCCTGCCTTTTTGGAGTTATCAAAAGGTATCAAAGGTATCTTCACAGCAACTTTGGGAAGCCCAGGAGCTGTTGGTGAAGACTCAATACTCACAACAAAATATATGCTATCCGCCAGTTATGCTCCTTGATAGCTGTATCAAAAGTTTATCTTAAAAAAAAAAAACTAACTAAAAATAAACAAAAGCATTCAGAAAATTTGAGATACTCAAAGCACATCAGATTATTTCAGAATGGTGTGGGGGCTCCTTGCTCTGAAGTAGATAGTCTAGCCAATTTTCTTATTATTGTTGAAATAATGTACAGCCTCGAGATATGAATCTAATCCTTGGGTTTCCACAGGATGGAGCACTGGATTTGCATTGGGACAACAGCTGCAGCAAGTGAGGCCTGAGCAGCTCTTGAGATCCTGAGTAAGTAAACAAACAGCAGTTTTCTATGAGGATATATTGACCTTCTTGTGCCTTCTGCAGTGAACATTCTTGTGTGAGGTACCATACCATAAAAGATGACAGTATTGCTCCAGTGGCAACACAGTGACTATCTAATGATGTGCAAATCCCCAACTAGAAAGACAGGGTCTTGCCAACCAGATGAAGCTTATGTGTCATTTTGTTGTCAAAGTCACCAATATATCTAAACTAATTGCTAAGTATAATGGCAAATTGGATTTCCCTGTTCCAATTTTGTGCATGCAAATAGCCATTAGAAATGTTTTGCAGAAGTGGGTTCAGAGAATTGTCAGACAAATGAACTGCAAGTGTTGGTTGTACAGGAAAGCATCACTAAATGCTATTATGGTCTCTTGTGAGCAGACGCTAGATCTGCGAGGAGAGCCTAGTCCTGTGGAAGACAACATTTTAACTGGCATAATTTCACACTGGTCTTACTAAAAGTGGTTGAGAATTAATTTTTCAATTGTGGGCCATTTTTGGACAGGGGACTTGCAATGCAGTGAAAGTGTATGAGGCAGATCAAACCACAGTTAGGGCACCAAGTTTCTTTAAGTTGTAGACAAAACCTGTGTTACTCTTGATAAGACTGGATTTTGTCTGTTTTTCTGACTAGCTGTCCAGAATTTTCTGAGTGAATGAATAGACAGCCATTTTCTCAAGTGAATAAGCCAAAGCAAATTCTAAGATGCTACACTTTAGAAATTACTATGATCACTGGATATAAAAAAAAAAACACTTTCCTTGGTAAATAGTGGCTTTTCTTAAAGGCATAATTCTGAGTACCATTTTACTGACGGTGATGATTAAATTTTCAGATTTCGACACCTTAACAATTGACCTTGATCAAGGTTTTGAATTGCCCATCAGATGAAAAAGCTTTGGACACCAAGCAATTATTTAGCAATAGCCATCAGGATAAATATTCACCAAAAAGGAAAATAGAATGAGTGCACATCTCAAATAGAAAGTGAAAAAAAAAAATATAATCAAAGTCAAAACTTAATTTGCATGTGTCCACAACTCTGCTCTATAACTTTTCCCTCCTCAATTTCCATTTATCAGAGTATACCAAAGGTAAAATTTAAGACTTCAAAATAAAATTACATCTTTCCAGTAGCTATCATGAAAAGATGAGGAGTAGAAATCTAATGTCAAATCAAATTAAAGCACATTATAGTGTAAATTCTATGTGCATTTTGCACATTATTATATCTTGACATATCATGAGCTGAAGTGACAACATTTCAGAAGTAGCAATGCATGCACAAAGCCAGAGAAAGAGCACAACTAACCTGCTTTGCTCCACAAACAACTATGATGTACTCAGAATCAAGATATTTGCTAAATTTATTACAGTAGAAGAAAGCTCATTCTTCTAATGATACAGATACCCTGTCCTTCTATTAAAGAAAGCTGTATCCAATTCCAGGAATAAACTATTCAAGTTGAAACAAGAATTCTGAAAAATAAGTGAGAAACAATTCACTCACAGAAGCCCTGCCCACTTGTCAAAGACAGCTTTACATATTCCTCATCACTGCAGGAAAACATACAGTAAATACTGCTTGCTAGTCACCATAGATCAGAACAATATCTTTCTACACGAGTGAAGAGCACCCTCCTCTTACAAATGTCTTTTTACTATAAGCCATTATCCTTCACAATCATTTTGGTTAATCTAAGGCACTTTCACAAAGATACATAGACCTACCATTTGCCAGGGACTCTTAAGATGTCTTTCCAAGTTTTTTTTTGTCATTCCCCTTACTCTTAAGACCAGGTCAAGATGCCCATAGTCCTCTCGTGAAACTGCAGTATCTTTACTGCAGCCTGTCACCCTGGCATTCCTGGGTCCATGAAGTGAGCACTTCCGCAAATATATTTTTAATGTTACACAGACTAATGCCTTTTATTCTTTGTCTTCACAGTGGAGAGGTATTACTATCTTCCTTTTCTAGTCCTGACATACATACTCTATTACTGGTCCAGATTGCTAAGAAACTCCTTCAATCATTTCTATGGTAATTTCACCTATACCCAATGATTGCCCTTTCTCCTTGTCACCCACCTTTCCCTAACAGGGAAACTTCCCCTTCATTTATTTGGTAAACACAAATAAATTCTTTTGAATTCTTGCTTTTGGCTAGGATCCAACAGGTAGTGAAAAGATAACATCAGCTTGCACCTCTTTAACTTTTTCAAGCCAAAAAAGTGGCTTACCTCTTCTGATCCTTTCCCCGAGACCAAACTGGATGCTCCAAAGAAAGTGCAGCAAACTTTTTATTACAGCTATACTATAGTCACAACAATTTGTTTTTTCCCAAGCTTTCTGGGGACTTAAAAAATTAAACTCATCAACCCTCTTTCATTTAAAACTAGTCAATATAACTGCAGATACTGTCCCTTCTTTGGCAACTTGGAGGTAAAGTTTTCACAACCACACATCTGAAATGCATCATTTCTGAGTTTACTCCGAAATAGGGAGGTTTGCTGCTTAAAAACCATTGCAAATTAGTACTAAGATGCTTGGAGAGGTGCACTATCGGGAGCTATGGAGAAGAGCACTAGCTTTCCAGAGGAGAGAGACAGGATACCACCAAGATGAACACACAGATATTTCTCCCCCTTCTCTTTTGAAATCCAACTGATCTGAGAAGAACAAGGACATATTTTGAAATGAAGGATGAGAAGGTTTGACAGTAAAGTCTTCTAGAGCCTCACCATAATAAACTACAAAATAAACATAACTTATGGTTGTTAGATCCCACACAAGTTCTCTCTCTTTAAGAATGACTTGCCTGCTTTCAGGTGAACTTTCCTTTGCAACAGGCTGTCTCACTGGTCACAAACAAAAAAATTTAGCAAGACTTTTTGTGGGACAGTATACAACAAAATACACAAATTCATACTTACACTTTGCATACTATGAAGACATTTTCCAACTATATTATCAATTTTCTATTTTGATTGGCTGGATTGGTAGCTCTAATTCACTTAATCTCTGTCTGCCTCAGTGTCTATGATTATAAAATAAGGTCGTATGAGTAGGAATACAACATGCACAGTCTACAGGGACTATGGCCAATTCTTGATATTAGTGGAAATTTTGCCACAGGAAAAAAAAAAACAAAAAACAAACAAACAAAAAAAAAAAACAGGATCTGCTTGTGGTGTTTTGCTGGACCATCCACTCAGGTAAAACTCAGTAAAGTTACAGCATTGTAGAATTTGTCTTCCTAAACTGATTTGTTAGGGGCTGTTTTTGTTTCATTTTCACCAGTCACAAACATTGTTTCTGAACATTAAATAGTGTATAAACCAACTTTTAATTTAAAACACTCCTGCAGAAAAAAAGGGCACCAGGAACCAGGAAAACAGCTGTTCTATGCACAATAGTGACACAGAGACTTACAATGACTAATTAATGAGAACACCTGGAGTATCTTTCAGAGCTAAACTGGAAACAAAATACTGGAGATTAGGTTTTCAAGCTACTGGTGGTCCCCACTAATCTCTTTCAGGTGTAAACCATAGTGTACGTGGAAAGCAAAATCTGACTCATTCCTGCGAGACAGGAGGTCTTCAGGCTAATAATTGCAGCATGTAGTTTCCATAAAATTTACAAGGTTGGCTTTAAATTTTAGTAGTGGCAGGCCTGCAATAAATGCCAATGAGGTCCATCAAAATGAGTATTTGTGTGTGTCCTCATAAAAATAGATCAATCTTTTTAACAGACTCCATGCAGAGGAATTTGTATAATTACAGCACATATCTACAGCTTTAGAGTCCTTTCCACACCAAAAACAACATGCTAAGTAATAAATACAGCGGAAAAATAAACACAGGAACATAATAAAAGAGATTTGGTTGAGCTAAGTTGTTCTGTCTCAGCTGCCACGCTGTAGCTAACAGTTTCCACTAGGGGTGGGCAAAGGGATTATTTTCCTTGTTTGTTAGCTTCCTTCTCACCTCTGCCTCCTGCACTCTTGGGACAGCAAGCAAGTCTGCTCACATAAAAAAATGGAAAGGGAGAAATCACAAAGGAGGAAGGGTTCCACCACACACACATTCCCAGGCCACCCATTAATTCTTATCATGCTGGTCTTGATGGAGACGCTCAGCAAGGAGTGAGAGAAGAAAAGCAGCCCAAAAGAAAGAACAAATTAAGTTTGCATCCTCTGCGTTGTGCCTGTAACTTGCTAGTTCCACAGTCACAGCTGAATTGTCAACTCCAAGCAATAAAATATGGTTTATGTACAAGACTCTCTACCATGCCAAGTTTCCACACACTTGAGCTGAATTGGAGGGAAAGCTGTGATTCAGTGATTCTCTTCCTAGCCCTGCCACAGCTCTCATCCTAATGAATTATCTACCAGCAGGGGAGAGTTGCAGTGTTATGTGTCACACATGCTCCTCTTCCAAGCTTACCTCTGCCAGGAGCAAGAAATGTGGTACGCAGAAGCAGGGGCACAGAGACTAGGAAAAATAGCACTTGAAGACCAAGATTCATTTCAGAGTAATGCCCTCCCTAATGAAACTAGGACAGAGGTAGGTGTTTAAATACCTCAAAACACAGGTGGCCATTTAGTGAGATTTTCAATTACTCATCTCATAATGAGCCAAGAGGTAAGCAATTGAAAATCTCACTAGGGGTAAGGAGATTTTAAAAGCTCAAGAGGCATCTTTTTATTCCTTTACATTCCTAAGTATCTGCTCTAAAAGTCAGTCATTGCTTTCCAAATTGACCTTGTTTTTTTGTATAATTTGAATAGCCATAGTATTGTATTGTTTTTAATGAGCTTAATGGATTCAATTTTTGTGCAACAGACAGAAAACAGAGACCAAATATGGGATTCAATTTTACTAATTTTAGGCACCTGAAAGTAAGGCATATGGATCCTAGCTAACTGCTCGATCTTCCTGTAGACGTTGGATGGAGCAGACATCTCTGAGAGGGATGGGTCAGCCCCTGGAGGTTCCTGTTCCACTCCATTTACCACAGAGGGAGCATAGACAACAAGCTAATCTGGATGCCTAATTTGTAACAGCTGAAGCCAGATGAGATGAATTCCTCCTCCAGTGATTTAGCCAAAGGCAGAAAGAAAACAATAGGAGAGCAACACACTGATTTCAGTCTCACAAATCTCTAGCCAGTTGTTTAACCACTGAAGTGAACTTCCCACTTGAGAGGAGGTGTCAAAGGCTCTTGCCAAAGCAGTTCCAATTTTAACACAACAGAACACAATAAAAGTTGTGCTGACTAATAAGTACAGAGTTAGAAGCTGGAGGGAACAAAAGGGAGATACAAGCTCAAAGCCTTTCCCCCAGACCAGCCAATTCACAAGATGAATGTTACAGCAGATACATACAGGTGGTATCCTCCCAAGGGAAAAGTGCTGCTAATGGAGGAGCTGTATGTTACTCCAACAGCAGGAGTAACATATCCAAAAGTAAAATCAGTTCCAGTTTTGCATTATGCACATTTCAGTTTTACTTGTGCCTTTGTATGACTTTGTGCTTCTTAATGCTGTTAGTCACTGCAGTGCCTGAACTACTCTAATTCAGTTAAACAAATCTCCAGTTTTGTTTTTCATAAAATTCATTAAGTATTTCTTTGATGGACCTGAGGAATCTGTACAGAAGTCATGCTTTGGAGGCCAGAAATTCAGGGTTCAGTTTTCAAGCCTGTTGCCCAATTAGTTCTTAGCTGAAAACCTCATTCACCTTCTCAGTTTCTCACAAACCTGGCCCCATACTGGTAAAACCATGGGCTCTAACACTTGTAAATTATTTTCCCTGCTTCTCATTCCCATACACAGAAGATGACTGTCAGAATCCTGGCTATGCCCTCTCCTTCACATGGGCTTTGCCCAAGTGTTGTTTCATCAAACTTGGTCTGTCGTTAGTGGGAGGTTTCTGTTTCTCCCACCATTCATTTCCAAAAGCTTAGCTCATCACAGAACAGGATTTTAACCCTGAAGTCCATTACTTACAAGACAATACTCTAACGCTTGCCTTTAGCCTGGTGGATTGGCATGGGAGGGTGACTTCTCTCTAATTTCACTCTCTTTTCCTACAATTTAACGATTTACAGCAGAAATAACACCAGGGCAATGGGGCATGTTGTATGTTTGTGTAAAGAACAGTATCCATTTTAATAGCTTTGGACCAAGAACAGATTTGGCTTAATTAAATAACTGCATTAAAACTTCCACTTAGCTGCACTGCTCTACCACTTGCAATCTGCAGAGGTTGCTGTAGATGCAAAATCATCAAATTCCAGTATGGTTGCATCTTTGAGGCAAATGGGATTTGTTTTCCAACATGTTCTAAATCTTCTTTATAATCCAGTAGAGTAGCTCTCTCTGTGCTCACACCCTGAATTCTTCTGTTGAATATTTTTACAAGTAACTAAATCTTAAGCTGATATATTATTATTATTATTATTATTATGTTTTATTTATGCTTGATGCTTTTCAGGAGATTTAAAAGCTTTTCCATAATGACTGAAGACATGCCCAACAAGCAGATGTTTTGTCTCGGCAGACTAATGGAGTGAGGTCCAGCCATTAGGACTATGAGAAAAACTGGGGAAAGAAGATAAATGCCCACATCCCAACAGTAGTATATTTCCCCTAGAACTGACAATGAAATGCCAAGAAGTATGGTTCTTTTTAGTCACATGGACTTTGGATATGAAATATTATAATGGGAGAAGGAGGAGGAGAGCAGACCTGGTGTCGTGTCAGACAAGTTGTACACACAAAGTCATTGATCTCTCACAGCCTAGGCTGCATTTTAACAAGGGAGCTAAAGATGAAAGGATTTTTGTTCCCATTGCAGATCTTTAGAGCCATCCATTTACCCTATCATATGTTCACTATCAGAAACTGCTCTTCAAAGCTGAACAAAAACTACTGTGCTGCATAAAATTGACAAAGTTAATCGTATGCAGCATGTTTCCTCTACCATAAATATTCCCAAACACCATTTGTTTCTGGATTTCACTCTTCTCTTAACTAAAGAACAGCTACATTATTGTTTCATCTGTAGCCCAACTGTTTTCTTTACATTTTTACCACTAAATTGAATCTACTGCCAGTAATCTAATTTACATTTAAAATGCACAATATGCCAACATGACCAGACTTCAATAAAATTTTTACTAAAACTCATAAATGCCTTGATTCTGGTGTTTATAGAAATTTTAGACTGTTCATTCCCCGAATGTTATGTTGCTAGCATCCTAAAATCATTTCCATATGAAATAAGAAACATTCTTAGATTCATGCTGCGTCAGGAAATACAAAATATACTGTCACATCGCTCTCAAAATCAAAGATTTATCAGTTCTTAACAAAATAATTTGAATTGCATGTCCAGACTGCAGGACTGCAGTAGCATGGGATATTAGCTTCACTCACCTGCTACGATTATTTCCTGCCATGCATCCTGGTCCCTGCATTTCAGATTACAAATGTTTTTTACCACTTTTGCTTCATTTATTTTTTCTTCCTGTGCACAAAACTGCTTGGTTTTGAAATATTACAGAATCCCCTAGGACCCTTGTGAGCACTTCCCATCATGACAGAATCTGCCCAGAGGTATCTTTCCTGCAGAGCTACTTGACTATACCAGGAATATCATTCACTAGAAGTTTGGATTACATTTCTCTGCTGGAAACTGATCACCAAATTTGTAATTTTGGTGAAAACTTACAAGAAATTCAGGTAAAATTGGGACAGATTTTTCATGGTGGTCTTATTTTTTTTCCTTCTACTGTGGAAATAAAGTGGTAGACACAGGTCATTATTGTACTTTCTAAGTATTTGTTTTTAAAAAGAATATTTTTCAGGGAGCACTATCTAAATAGAGAGTTAAAGTAAGACACATTTTCTTTCAATTCATCGACTTTCTATGTTATTTTGAAACAAAGTTGGTGAGACGTGTACAGGCATGCACACGTTCATTCACAGGGGTTGGTCTTTCTGAGTCAAACACTCAGCTTTTTTGTTTGTTTGTTTACTTCAAAAATCAAGCCTAATATCAATTACTCCCAAAGTTCTTCAACTCACAGTATTTATTTATATCCTCCAGACAATCTTTGATCGTGAAGAAACTTAACAGCTTTTTGCCTGCACGTATCAGAATGCATACCAATTACAGCAACAGGATCAATGGTCGACTAGTCAGCACAGTCATAGTTTCAGCCATATATTGTCCTACAGTGTGAATAATCTGATTCCATAAATAGCTGCTGGTATTTGATATTTATTTGCCTCACACTATCATCTATTTAAAGTTATGCATTGAAATTAGGGTCAGAGATTGATATGGGCTTCTTGATCCAAGTGACTGAGAGAGCACTCTGGGCCATACTTTACTTTACATCTCATTTTGAGAATTCAAGTTTTATGTGCTGGCATTGTGGAATGGGGTAGTATTCGTCTTTGTTGTAAGTTTCTTTACAGCAGAAAAATGCTGAAGAGAGATGAACTGAGACAGAGGCTCCCTCTTGCTTAGATACTGGACCACAGTTGCTTTGGGTAGAAGACAAGGTAGCAGCTGTGTCTTTCAGTGATGAGTCAAATACCTTTGGGTAGGCTTTTTATGTCATGTCTAAATGCATATAATCAGACTCCAGGAAAAAAGAAAAAAAAAAGGAAAAAGGAAAAAAAGAAAAGAAGAGGAAAAAAAATAAACAGAAATACATTATATTGCTTTGAAATATCTCCAGTTCAGTTACGAACGTGTTTTCATATACTGGACTCTAGGACAGAATTCTAAGGGATCAATTCTGTATTTGGGTGCATGCCTCTAAATGCATGGTTTGGCTCTGAAGAAAGAAAGAAGTGAGAAGGTCTGGTTTTATGCATAACAGACCATTGCTCAAAGTAGTTCTCTGAAAATTTTAATAGGATTTTTGTGTACAATAGGATTGTTGTACTCCAGGGTGCAACTATTTATGTAAATATAATCATGCTATTTATGTAAGAAATTGAAAGGTTTACAGTAAGAATCAAGTACAATTTCATCCTGAAGGAGTAATCATTTCATTGAGAATACTGAGTTAAGGTTTAACATTTCCTTTTTTCCTTTTCCAAGTGGTTTTTGCTAGCATTCTTATTACACTCAGAGCTACATAAAGTAAATATACATTTTAGCAAAGCCAAAACTGCTGTGCCAACAGAAAGCAATACCCTGCACCTGCTGAGAAAATCTCCTTTCCCAGAGCTTGATTTTTGCAAAAGTCCTTGCTGGGACATGGAAGATCTAAGTTACTTGCCCAATCAGCAAACACCACAGCCCTTCTGAAAACCAGAACTCTGCATGCTGCTGTGGGAGAGCAACACCAGATACTTAAAATCATGTACAGAGCTACCCAGGAGATAGTGGGTTGGTTTTTTTTTCTGGCCTCTTATTTCAAGCGTCTGCTCCTATTCACCTGATCCATGCAACAACAGGGTAAACCTGATCCACCTGAATCTTGAATCTCAACATAACCATGACCTTAAGCATGTGGTTCCTTTGCTGAAATACTCTCCACTTGCTCCATTCACTTACTAGGGTCTAAGTTGATCCTGGTGTGGTCTTTATCCTCTCTACAGGGTATGTCAACAGAGATTTTGTGGTGTCTTGAAGTGGTAACCTGAAGATCAGAGCGATAATGTGGCACACTTGGCTATTGTACTGAATGAGAAACTATGGTGCCTGGGGAGAATAATCAAGTAAAAAAACTTAGAGTGTTAAACCTAATGAAATAGTTCCTTCTTATCCAGCAGGAGATTTCAGTCTTGGTATAAGCTTTCCAAACCAGATATTGAGGAAAGGTTATATTAAAAGTTTTAAGAAGAAATGTCACAACCCTACCAAGGAACAAAATGAGGCAGTTCCTGGAAACTGAGAATTAAACTTACAGCAGAGCTCTCTGGATGTCCAGTTATGAAGGGGGTAATGAGAGATGATTGAGTGCTAGTAAGTACTTAATGCATTTGTATACTTATACAATATTGAACCAATATTTGATTACTTGGGAGACCAGGGGAGACTTTTTCTCCACTGTTCTGTTGGACAAGTTGATCCTGATCTGCTGTTGTTTTTTTTTCCCTAACTGTGAAACACTGAATTTACTGACAGTAATGACAAGATATAAAATAAAATAATAGAATGGCTTAGAGCTGGAATGGATCTTAAAGATCACCCAGTTCTAATCCCCTGATGGGGGATGGGCTGCCATCCACTAGTTCAGGCTGCCCAGGGTCCCATCCAACCTGCACTGAAGGCAGTATATAGGCAAAGACACTCAGAGTTGATACTAGTACTAGCCCAAAAGATCCCTTCCCTTCCCTTCCCTTCCCTTCCCTTCCCTTCCCTTCCCTTCCCTTCCCTTCCCTTCCCTTCCCTTCCCTTC
>JAOWBP010002559.1:40430761-40474957 GCA_028571105.1 Tragopan temminckii | reverse complement strand
ACTGAAGAACATAAGCATCTTTCAGCACAACAGTCTTCAATGGCCATGTGCTAACTGGGTCAATAGCCTAGCTAGAATCTGCCTGATTTTTCTCTAAAAATGCATTATTTTTGGACAGTTTCAATTATCTGCCCACCGCAGAGGTCTCTGCTTTCCTGGAAGTGCAGCTGAGATTATCTGGTGCGGACAGGGGGATTCATCATGGCAATACTGGAGGTGAGAAGTTGGTGGGGTAGGGTGGATCACAGAGACCTGGGGTACAGGCAAGGTGAGGGCAGGGGCCTCCTTCGAGCTGCAGGTTAGAGCTGGGCTTGCAGTCAGGACTGGTGACGATGACTACAAATACGCCCTGCACCAGCACACATCCTGGCCCAGCTGCCTGCACGCCTCTCTCGCCTGCTGAGGCTTTATACTTGGCTCCTGAGGCCTCAGTGTAATTTTCCTCACTCCCCATCCCCAAGCATCCCTCTAGGCTGTCAGTGTTTTTAACTGGTGTGCACAGGATTCCTCTCCTGCTAACCCCTCCTCCACCCCAGAGGCAGCTGTACTTCCACAGCACGTGAAGCAATTCCTGTACACACAGTTTTAAAGTGCTTCAGGATCCTGGGGGAGAGAAGGTGCTACGATACGAGTATGAGATATTATTAAAACAGGAATCCGTGTAATGGGTGATAAATTTTGATACTGTATGTTTAATATAATATGACGGTTGTAAATCCAGTGAATTACCATAGGTATTTGCTGTGCAGTGTGTTTATGAATTGTTTGGGCAGGTGTTTTTCAAGTCCCAGGTTTTCACACTAAATGTGAGTTATAGGACAGTTTAATAATATTCCTTGCTGAACTCCAGTATGCTACAATTAGCTGCAGAAATGCTATCACTGAGTGGCTGAGCCCGGTTGCTGCTTGCATTCGTATATAACAAGGTGAATGAAAAGGCAGTGCAGAAAAAGGAGATCTGTAGAAATAAGCTTTTGGATCTGGCTTTGATCTCCTAGAAGCAAATATCTTTTAGAGCAGCAGAAATCAATAGTTTTGATATTGTCTGACTATATTTTACATGTGCTTTCATACAGGCTTAAAGCAGTTTATTTTGATTGCAATCATGAAATTGTTCTCTAAAACTTTATACTCCATAGTTACGCTATTAATATTTATGGATGTGAAGGGAGACCTGTACTGCACATGCTATTTGAATCATACCTTTCTGGATAGTTTTTTAATCAGATCCAAAATAATGTAATTCGGGATTACATAGAGTTGGAATTTCTTATTTGTTTTTTACTGACCTGCACATAAAAAGACTTATAAGACCCTGAAAAAACATTCCCCTTTTCTGGGGAAGAGCAAAGCACTCCATTTCACTGCTCCATCTGCTTTTGTGCTACAAGCCGAACTTCATCCCAAGCTGACTTTACACCAAGCACTGAAGAGATGCGGCCAGGTGGAAGTTTTAAAGCCTCAAGGGTGAAGAACACAACTTCTCAATCACTGTAGGATTTTGTGAGCGTAAACTCAGTTGTCATTAGTTTTATTAATGCCTATCACTGAGCTCCATGGGGTGCAGAGCCCCTCACACACTAGCATAGGTGTTTGCAGTGACTTGCACAGCTCCCTGCAGGCTGCTGGCACCCTCTGGATGCATGATGCTGATGTACCTGGGGTGTCTGAAGGCGTTGAGAGTCACTGCCCATCCGAGCTGAGCCAGCAGTGGGAGGTGAGGCAGGCCGGCACGTCTCATCCCTGCTTGTCTTGTGCCAGAAGTATGGTCCCAACACCCTGCGCCGTGACTCGTGTGTGTGCATAAGCCGCCTTCGGCCCCAGATGATATATTTGCATTTCATAATTAATGCTCAACTCAACTTGAGGCAGATACCGAAGGACAATTCTTTAAACAGATGTTGCAGGTCACTTGTAAGTTATTTGTCAAATAAGTTTCAGAGCGCGAGCCACTGCTTTTGCCATTGTAACCGAAGGCGTATGCTGCTCGGCAGCAGTAATTACAAAGCCAGGGCAACGCAGGGAAAATTCATCTTATTTAAAAGTGTTTTAGTGTCACCAAGCAGCTTGCTGTGCCATTAGGCAGGTTTTGCTAGACACGTTCAAGTCGAGGGTTTTAATTTGAAGTATTCTCTAAAACAGAATTATGTTGGAGTTTACATAAAATGAGAGAATGACATGAAAAGTTTTAACTTAAGCAGCAAAATATAAAAGCTAATCTTATTTAAAAGTAATATGTGTGTCTTGATTGAGTGCCCAGATACACTCAGCTGGGACATTTTAGTGGAATCGGTTCTAAGCTGTTACACTGAGTTATACAGAGTAGGTTTTCCTGAGCTCACATTGCCAGACCTGAAATACTCTTGTGGCTGCATTTAATAAAGAAACGAAAGTCTTGGGTAAGGGGATATGATTTTTTATGACAGAAGGAATGCAAATAACTTTTAGTCTCATTGCCTAGACCGGGTTTGGTCTGATTTGATGGAGTTTAATAATGACTTATAACCTGTGCTGACAATGTGCAGACCCGCACAACGTCATTTAACTCATTTATTCTGCTTGCTGTAAAAACAAAGAGATGGCAAATAAATATATGGAAAGTTCATTGTTTGTCAGAGGGCCCAAGCCAAAAGTTTTCAGTGACCTTTTAAAATATGGTCCCAGGCTAGTACTAAAATGTCTGTCACTCAGCGCACACACTTGCACAATTTGGCCTTTTAACCCGTGCATCTTGTTTTTCTCTCTTTCAACTGGTTGTATGAATTTCAAATCAGCTGCAGCTATTTAAGTTTTTGCATTGGAGGATTACTGTAAATTGCAGTCTGACAATTACAATGTACAGCGCACAGGAGAGTTATTAATGGATAGGCCTACTGATGGCCTTTCAGCGCTGACGAGGGCCTGGTGTTCCTCACCCATAATTAGATCCAGTGGTCGCGGGCTGAGGACGAGGCCGAGGAGGGGGCGGCCGCCGAGCACCGCCTTATCAGAGGAAGATATCAATTGATCATGGATAGTTACTATCGGCAACGTCTAAATCTCTAATTCACCTTCTCCTTAATGACTTGTATTGGCTTAAGAAGCTCAGTTGCTTGACAGCACGGCACTCAGCTGACAAAGCCACGCAGGTGGTTTTAATAGAAGATTTCTGTTGCTTGAGATTTTGCTAAAGACAGAGCAACAGTTCAACAGACACAATAGAGGCCCGTAAAAACCCTGCTCTGTTCCTCTGCTTGCTGAGGATACTGGCGGGGCCAGGCCTGGAGCAAACCGCTGCTCCCATTCACACGGCACTTTTTTCCTTTATGAATCCTGCACAAGGGCTTTCTCTGAGGTTTCAGTATTTATTTTAAGGAATGAATCTTATGTGGGCATAAATTATATTTGACAAATGAAAACCCTTCGGGGAAGGGGGGCGGTTGATATTTTATTTTTTAAACTGCCCTATGAAAAACTTTTTCCAGAACATACAACTGAGAAATCGAACACACTTCTTTGGGCAAAGAAAAAGTCCTGCATCCAGGAAGAAGAACTAGGAAGTATTTCAATGAAATTTGAATTCAATAGTCTTTTGCCATTGATAAAAGTAGAAAACGTGAACTACGGGAAAAGCCCTTTGGTTAGGTGTGGCATCTTAAACACAAATTCTGGCTTTTTAATGGAGTAACCGAGAAGCAAAGGTTTTGTGCTTAGGTTATCACAGTGCAAATACAATAAGAGATGGGCACAAACCCCCCAAGGTGCTGCTGATCCAGCCCCAATCCCTTCTAGAAGGATTGCAACCACCTGCTGAGAAGTTTTTCCCTCAGTGAAGTTTGTAGCCAATCTGATGTTCATGGTATGTCCCAAAGGTTTATTATTATTATTCTGATTATGTATACCCATGGTGAATGTAGGTTTGAGTCTGTTAAGGCTTTTTGGGGCTAAACATTTGTTTAAAACCTTGTTCCAATCTCTTAACACACCTTGAAGTAAAATCTAATTGAGTAGGTCGCTGGCATAGGCAGAACTTTCTGTTGTTGTTCTTGAGGGAGAGCTCAAAAGAAAAGCAGGTCTGGGGGAGTGCATTTTTAGCCATGAGTGGAAACATATTTATCAGTACAAAGCATGCTTTTCAAGCCATTCTGGAACTAAAAAAACTGATGGACTTGTGTTCTAGTTTCCCTACCAGGTTCATGACTTAATTTCCAATATAACTTCTGGGTTTGTATCATGGTTTCTTCTTGAGGGCACTAATTTGACATTTTCACTTCCTCTTGACTTGCAACCAATCTCCCTAAGCTACTGTTTTGAAGTGCCCAGGTCAGGAATCACTGGCCTGAAGAATTAAAAATAAGTAATCCATGCACATTCTGTGTGCTGTTATCTCAAGATCTCAAAGTACCTTTGAAACTTCCTAGTTAAGTTTTATAAAGCTCTGAGTGTTATCCTCCTCAAAGGAGAAAACAAAGACAGATAAATAAGTTACTCTACCAAGCGCAATAACCTATTAAATCATGCTGTGTTGAATGTTCACTGAATATTCTTCTTAGACAGGGATATAAACTGAGCTAAAGCATGGATTCTTTGATGTTGATGGTGACAATCCCACTGGCTTCGATCTTGTTGGGAGTTCACTGGCATGTTTTTTGCTCTACAGGAAGACAGCACTCGGGAGCCTAAGTCAAAGATGAGTTACCACATAATTATAAGCTTTCCTCATTAAAAGAAGAGAATTTTGGAGTTTATCTAACACTTCATTCAAAAAATGATACAAGCATTTATTAAAGTACACTTTTTCTCAGGAAAGTTGAGCTTTGGTACGCATTGTGAATGCCTACCTATCTCCTCTGATTGTACAGCTGGGCTGGAGTGTGATGTCCTTGCACAACTGCATGAGTCCCTTTCTAACCATTCAGAAGGAGGGAGGAGAGACTTTGCAGTATGAAATCTTGTCACACTTCAAGAAACCAAAGATAGCATTAAAAAGCATGACAAATGGGGAAAAAACAACACTTCTAGGGGCTTATATTTGAGCTTTGTGTACAGGGGGTTTATAGCCTCAGTACTTTGGGGTCTGTTGCACACTGTAAAAAAACACCTCCTTCCCAAGGAAGGGCCAGCACTAATGCTGAATCTCCAAAAACTATGGAACCACGGATGGAAAAACCCAGCACACAGCTCATGGACTTCCTTGAAGTCCTCAGCCTGAAACTTTTGTCACTACTGTCTGAGCTAGTTAGCTAGGGTGCCTGATTTTTATGTAAATGTAATAGCAGAAAGCTGACTGAAAGAACGGTGGTGAGGTGGAGGGCTTCTTCTATGTACTATGATGCAAAGCAAAAGCGTGGTGGTAACAGCCTTTTTCAATCCTAAATGTAAATATTCTGCCCATGGACAATGAAGAATGTCCAACAAGTTCTTTTTAGAACAGGCATGTAGGTCAGCCTTTTTGCTATGAAATGAAATTTTATTTTTTATTTATATGTATTTATGCCCTTGGACATGTGAATGTTGTATTTGAAGTTACCTAGTGGAGGGTTTCATCGCTTATGTTTGTAAAACAAGATGCAGAATAAAAAGCCCCTACTGACATCTGTGGACACTGTTATCTACCTACGAATGAGTAGAAACAGTGGGTCCACAAGCATTGTGGCTCTACAGGATTCTGGAACACCACAGGATACTGCTTCCCTCCTATTCCATGTCTTGTGCAAACTGGCATGTGTTGATGCTGGGGGCAGGTTGAAGTCCCATCACACCTTTGCAGCTACATACCAAACAGGCAAAAGCCAAACTTCTCACTGAGGAAGATTTTGGCACCAAGAATGAAGCACAATCCTTTTCCTTGATGTAAGTCTGTCTTTTTATGTTATTATTATTTAATTTTCCTTTAAGTATGGATTGGAATGCTTCAGCTACTTTATTTTACTTTACCTGTGTTCAAGAACGTGCAGAAAGAATCGTTTTGGATGCAAAGACCAAGCCTTGATCATTCAGCCCTCAGAGGTGACAATTTTGGCACATTTTGTGTGTTCAAAGCAGAGGGGCTACATTCTTCACTCTTGTAAAAAGGGAACCTCTGTTCATTTAACATTCTCTGTTCACAGAGAAGATGGGGCCCAGTGATTTACTCTATAATGCTTTCCATAAGAGACATCTCAGCTCAGCCCTTGTAATGGTCTGCTGGCTGTGAACACTCCACCAAGCTGTTAGCAATTTTGAGCCAGCCTGTTACACCATGATTCCATCAGCTGAGTTTGCCAGAGACTTCTCTAAGCTACACTATAGCCCAAAGCCACGTTGCCCTTGGAGTTCACATCTTCCTGAGGGGCAGCAAAACCCATGAACTGCTGACAGGAGCTAACTCCTCACCCTTGTCCCAGTGGTGATTGCTCCCTGCCATGCATTTTTTTCAACTCAAACATGCTTATTAATTTTAATGGCTTTGAAGATAGTTTCTTTCCTGCTTACTGCTCATTAGTTGATGACCCTGGGGTAAGTCAAAATAGGGTATATAGTTGATGATGTTAATCTACCACTGTGCCAACAAATCTAGACCAAAGTATACATTTTTTGTGCATCACAGGGGTATTCATACCTCATTCCTCTTCCCCAGAGTAAAAAGATTTGCTGATTTAATCTTGAGTGTGGATCTTCTTCTTTGGGTTGCATATCATGGCATCTGATGACAAAACAAAGCAAACAGCCAGCTCTACAGCTTGTGACATGAAACACTTGCTGCAAAAAGCATTATAATTGACTTCTGTCCTAGCAGTGCCTTCATCTTTTGATTCCTTTTTAAAACAAAGTCTCTTTTGACTGTTTTGCTATGCTGTTAACAGACAGATACACTCAAAATGTTGGCAGTTATGTTAAAGGTTGAATTAATATAGGTTTGTTATTTTACTAGCATATCCAAAGCCAAATACTCCTACTGGACTCCACCCTTCAACTGCAGAGCAGGTTGTAAATCAGCCTATTTCATGTTGTTTTTAAAGTAGTTTAGGGGCTTTAAAATGGTATTTAACATTATTACAGTCTGCTTGAATGTTGTACAATTTCTATTTCTTTATTTATATCCATTTTTCTACCACTCAGAAGATTCTAAAAAAAAAAACCATGCAAAGAAAAAATATCACTACTAATGCCAAGGTGCAACAGAAGTGCTTCCTTATAATGTCCTTAATGACTGTTCTCCTCCAAGTATTTAGATGCCATTTTTTAGTTTTCTAATAAACCCGAACCAACCAATAACATATACAAATGTACAGAGATTTTCAGATTTTGTCTCCTTGTCTTTGAAGTTGGAATGAGTGATTTTGTCCTTGCTTCTTTCCATAGGAAAGTGCAACTGTTAAGTGTACAGGCAGATATCCTTGTCCTTGAACTGCCCTTCTTAACATAGCGCTAAGACTATGGAAAAAATACATCTGGAAATATGGAAGGAAATGGCTACTGGGTCAGGAGCCAGGAGTTTGGATGCTAGCACCAGTTCAGTCACATCCATCAAGCATTCTGTGACCTGTGAAAATTATGTCCTAAAATATCCCTGTTTGTTTGTTTCATTTTGAAATTTTGCTCTCTGAATTTAAAAACAAAGCAGTGTAATCTGAATGCTCCAGGAAACTGTCGTGTGAGCTGATCTTCTGAGATTCTTGATTCATTGTAAAAGTAGGGCCTTCCTATCCATTAAGATAAGACTGAAATGCTGGTGACATTAAGCACTGCTAATAGCTTTGGTGTTCCAGACTGCAAAAAACGTCCATCCTGTCTGGCAGGGACAATGCGTCTGTCTGGCTGCTCCGACCAGGGTGAATGACTCTTGTCCATAAAGTGCTGCCTCCCACCATGTGTTTTGGCTACTGGCCCTGGGGAAGAAACATAGCGAATGGATGATGTTTCAGAGCTCTGGAGATAAAGCTTGTGTGCACTGGAAGACAGGTCTGCTTCTAGTTCATCTCACCCTTTCATGTACCTGAACACTCTTGTGCTGTTTGTTTTCCTTTTCTTTGCAAGTCTCCCTTTATCAGGATTGGAGCTCATGTTCCCCCTTGCATCCTGCCCTTCAGCCAGAAATCGTGTGGGAGCAAGGCCGAGCGTGCTGGGGGAGCACTCAGCCTCGTCAAATGACTGGCATCTGTGCACATCCTGTGCAAACCCAGACAGCACTGGAAGAATGTTCTGTTTTCCAAATATATGGACCAAAAGGTGGAAGAAGTTTTGACTTTTCAGTCCCTACAAGATAACTTCCATGTACACTGACACCAAACCTTGTTTTTCTGCTATTCCCTTTGCTCCCCATTACCGTGTTCCTGCATTTTCTCTGGTACCAGCAGCAGTGTTTACAGACTGCTGAAACAGATGGGAGAACTATTCCCACCATAACAGTTATTTGAGTATTTTTCTGATTTTCATTCAAATTAGTTTTCCAATGGATCAGTTCCCTCATCTGACCTACTGCATAAGGAGTACCAGCATCAGCGTGTGGGTGAAGGCAAGACCTTTGAAGGTGGGGTAATAGCTGTCCCCAACCTATGCTTCCCCTGATTGCAAGCTGCTGTGGGACCAGCAGCCATGTGCTTCCACCCCGTTCCTCCCATCATGTGGGAGCATGGCAGAGGGCAGCACCTCTTCCAACATCAGATTACTCTGAGCCGATGTCTCTTTGCAGCCACACGGCCCTAGCACAAAGGATGGAGCAGAAAGGGATGATGGTGCATGGAACACAGTGAGCTGCTGTTCTCGAGAGGATAGTTGGGTTAGAAAAAATGGAGTGAAACCCAGCCCATGCACGGGCACAGAGCAAAACACGGCCTCAGCACATTCACGTCAGATACAGCAAGCATTCAGAAATTTACTTTGGTGGTGAGACAGAAGCTTACTTAATACTCCTGGAGGATATGGCTCTGTGCTGCGGCTTGCTCCCATTCTCCCTCTCCCCATCCATTATACTCACCCACCCACCCAAACAATGGCTTCTTTGTTGCTGTGGAAGAATGCTCCAAGGGGAGCTGCACATCCCAGTTCTGTTTGTGTCTTGAGTTGTGATGGATCACTGTGGGGAGCCTTAAATCTCTGCAGCTCTCAGATCGCTATCAAACATGGGGGCAGCTGGCGTATGCTCCATTTAACACAAACTACATGCGTAGCTGGATTCTTTACCACCTTGTCAATGCCACCCTCAGCTGCCAAGGTTTGAGAGCCCCTGAGTCTACTGAAACCAATGGGAGGTGAGGATTTTCTTTCAGTTGAATGCAGGGTTTTTTTTTTTTTAAAGGAACTTGGGAAATAATTAACACATAATTAACCTGTGGAACTTTCTGCCAGGAAGTATTACTGAGGCCAGCCACTCTGCAGGGTTTGGAATTTATATGAACTAGTGGTCCAAAGTGGAAAAGGTATCAGCCTTCAAAGTAGGGTGGACATCATTAACCAAAACAAGTTAAGGAGACGGTTTTCTTCTGGATAAATTATTTCCTAGTGGTCCATTACAGGATATATTGTGCCTTCCACTGAAGCCTTTGGGAATAGCTACTGATGATAGTAGGATACTGAGGATTCTAGGCAGGGACAGAGCATTGGTCTGATCCATCCTGGCTAAGATGTTTCCTATTAAATAGTCAGTATTGCAGATGTACTCTAGAGCGAATGGAGCCGCACTTAATCTGGTTCCTACTGTGTTCCAGGAAATAATTACCAGGTCAACTGATTTTAAAAAATCTTGTTTCATCCCAGATCTGTCAGTCTCATAGATCGTCATCGTTTGAGTGGTTCGCTGTCACTTCATCTCACTGGCAAGTTTTTTGTTAGAAATGAAAAAATACATATGAGGGAATCCAGATTGCTCAGGGAGTGAACTATATAGGGTTGTGACATTAAGCTGTTAGAACACGTCTGGCTGAAAGGCCAAGATTTGCCATGGTCTGTAGGTGCCTGAGGGAAGAATATAAGCAACAGAGTAAGCATAGTCATCTTTCCTTGCAGACCATCTGATTCTGGTACTTGCTGTCTTGTAGACTCCTAGCCCTGCATCCAACCACAGGGCTTAATAGCCACTAAAGTGTTTAATTCATTTTGGAACCCTCTTTAGATTGTGGCCTTCATTATGTGCTGTAACAGTGACTTCCAGTATTGTAATTACACCCTGGGTGGGTGTAACTCCTTTTGGTCGTTCTGAGTTTCATTTACCTGCTCCCTCAGCTCCAATGGAGTGGGTAAGAGTGAGCAGCCATTCCCACCAGTTGTATGGCCCTAGGGGCATCTCGAATCTTTGACCTCCTCCTAGCTTCTCACTCAGAAGATCCCAAGTCATCTCCAAGCCTCTGGGTTCTCCCTTACTCCCCTCTTCCAAAGAAGACCTTGAAACACCTCTTCTTCTGTGGGCTCAGCAAGAAACACTGATGCTGGGGAATATTATCTCTGTTTTGCACTGTCCTCAAAGCAGTAAGTTTGGCTTCTTTTCTCCCTGTCCTTGCTACAGATCTGAGCTTTTTATCTGTAGCACCTGTAACTTCAAACAGTTCTACCATATTTCCTTGCTGTTTCTACCTCTAGCACACTTTTCAGCCATTTTCATTTCTTTCCAGTCAAGGCAACTTTCCCACTAAGTGCCTCCACCTACGAAAGTTCAATACATCCTTGGTTTTGACTGTTCTCCACTATGCTTATTACCTTTCCCTTTTGCAGATCTACGATATCCTACTAGAGACTGGACAACCAGGACAGCACTGGGTATTTGCAAACAGGGAAGCACCACACATTTACACAGTGGATCAGCAAGCACTGTGGTGTGTTGTAACTTGAATATCACATCTGTCTGTTATACCGCTGTGAAACACAAAACTGATACTTTCAGAGGACAAACTGCAATGAGCCTGGGATCTCTTTCCTTAATAATTTTGAGACTGCTTAAGGAGAACAGCTCCAGGGAGTTCTTTCTCAGCTCCATGGGTTCTTTCTTTCCACTGGAAAAATGAAAAATGGTTCTACCTTTTTCACAAGAATGAAACTGTGGGCACACTGAGCAGAAGTACATTGATCAGATCAGAAGTACATCTTGCTTACTTTTCTGTCTCTCTGACTGGCTTGTTTTGGCTGCTGAGGGAAAAGAACAAGTTGTTTTATTTTCTGTATGTACTTCCCACATTATGCCAACCTGTGGCTTGAAAATTTTTTGGACAGAAACTTACATCTGCAGTTCATGAAAGTCCTTCAGCCTAATTCCAAATCAGCTACCTCAGAGCTCCTGGAGACTATGGCAAGGTGCACAGCTTTTGCTGAGCTTGTTCAGCCTTCTGTTGCTATGACTGCTCTGTTATCAGCACCGAGCGAGCCAGATGAAAGTTAGCTCAGCTGTCTGCTCAAGTTGCAGTCACACATTTGGGTGTAGTATAGACACCCCCTCTGTCTCAGAGTGTTACACTACACGAGTTCTTCCAGTTATAATAAATTTACAGTGAAATATTAAACACTGACATATACTTACTTTTTTGGCAAAAAGAAGCAAAAGTTGGAATCTGAATTTAAAATGGTAACACAACAAGTGAGCATGTAGGATTTATGGACTTAACAAACACACACAACTTTTGAGACACGGCTAGCAGACATCATGCTTTTAAAATGTCACAGTTCATGTAGCTGTCACTTCAAACACTAAGGAAACTGGCACTCCCAAAGTGCTAGTAAGCTCTGGCTGGACAGTAACAAGTCTCAAAGGTCTAAAATTAAAATCTGTCCAAGAAAACTTACAACTTCTTAGAGACCTTGTTCTGAGTATTTTATCCCACACTCCAGTTTGCATAGAAATGGTCGTCCGATTAGCTAAATAGAAATGAGATGTTTCCACCACACTTTTGGTAGAGGAAACAGAGCTGTTTGTAATGGAGCAGCTTCCACGGGGAACGTTATGAGCCCTGCTGATTGAAGAATGTCCGCTCCTGTGAGGTTTGCTGGCCTTCCTCTGGCAGAAGTCTAATCAGTGATGTTGACATGTGTTTTACACAGTGGCCCATCTGAATGTCACTGATGAATAGGATGTATTCTAGTTCTCCAGCCATCAAAAGCCTCATTTCAATTCGCAAGTCAGATAATTTTTCTTTCTGCTACAACGTTTTTGTAATGTCGGCTTGGAAATCTCATTGCAGCCTGTTTCAGCAAACGAGGTACAGTGACCTAATTGAGACCTCTAGTATAAACACAAAACTCCCTGGGTTTTGAGACCTGCTGCCCTTCTCCTCCTAACAGCAGCAGACAGACACCCCTATGGAAGCAGCTTTCTCCTGCTGAAATGCACCAAATCATTTGATAAATGAACTTTTTTCTTCTGGTTCTCCAGAAAGTTAAAATAAATATCAGAACCCAGAATACAAGAACACATACTATAAATTCCAAGCAGACTTCACCCTTTGAAGAAACATGCTTATGTTTAGGTCTTTGGGAACTTAAAAACACAAATTTTCTGGTGGACTGAGACAGGAGAACTCTGGAGTGAATTTATTCTCCGCTAACAGGATATTCTGCTGGTGCACAGCATTAAATAATCATAGATCAGATGTTTAAAATGTTATTTTCCATATACCTAGGTGTTGTTTCACAACCAGCCAGCCCCTCTTTCTCATCCCAGAGACATGCTCATTGTGTTGGATTTTCCTGTCCCTTCCTTTAGGATTAGTTCTCAGCCAGAACAACTCCCTGATCCAATTGACCTCAGCCTCTCAAGTCTCACTGTGAGCACAGGTCCATGAGGCTGAACATAATGGAAGGAACTTCTTGTGTCCTTTTAGCTGTAGGCTCAATACCCTTGTTGGATCTCTGATGCAGTTCCTTGAGCTGTTGGACACTAATTAGTGCATGAGTGCCTCGTTGCACTGAATTTCTTGTTTCTTTTGATGGCTGCCATAATTCTTCCAAACCAAAAATTTCTATTGGATATGGTGGGACTTTTACTTTGGCTTAATTAAAGCACATAACGGAAACACTGTGAAGTCTTACCTCTACAAGAGAGCACATTAGAAAAAACAAGTGGTTTTTTTTTAGTTTCCTCTTCTAAGGAGGATTGCTTTTGTGAGACAAGTGGAAATGAAAAGGTAAGGGGAAGGAAGACTCCCTGTTGGGAGAAGAAGAAAATTAGGGAAGGCCAATAAAATCCTATGCTTAAAAATAAAATGATAAGAAACAATATTTCCTTTGTCATCAGAGACACAAGAAATAATTATATTGTCTCTCACTGTTGCTTAAAGTCCTTTTTCTGCCTCCATTTAAAGGACTGCAGAAAGCAACAAGAATTGCAATACCATTGTACTTCTCAGCTTTACTGATCTTCATTCTTTCCTGTAGCAGCTACCAAGGTTTTCTAAAGAGCCTTTTAGTTCATGAAATATTCAAGGATTGCAAGGTTGTGCATTGAAGGACTAAAACAAATTTTTTAATTAAATTCCATGCTAGTTATCTCATTAAAATATTGTCACAACACTTGGTTTTGCTTTGGAGATATTTTACTTTAGGGAGGATTAAAGTGAGAAAAAGTTATTAGGGAAAAAAAAAATCAATAAAATCAGTAAAAGAGGAATCTCCAGTCTCTGGGTTGTTAGATCCTTTTTGCTCAAAGTTTGTAACAGGCACATGGGATACAAAGCAGTAAAATACTTCTTGAACAATACTAGAAGAATACTTCCAAAACGTAGTTCTTGCCTTCCTGGATAACATTTTTTTTCTCATTTTAGTAGGCAAGGTTCCTGGCTTTAGACAGTAGCTGTAAGCTTACTGCCCCAAACATATTTGCCATTCTGTCAGTTGAGCACAAAATGAATGCAATCCCACTTGAACTGAAGGATTTGCCTTTCCTGAGGCACTTACCAGGAGAGTCCATCATAAACTTCTAAAAATCGTTCCAGTATTTAGGACCATTTTTCACAGACCAAGTCCCAGAGTTGGGTCCTTGGGAACACAGGTGCCAGAGACATGAATTCTCCATATATGACCACACGTCCTGCATGTCCTTCCCCTTCCCTTCCCTGTGCATATGCATTGCAAGCGTCCCGCTTTCAGCCGTGCTGATTAGGTGTCTGGCTGGAGTCAACCAGCTAGTTGGGATGATTTCTTTAATTAGTCCACTGGGAAGATTAAACTATTTCCATAGCTGTGTTCAATGAGCTAGCCACGTATTTGACACTCTCTATTTACAAGGAGTTGACAAGGCAAAACATTTGTTATTGGGTGTAATGGATAGATGGATTATACAGAAATTTGGAGGTGGAGTAAGCAACATTTTTAAGATAGGTACAAATGTGTAGATGAAACCCTCACCTTAAAAGATTTGGGTCTTTTTATTCATGCCCTAGATACAAACACATCAGTGAAATGAAAGAGCAGCTCATCAAGAGCACTTTGGGTTCCTGTAGAAACTTCCCACAGTGCTAAAGAGTTTCTAAGCTGTCCTGAAGAAAAAGAGAACCTTGGGAGGAGCAGAAGATCCTTTGCTTGCTGTTAGTCTTCATTGTCAGAGCCAGTTTCTGGAAGATGTGAAATCTCTTCTGACAGACCCACTGAGATCTCTGGTGGCTTGGCTGAGTAGATCAGTTTGGATTTCCGCACTGGTACCCCCCAGCACTGGGCTTGCATGGAAGCTCCAAAAGCTGCTTGCCAAAGCTTTCATTGTTGGTTAAGGGAATTAATTAGGAAGCAGCAAGAAGGCAGCCTCACTTTTGGTGGTGTGGGCAGGCTGTATGGAGCAGCCTGCCCTGGTGGTACTGCCCAGGTTCTACCAGGGGGCATGGACACACGTGAATAGATATGGCTTCCAGGGCTAGCATAATATGAGTGAGAAGAAATATTTTTTGAAGTGTGAAAAAGCCCTTTAAACTCAGGGACAGTAGCCCTTGATTTTTTTTACAGTTCATATCGTGTGTTCCTCCGGATCCCAGAAATCGTCTGTGGTTTTTCTGGTTTGTCCCTTACACTCTTTGGTGAGTCCCTAGGCAGCCACAGGCCACATAGCAGGGCTTATTCCTCCTTCCCATTTCCTGCTGGGTGTGCTACTGATACTAATGCAGAAAGCCACCCGCACTGTCTTGAACTTACTCATAGTAAAGAAATAGATTTATGGACAGGAGATGCTTGTGTGGTGTATTGGTAATAGCTTTTTCCTTATAGAAATGTATATTCAAAAATATAGACAAATGTTGAACTGTCAAAAAAGTGATTGAAGTAGCTACCTATTATCTTTCAGAGGAAAAAAAAATAGTGCATTTGTCACTGACCATCCTTCTTGATGTGGTTATCCCCAATTAGACTAAAAGTGCCAGAATTACAATATAGTGTCTGCCAATTTAGCTTTACAATGGCTTGATAATTATAGAGAAGGAAAATAGTATGTCTGGAAGGGTGTTAACTGAAGAGCAAGAGAACATGTAACTAAACTTGACAGTGATATAGAAAGGCAAGAAAAAGACACTACTGGATAATAGGGTTATGGTGTACAGGAGTTATTTACATGCAACCAGAGCTTGTCACAAATAATGAGAATTAGAGGAAAGCTCATAGCCTTGCATGCCACACTTGCCATAGATCCTCTTTGCCTCAAAACATGCAAACGTGAGAATTTAATTTTTTTCTTTGAGGCACATTGAAGAAAATCAAAAACTATGTCTTCTGTTTGGGCCTAAAATGTGATTGTGTGCTGTGTCCAAACACCAGCTCTCCAGGAAAGTTCCTCCTCAGAGGTAAATCAGCTCCAGAGAAGAGCGGGAAAGGGGTTGTGGAGCAGAAGTGTTTCTTTGTAGAAGCTATGGGATTTGTGGGAGGCAGGATGAACTCCCAAGTGTTGTGGGTACTCACAGTAAAAAACACTACACAGTACTGTGACTTTCCCTCCATGAAATAGTGCTTACAGAAAGATTAGACAAAACACCTATTGATTTCTGTGAATTTCACTAGAGACCTCTCTGGCTTCAGCCTCTTTTAAGTATAAAGGATTTAGCTGCAGCACAATGTCCTGCACCCTGCACCTACATTAACAGTTTCTGCAGCCTTTTGTAAAGCTTGCCTTCATATGCTCCTGGGCTGCTGCTTCTCTGAATAACTTTAACTTTGCTCTGAACAAATGCAACGTTTCTTTACTTTGGCTTGTACTGACCAGAAAGTAGTGCAGCTTTAAAAGTTATTACAAAAGTAGATTAGCATAGAGAAAATACTGTGCTACTACAAGCCATTGGTTTTAGCTTGCTCTAAGCATGAGCAGAGTGAGCTGGGGTTTTCTTAGAGAACAGTAGGCAAATGTTCTTTTCCCTGACTTTAAAGGAAGGTTTGTACAGCATGCAGCAGAAGGTCTCGCTCCGTGACAAGGTCTTTTATCTGCACTGAAAAATAAACAAGGATCGTATCCATAGCTAATAAATATCCTCAAGATTTGGCCCATAGAAATGATAAATGGGATAGGTCTGTCAGATTATGAGGTGTACCTAAGATTTCTCAATTTTTTCCTAACTGTGGCTGTACATTAATGGAGACACTATGCCAAAAACTACCAAGTATCATGATGTTCAGTACATTGCATAATACCCCACTTTGTGGGCAGGAAAAATATATATATATATTCCTTCGTCTCTGAATTAAGAAATGTACAGTTTTAGCTGTCATAATGACAAAGAAATCTTGAAAGAAGTGGAAGCAAGCTCATTATTCAGAACTGAAGAGCAGGAGAGAAGGCAGTAGTTGCCCTGCGTTTTTAAGTAAATCAATCTTGTAGGAAATTTTTAAGTCATTCTCTTGATTTAAAGAGGCCACAGTGCTGCTCTTTCACAGGGAAGATGAATCCAATTGCCTTTTTCCCCCGCTTTGGAAGCACGTTGCCTTCTTGTGATTTTTCAGCAAATTCTTTGACCCGAGAAAAGTAATGTTTCACTTAAAAAAATTTCTTTTAATACAACATAATGCCTAGGAATAAAGGAAGGGGGCAGCACATGCCCCCTGAGTTGCCAGCGGCCAGTGTCCTGCAGTCTGGGTGAGTTATCATCACCCCCTGGCTTTGTACAGTTCCTGTCCTCAGCTATGTTATATGTTACCAAAGCTGCACATATGGCTACTTCAGCCTTGAACAGAGTTCGCTGGTGTAGATAAGAGCAAAATTTGAACACTGATTTTCATTCTGTGTACAAATACAACCTACCCCAGCTATGCAGAGTCAGATGTCTTCCAAATCTTCCCTCCTAATCAGGTTTTCTATCTCTACCTAGAAATGCATAAATATATCTGAATCTATGTGTTAAAGGTGTCTCTATGTCATCTATCTTCTCTGAAACAGGACACATTCATCCCAACTTTTCCATGCTGAGGTAACACAGCTGAGCATCCTGGTCCCACACCATCCCACAAAGATGCTTCTCTGATATTTCTCAAGGTTTATGAGTCCTTCTCATCTGCTCTCTCTCTCATTCTCTCCCTCCTTTGCTGTTGTTTCTTTGTCTTGGTTGAAAAATGTGGTTCAAGTTAACTGCGGGACTGGATAAGCCAAGGTTTCAGAGGTTTCATGGTTTCTCATTGATGCTTCCTGGTGATGCACTCAGCATTTAAGGTCCTGTGCTTCAAGAAAAACTTGCTCTCCTTCATATCCTTCAAGAACTTGGTATACTGTTCCTTAAAATGACATCTCGTTAAATGGATCTCAGCTGTTATATGTTGGCATCTTACTTCTATGATTGAACTCTTCCGTCCCTTCCCCTTACACTGCCACGACGTGGGAGCACATTTCAAAATCCCTATAGGAGCCTCTCTGCTTCTCCAGGCATTTAAATATGTACGGAACTCTGGCCTGTTGCTTCCCAAACAAGTTTCATCTCTCCATATTTGATTTATTTCCAGGAGTACCCAGAATTTGTAGGCACAGAAGTTGATAGCGTCCCTGCAGGTGCTCTAACCAAAGAATTTAGTTGCCAAACATAGTAACTTAACAGCAGAATGAGGTCTTTTTTTAACAATATTTTCATGGTTTCCTTCCATTTCCATTCACTTGGAAAGAACCCTACTATTTGGCAAAAATTAATACATATATTGGGCCAAATGCATCCCTGATGAAGTTGCGTGTGAGACAAGTTCATCTCTTTGAGTTTAGGTATGGCTCTGTTTTCCATGTGACAGGACTCACAGCTGATGGAAGCAGATCTCAGCACATTCACGAGATCCATGAAATGAACCCATGTTTCATATCTTTTAAATCAGAAGACATGCTTATGTTTCATATTTCACATCAAATAACCCTTGGAAATCTATTTCAGTCTGTTTCTATCCTTCATGTTAAAATCTGCCTAGGAACATAGCTGGCGTTTTAGGAAGTTTTGCCTCTCCAGGCATGCCCCAGTGGAGCAGAGCCCATGTGGAGGGCTAAATGTTCTTTCTTGTCCCGTAAGGGAAGATGTAACAAGGTGAAGTGTGAAAGAGGATTCAAGACCAAAGCGTCCAATGCTCTGTCCATTCTGTTCCTACAGGAGAGACTGTTGAAGCCAAGGAATGGGAAATATGCTGGAGAGGATGTGCTCCCTTGGGCAAAGCAAAGCAGTTTGCAGCTAACTTCGTTTCCTCCTTGTCGGACCCTCTCTGCTACAGTGAGCCCAGTATGTCAGATCTCCAGGATCTGTCCCAAAATATTTAGCTCATTTTGTGCATATTGCCTTCAAGTAATCATACACCACTGAGTCATACATCATGGGATTAACAATCCTACACATGGTATAAACAGAACCTAAATAAAATCCCAGAAAAAGGATATTGCCTTTTAAATAAGTCCTGACAGCTGTGGAAAATATTATACCCCTCCCATACGTCGTACATTAATACGAAGAGGACCCCAAACTGTTCCTCTAGATATTTTGTAAGGTTTTATTTTATTATGGATTGGACATATTGAAGTAAGACCATAATCTTATTGTGCTCTGACCTGTGTTTTTACTGCGCTGTATAAACAGCAGTTACTATGTTAGATGGCGAAATGTTTACAGAAAGAAGAAATAAAAACAAACGGATTTATTGTGCTGCAGAAATCTGAAACAGGGCCGAAAGGCTGCCCATGTGTTTTGTGCTCATAAGGCCTTTCCCTGATGGAAACAGACAGCTTAGACATGACAGAAGCACAGAGGTCCTGTGCTATCAAAAATAAAATGCAATATCCGCAGCGTGCTGGCTCTCTGCAGCCAGCCTTGCCTCCATCAAAGCCCCTGATACAGCTCTTGCTGTTGTCTGCTCCCATATAGCAGGATTGGGATCTAATTTTTTTAATAGATTTTGAAATTGTTTTAAAGTGCTAGTGAAAAGTGCCAGATTGACAGCTCTGGAGTCTGGGGTCTCTTTTTAACTGCAGGAATACAGCATGGGAAATGGCAAAACAAACTTCCTTCCCCAGCCCCACTCTGCAACCCATCTGCACAAGGAGGGGGGAAGCACAGCTCATTGTCCTTCCCTTGGGGACACTCCAAGCTGCAGCCACCCGCTGTGGGCAAGGAGTCACCTGAGGCACCCATAGAGGAGCCCAGCTTCCCCATTAAGGAAAGTTTCTCCCTTCCTCTCTGAGGATCATTTGCTTCTTCTTTGGTTGAAGACTGTTAGAGAAAACTGGACTTCTTCACATTCCCTGATTTGTCTTCTTATTTTCTGTCGGCATTTTTAATGACGAGAATTATCAGGTTCAATGCCAGTAAGATCATTTCTGTTTTGCATTTTTCCAATGGCAGAAAAGAACACTAATAAACATGTCAGTGATATCCCTGATAAGAACATTGATTAAAAACGTTGTATGCAAAATCCTTAGTGATACAAAGCAGAAGTAAAAAACTGGCGTATTTTCAACTCCACAAAATGGAAGCAATTTTGAAATTTTTTAGGATTTTTCTGTTTTACGTTTCAACCAGTCTTGTGATCCTCCAAGTAAAATCCCCAGTGCTGCTCAGAAAGGAAGAAAGAGTCTGTTAAAATGAAATCCTGGCCCCATTGAAGTTCTCTGTAAAACTCCAGTTGAATTCAGCCCAGCTAGAATTTCACCCCTTATTTGTATATTGAACAAATCTGATCTGGAGTCGGTAACACATAATAAACATGGGACCCCAGGATGCCATTTTTAGTCACTTTTCAGGGGAGAGCTGTGCTTTAATTTATTTTGTCAACTGTTTCCACTTAGGTTTTTCCTATTAATGCTTCTGTTACCCACTGCACAGTAAGGTTATACCTCCTGTAAGTTCTTCTTCTCCCTTAATAGTTGCGGTACTTTTGCAAATGTTGCTCTGTTTAATATGTGATTTCAGAATAATGAATGCTTGTCAGACTGATTTTTTTTTGCTGTCTTAAAATGGGTGGATGTATTAAGCAATTTGTGCTAAGAAACAGGCATGATATGACTTAAAAATGACAGTAGGGCCACAGAATGGGCTGAATTATCCAGAGCATCTTCCAAATAATCAAATGTCAGCTATTGGGCTGTTAAAAGGATGCTGTAGAATTCATGATGCTCCAGACAAATTCTTTCCCTTTCAAACCTCCATTGTACAATGTCTGCATTTACATGAAAAGTAAATTTCTGAGATTAACTGCATATCAGGTAAAACTGAAAAATTGTGACAGCCACCAAACAGGACAAAGAAGGAGATATATCCTCTCACCTTCAAAGAAGAGGAAATCATTGTCAAGGTGGTACTCTTAGCAGCACTGACAATAATTGGTAATATTAAATAAATGAGGGATGTGAGGGGTTTGACTTGAAATAAGATGGCAATAAATGATCATATTGATATAGAACCTCAGATTTTGGAGAACAGAAAAGAAAGGATCTTTCTCAAAATGCCTGTTCGTAGTAAGAGACTGGGGAAGCAGTAAGAGAGTGCCTCACTCACTGAATAAAGGTGATGGCAGGTAAATCAGTATTAATTATCTAACCATGTGAATTTTATGTATTTAAACTGATGGAAAATAGGGCTGGAAAGAAACTCATAAACTATTCCAATTGTCTCCAATGATGTGGGATCAACTTTATTTTTTGTATGTAATCTATACTGCATCCTCATTGCCAGGGGAGGTGTTTGTTGTGATCAGAAGTGAGAGATCTATTCAGGTTGCCATCTGTGCTTGCATTCAGACAACAGAGCTCATGTTACTGTGATACAGGCTGAAATTAAGTGACTCACCTTGAAGCTAAAAGAGCCTCCTCAATACAGTGTGGGGAGTGCTTTACAGCATCACTTCTTATCACTCTAATAGAAGAGCATGGCTAGATTGTGTTCTGAAACAATATGTGGGTGTTTAAGAGATTCAAAACCTGCTTTATAGTAAAAAAGTGAAAGAAATAAAGCCCATTTATTTTGCCACACAGAAACTGTGGCCATGGTTCCAGGTGACAGAGGAACCACTCCAACAGCTTAATGCTGCAGAAAGGGTGGCCTGTTTCATATTCAGTATCTCTCACAGTGAGGAGATTTTTAATATCAGTTCTCAGTTTTCTCACTGCAAAGGATATAAAAATCAGTGGTGAAAATGGAATCTTCTTTCACAAAAGGAAGTCAGTCATCTGACTGTTGGAACACCTTCTCCAAGGCTGTAGAGGACTGCCCAAGCTGGAGATCTATGTTAACTTCTCCATTCAGAAGGTATTGGTTTGGTTCAGGAATAATTTCATGGCCTTTGTTTTGTCAAAAGTCAGGCTAGAAGATCATAACAGCTCCTTTCATTCATCAGATCTTTGGATCTACTATATAATTTTGGAAAATCCTGACCTGGCTCCAGTGAATTACATACGGTATGAGTAAAATTCAGTGGAGAATGTTGCCTGTTGAGGAATGCATTCTCTCCTTGTATTGTAGTAGAAATAGGTATGGTGCACAAAGGGAAAAATAGATGAGTATTTGTGTGAGCACAGGAATAAAACAAGATAATGCATTGCAGACAGAATGAGTGCTTGATAAAATGAATCTTCATGTAAAACTAGTCATCTAATAGAAAAAGAGAGAACAGATGGCGAAATAACTCTCTAAATAAGCTGCTGCTTTAGGCTCTGGCCTTCCACAAACAAGTTGCAAGTATTTCTGATCCACGGTCCAGTGATTAAAGAGACCAAATTCAAAGGAAAAAGTGGGAGAAATCAAAGAGGTGAGGGAAAAAGAATGCATAAAACCCCAACAGTTTAAGTTTCATAGTGGAATATCAAAGCAATATTGAAATATAGGAATATCAAATACCGATACTTTATTTTTATGTTTTGCATTTACTGAATCAGTTTCAATTATATGAAGCCCTCTGCCCTTAAGCTCTATGATACAAATTTTATTGGATTTAAAGGAAACAGATTGGGAATCTGGGACAGACATAGATACATTTTTTTGCCTGTACAGATTTTATGGTTTTGCTAGAGGAAGCTTCAAAACCATTTGAAGTGCTGCTTATTTAGTACTCCTAACATATTCAGAAGTTGAGAATGTGAAGAAAAGAGATGTAAGGGAAAGCACAGAGAGCTGTGCAGAGACCAAGTAATATTTTTCCCCTGGAAATAATAAAATAATCAGAGGCTTCAAATGTGCCTAGGAATGTGTGAGTGGGAGATGGCGAAGAGAATAGCCTTTAGGTAGCTGCTGAGAGACCCATGCAGCAGATCCCATTTCTGCAGGAGGAGGACCTGGGGGCTTCCCAGAGATGCACCTCTTGTTTTCAGGAAAAATGTAAGAATTTAAGACACTTAAGTCTGCTACAAGTTGTATAAACAATAACCAGTGAGCAGGTCATGTATTATCAGTCTTTGCCTTGGTGGCGAGACTGGTGGTCTGCTTGACTGGCTCTGTGGCTTCTACCAGCTCCAGGGCTGAAGTTCAGAGGCTGCAACTTCCTCAAGTCCAAAAACATAGAATCCATTTGCTACAGAAAGCAGTTTTGCTGAAAGAATGGTAATAATTCCCTATTTTGTCTACCTTGGCTATATGTCTCTTGAGCTGGTTGCCTGGCTGGGTGCAAAGCAGAACCAGCTATCAGTGATGACCCACCTGCCTCTCTGTAGCAGCTGTAGTAATTTGGGATGTTTATAAGGAGGAAGAAGTAGTCCTGTTCTTTCTTTTAACTACTATGTGAGAAGTTGATAGAGATAAATCTTCCTGTAAATGTGCTGGTGTTGGAAGGATGTGCAGGAGGTAGGGGAGGCTTTAACACTGCCTGAAGGGCTACTTGTCTATGGGAAAGCCAGGGAAGCAATAAGTGTTTACACTTCTATAAGTGAGGTCGTTATGGGCAAGAATACAAAGTCTGTGGTGGAGGTGATCACCTGTTGGTGCTGAACATTGAGGAATTCAGTTGTTTCCATTACTGATAATCAGGTAAGTGGACAAAAAAGATCAGCCTACTGTAGGATACAAGAAATGGTGTTGTTTCTGGGTGAGGGGAAGGTACTCGAGGTAGCTGAATCTGAGTGCAGAATGAGTGCTAAGCTGCCTTTCTTGAAAGAGATAGGGCTGGATGTTAGGTTCTGGTGATCAGTGACTGGTCTTTAACCACAAGTAGCTCTTTGTTTCCTGAGTATCCCAAGACCTGCTGCAGGCATGAGGGAGAAAAATGGAAGGCAGAGCAGCTAGTGGAAAATGAAGAGTACAGAGTCTCACTTGTGGCCTTCTGTTACTCAAAATTATTTTAGAAGCTCTGTCTGAAGAGGTAGGATCAGGTATTTAAATCCTCTACCAAAGATGGGAGGTCATGCAGCTCTGAAATGTAAGCTTCATATCTGAAATGCCTAAAATTCACCAGAACATCCATTTGTATAAACACACATACTTCAGAGCTGTCTGATTTATTTGGGCTTTGGTCATAGAAAGTGTTTTCTAAGTCTGCGTATGTTGCCGTCATGGGGTTTAGCTGTAAGGTTTTATGTCACTCTGCCCTTGGAGTTCACGCTCGCCCTTACTCGCTTAAGTGTCATCACTTGCCTGTCCCAAAATTACATATTATATGTGTAACCTCTTTAACAAGAGATGGACCCAGAAAATAACTTCTAGCAAAATACTTTTACTGAGCCAAGTCCTGAGTTCACTTCAGCTGCGTTAGTCTTCTGTGAATGCTGCAGAAAGCAGCTTTGCTAACGGTGATATTTCCAGGAAAAATGACTGCCAAGCAGATACTGGAGAATATGAGTGAAAAGTAAATTATAACGTCTTAGAAATGTGCACCTACCTGATGTAAATCTAAACAGAGGCTTTGATATATTATATGTTCCATAAAATTAGTATTGGGTATTTGTAATTGCTCATTAGAAACATTTTTGTGCTGAAAAAAAAAATGTTTTTCCTAGAGAAAAGGCATTTTGTGGGCTTTTTGTTCCTTTGTTTGTTTTTTAATTCTTTCTTCTCCCATAGAAGTCTACATTAACCAAAATAGATGGTTCTCTTTTTCTTTCTTTTCTTCCCTATTTCAGCTATAAATTTTTCACTACTTAAAGTTTCTCAAAATTTGAATGAATTCTCATGAAAGCTATTGATAAAGAATCAAAATAAATTGTCTGAATAAGCATGTTAAGTAAAAAATTTATCTACCAATTATCTGATTTCAGAACTAAAAATACTTTGTGGAATGATCCGGAACAAAAATAAAAGAATAGCATCTACTCAGTTATTAGTGGGATTTCACAAAACCGTATTCAGCATTCCCCACAGCTTTCATGATAATGTGAATTAATAAAAAATTGAAGTTTTTTTCCCTTTGACCTCAAGGGGAACTGTAATCGAATTCTCTGTACTATAGTACCTAGGCTCTGAAAAGAAGGGTATTGCTATCTAATGTGGAAAATCTCATCCTGTGGGAGAGAGAACCATAATACCAGTAATACTGGACAAAAAAACATCCATGTGGCTGCTGAAGAAAGACAACTGTAGCATTAAATCTTTACTATTAAATTACAATGTCTATGAAAGCTTACACTCTGAAGCAGGCTTTCTTGTGCATAATCCTGGTTAATAAAATGGTTGGAAGATTTGAATATTTTTTTTAGCTGATGGTTCTGACAAGTTAAGACTAAATATACATTGCTACGACCGCCGTTGTATATATGTTTCGTGCACAAATGGAGAAAATAACATGTTGACTGTAATTTCATGAGACCGAAGATTCGTACTGAGATAAAAACGGTGCAATTACCATTGCAGTCTATCTTTCTGGAATGTCTTCAGTCTAAGAAAAGTCAACCATAATTGTGGATTTCAGTGGAATAGAGATGTAGCAAAAATGTTTCAGACCGCTGTGATTACATCATCTGCATATTGACAATCCCATGCTGTTCACTCCCAAGTCTGGCACAGCCATGCTCTCTTGATATTCTGTAAAGATCAGTGATACTGTATAGATGAAGAGAAAACAAACAAAACCTAATGAGGGCTTACAGGAATTAGTATGCCAATGCACATGGATTTACTTGTGAGCCTGGGGTATGCAGGGCAAGACTTGGGGGTCTTAGCCACAGTCTCAGGCAGCAGGATTTGTTCAGGTGGGTGGTGAGATACCAAGGCTGCTGCTGCACATCACTGGGTCCCTCTAATGAGAATGTATGGCTGGAGGCAATAGCCTCTTGTATGAACGAGGAGGGTGGAAGCCCCCAGTGCGGCTGTGGATGGTGAAGATACAGGCGTGGGGCACCTGAAAGATTAGCCAGGAGAAATTTCTTATCCCTGGGGGATGCAGTAAAACAGAAGAGACCTGAGAAATGAATCTTTGTGTTAGCAGGGCAAGACTAGGACAAGAGTTCTCTCTCCCTCTTTTGTGGCATGGATGGAACTCATTGGGATAGTCCTTTTCTCCTGCTGAAAACTTCTGCCAGCAGCAGGGCATAGACAGTCGTCTGCATGACTGTCAGCGTAGTGATGAATGGGAGTAGGCTGGAAAGGCAGCAAGAGGGTGGGGAAAAAGGGAAAGGCAAGAATGGTCTCCAACGCCATTACCATCCTGAGCTTCTAGTTCTAGTTTTCTGTCCCAAAAGGTGACGTGTGTACATTGTGTATCCTTCTTCTCAGCCATAATAGAAAAATGTGACATGCCACATATGGTGCAGTGGAACTCTTTTATTTAACCCACTTCTGAAAAAAATAAATAAATAAATAAAAATGCATTGCCGTCTCATGGACTTACGCAAGTTATAATAATCAGCATTTAAATTTTTCCCACAACTTTGAGGCTTAATAGCTTTAAAATCTTACAAGTTGTAAAAACAATTAAAGCAATAATTTTAAAAATAAGCAGAATAGGACCTTCAAAAGAATGTGAACCTTTAACACTTCACAGTTAAATAAGGGCCTTGTAATGCATTCACTTGAAGGCCAGCCCTGAGAAAACGCAGAAGCATCCTGTGAATTTGTTGATGCTAGTTCAGACAGACTGTTTATTTTCATGATTTCATGGAAGAATTTTAATTTAATGAGTGTTTTATACACTAATGTAAAGCATAGTTTCAAGCCTATAATTATTGTGTCAAAATATTTCTGCTTAAACAGCAGCAGCTGACTACAGAAATGTGATTTACATCTGAATTGTATCAGGGGGACACTGCTAAAAATAATCATCATGTGCCTCTTAATTGAATAAAAAATTAACAAAGAATATCAATGTATCTTTCAGCCTAAGCCTTTCTGCCTTTCATTTAAATGTTCTGCTTATTTGCTTATTGACTTTTAGGGGCTAAGGTTTCCAGAAAAAGCATTGGTACAGAATAGCCATGTGTCATTTTGCCCACCCATTTCTCCCTATTGCACGCATAGCGATGGGAAATTGCATGAGCAAATTGTCGGTTCCTGTCATTGGGAGCCTACATTTTTTGAAAATCTCACCATTAATCTTTCAGCTCAGTTTTAAAATAACCAACTGCCATCATGAAACAGGTTTCTCATGCTGTTTAAGGCTGTCAGCAGGTTTTGACCGGTTCAGGCCACATTTTGCTCTTGGAATGAGGTTAGAAATATTTTTTTTTGTTGTTGTTGTTGGAGAATTCATCTTTTGAGGTAATGCCTAGGGCAGCTTCAGATGGGAGAACTCTTGTACACTCCCAATCTGTTTATATGGCTACACCACCGAAGATGGGAACACTGCCCTACTGCAGCTGCCCTGGTCTTTGTCTAGTGTTTGTCCATCTAGGGCAGGATTATTCTCTGTTTGTCTTACAGTACACTTTAGAGGCTCCAGATGAAACAGCTGTCATACTGGGTGCTGCGTGCCCTTCCCAGGGAGGAACTGTCTCTTCCCCCAGAGAAATTACCACCTATGCACACAAGCCAAGGCAAACAGAGGAAGCACCATTATTCTTATTTTGGAAACTGAGGACCGATGTTGAGGCTACATGGGTAGATATGGCATCCTTCTGAATATATGCCTCTGCCAAGTTTGCTGCCCCACCAGAGAAGGTCCATAACACTCTCTTATAATCTCCTGCACTCACCATTTCCATTATAAGGGAAGAAAGGCAGTAAGGGAAGGCACTAAGGGCTGTGTTCCCTACGTTCAGATGAGGAATGCAAACCCAGGAGCTCACTATAGCATATACTTGCCCTCCAGTCTGGACAACTTCCAACATTGTTACTATTCAAATTTGATTGTGAAATTCGTAGTTAAGCAGCAGGTATTTGCCTAAGATGTTTTTTTTCACTCATGCAAGAGCATTTGGGGGAAGAGAAGTCCATGGTGCAGTGTCACATATGAAAGTATACCCATTTTGTCTTTTCTTCAAGGGATGTGATATTGCTCCTTCTCTTCTGCACTGTGCAGACTTTTGTGGGTTCACATTAAAGAAATTCTTTGTCAAAGAAATTTTAAGATAGCTAGCTGGTTTGCAGGAGATCCTTGCTTTTTTTCTCTTATATTTCTGCTTTGCACATAGTAGTACTTATAGCTGGAGTTTTTTTTTCCAGCCAAGACACCATCAGCAGACTGCTCCAGCAAGCCAGTGCAGCAGCCCAGGGTGCAGCATGAGAACCCAGACTGTAGCCCAGTGCAGCCCTAGGGGGCTACTGAGATCTCCACAGCAAAGATAGATAAACAGTGTCTAAATGTGTTTTGTTTTCATTTGTTACTATTTCCTGACCTAAGAATGTATTATTACAGTCTTGCACATTCAGTGCATGACTGTGAACAAATCTGCAAGTTAGGAAGAAGGTTCTGTTTTGTGTGCCTAGACTGTATAAACATTGCATATATGCATTATATATTGCAAGTGGGAATAGAGGTATCTGCATACACACGTGTGTATCAATGTTACGATTCCCTTTGTTGATGAAGCACAAATTTGGGCTCTGGGCCTGATCACGACTCTTAGATACTTTAGCTTTAGTTCACTGTATTCCTGCAGCACCGGATACTCTCCAATGCAAGCAATGTGATACTAAACCTTTTTCAGAGGGCAAGATCCATGAAGATTTGCTATGCCCTTTCCTGACACTAGGATCAACTCACGTAGCTGAATCTGGCATTCGTATACATTTCAATGTCTCTGTGGGAACTGCATGTGCTCTTTTTATTTTATGCTAAGATTCCACTAAATTGTTCTTTGGATTTATTTCAAAGAAGGAGAAGGGAGAAAAAGGCAGTAAAGATTGCTCTTCTTATGCTTTTAGTTGTTTTTTTAACTCAATTATATTTTGACAATTCTGTATGAAACTTTGGAGTATGTCTTTGTTTAAGCAGTATACCTTCCATAGGAATAGTCAGTTAAATGTATATGGCTAGTTTCAGGCATAACAAGCTTTGACAAGGGCATTTAGCGGTTGTAATTCAAATCTAATTCAGAACATCTTAGCGCTGGACCTGTCAAGCACTTGAAATGCACTGTAGCTGCAAAACGAAGGGATATGGTCCCAGTCGTGCTCTGTGTGGCATCAAGCTGATGTGTCAACAAGAGCAGTTACAATTACAGATTCTTTCAAGCATACTAAACTAATTTACAGCACTCTGAAATTGTGGGAAAAGACCTTGCTGGCATGAAGGTACATGGGACTTTCATACTGCAAAGACAAGGCAAGTGACAAGAGGGTTTCATTCAGGAGTTTCAATATTGCACAGTTTCAGTGCCACCTTTGGAGCAGGGGGAGGGATTGTTAGATTTGTAACTAGATATTTTGTGGATAATAATAGATTTGCCTTGCAGCCATCAAATAGCCTTGTCAAATCCCATTAGAATCACATTGCACACTTGTTTGAAACCTCAATCTAAAATGCGCCCATTTGCTAAGTGAGGATGGGGTCCTAATTGCACTGGCAGTGACTGGTCCTTTTTGTTTGTCTATCTTGTTGGCATAATAAACAGCACTGAGCCTGGCTGCAAAATGTCTCCACTGCTGCTGCTTCCATGGATTAGAAAGCTTTGCGTATAGGGAGAGGTCTCTCCAGAAGCAGATCTGATCCAAAGATGTCCCACAAAAAACAAGACAGAATTACAGTAACCAACATGTAATTTTAACATCAAGATATAAAAAGACTTGATTTTAAAGTGCGCCAGTGATTTAAAGCAGCTGCACACGTTTAGAGGGCATTGCTTTAATGTCCTCACAAAGGCTAATGGAAGCTTTTACAAAAGAAAAAAAAAAAAACCAACAACACAGGTTTTATGATTTATCTACTTTTTATGCACAATATTATAGGCCCTTCCCACAGGGACTCATAAATGTGATTTTTACTTCCCAAATTACAAAGCTAGTCAATTATTTGGGAATGAGTCATTCATTCAAGAGTGTCTGTAGCGGGATGTGTTAACCATCAGGAAATTTTACACCAATTGGAATTATAAACACCAGAGTTGAAGAAAAAAAAAAAAAAAAAAGCTTGTGGCCGACTAGCTATATGTCTATTTATGAAACCTTGTGCATGGAGCACAGCGTAACGCATGGAGGAGAAGCACTGAGAAATTGACTTCAAGGGGAGGAGGAGAGAGTGAGGTGGTTTTTTTTTTGTTTTTTTGTTTTGTTTTTTTTGTGCTTTCAATTGTATAAAATGTTTATTTTATTTTGAAACAAAGTAGTTACCAAAGTCCATAGCAACTTGCAGTCAAGGCTGGTAAGGTGTCTTAGAAGTCTTACAAGCCTTTGCCAACTGAGACTTGCAGCCAAATAGAGGGAGAGGAACGATTCACTTGTATTATGGCAAGAGAAGCTGAGAAGCAGTGATGGCTGCTGGTGAACAATCACCTGGGCATTTCCTTTGGTGGACAAACCTGCTCTTTCCCCTGACACAATTCCATCAAGACCAACAAGAACCAAAGTGACTGGTTTGGATTTCCCTCCAGCTCTACCTACCCATAGGCCCACAGGGGTTTGCATTGACCTGCCCAGAACTTGTCCCTGAGGATAACAGCAACTCACAGGCATGGGTGCAACTAAAAAGCACAGCTTCTGTCTAAATTGATTGCTAAAGGGTGAGAGGTTAAAGTATTGAACAATTCTGGTCGCTGTATCTTCCAGCTGTATTCTAGGCCAAAATTAGAAAATCTATGGGACTTTACATTAGGCACAAGTCCTCCAGAGAGGACAACAGTCTGATGGATAAGTGAGAACTACTTGTGAGTAGATACATGTGCCTCCACTGACATTGCTTGTTCTTCTTTCTGGTGAGGGAACAATATATTAATTGCCTCCTGGCTGTCAATGTCCCAACTCACCAGTGCTGTGGCTTGTCCCTACACTTGTCTACTAGGCTTCTGTGTAATGAAGTGGAGATATTCCAAGCCTCAGTAAGTATTGGATCACTTTCATTTCTATTTCTTTTAAAGGAAGCCATAGAGACATTTCTATAATATCCATAATCTCTCTCCTGTCACCTTGCCCTTGTATCGATACTAAAAATTTGGGGAATTCTGTGTAACTGCTGTGCATTTCTTTCCTAAGAAGGATGCTGAGCCTATGTTCTCAGGAAAAGAAATTTATGCATGCATATGAAGATGAATGAATGAATGAAGGGTGGAAAAACATGGGTGGTGCATTTATGCTACAACTCCTTAAAGCATAATTAAGAACTAAATATTTTTTTTCCTCTCCTTTTTTTCCTTTTCCTTTCTTGGAACATAGCAGTGTCTTGATGTGGTCATGCAGATTAGGTACCTGGGAGATAAGGTTTATAAAGGGTATTTCAGGCTTGAAATGGGCCATGAGGTCTTGGCTAAATATTGTCAAGGATAGGAGACCTGCAGATAAAGGAGCAACTGGGACAGATGCAGAACAGCAAGAGGTGTCATAGGGCCTACAGCTGAAAAGTGTGCAGCAGGGACTGAGTTGCAGCTTTATGTGCTAGAGGAAAGAAAGACTGCAAAACCCACCCCTCTGAGACCCTTTCATAAGGCCCATTTTGTGCGATGTTTGTTTTTTCTTCTTTTGACTTAAATCTAGACCACTGCAGCACAGAACCAGGTACTTTGCATCTGCAGGTATTTCCTTGCAGCTGCATTTCTGCAGCTGAGCTGCAAACATTGCAAAATATCATCTTATGAGTCCTCTAAAAGCTGGGTGGTCAGAATCTGTGCTTTAACCTCAGCAAAATGACAGGGGAGTTTTATTTAAAAGAATACAGAGAAGTCAAAGCATGCTTATAAACAATTGACTTCTTTTCATATCCTGTTTACAGGTAATGCCATTATCCAAGAAAAGGGCTTATCCTACAAGGACTTGAGAATGGTGTTATCATGAAGTGTGTGAGCAGATACGCTGCCTTCAGAGAAAAAAAAAAAAAAAAAAAAAAGCAATATGCAATGTGAAAATTAAATACGTATTTAGGTGTTTTTTGGACCTAATTTCTAATAGAGCCAGATATAGGTTACTGAATAAAGCCCTGAATAGTCTGGCAGTGCTTAATGAAAGTTTTTCTTTTGTAAATTATTTTCTGTGAAACACTTTAACTGAGCTCCAGACAAGTGAAAGATTAAAAAAAAAAGTGAAAAATTTCAGGGAAAAATAGATTTCCTGAAGTTTTAGTTAATACATCAAGAACTTATCTGTTACTATAAAGCTAAAGGGTCAGTTGTTAAATTTTTAAGTATTTTCCTGACGTGTATTTTTCCAGAGAAATCTGAAAAATGTTAAGTAGCTTAGACGCAGGTATTACTTACAGTGCAAATCAAGAATTCTTTTTTTTCCACCAAGCCCACGAGCCAGGAATTTGACATGGGATCTGAACCACAACGACTGAAAATTAAGGAAAGTAAAGGCTATTCTCTTTGTCATCACACTTCCACTTATAGTGATATGCTCTTTTGTTATTAAACAGACCCAATCAAAACAAAAGGGATACTGTTTCTTTTATGAGTAATGCGCTAACCTAGCAGCAGAAAAAAGTTCACATAAAATGTATGGGTTCAGACAGCGTAAGATTTATTACGATGGCTACAAAAATTATTCCTTCTTAACAGCACTTAAATTGTCTAATTATTCACAGCTGTTTTCAATTTGTTTCAGGTTCTTAATTAGGGGGTAGGTCCTCTGTCCGAGCCCTAAACCAGCACTGTGAAAAGTTTAGGATTGCTTCATGCTAACTCAGCCCAGACCTGGGGTTGGTTAGTGGAATCCACTGCTAGATAATTTGTTATTCATACTTATCCATCCGCCTCCCGCTGAGCTGAGATAAAGGTACAGAGTGACACAATTTCCTTCTTGTTTGTATAATTATTTTGACCCATCAAGGCAATCATGGATTTAAGGCTTTAAAAAAAAAAAAAAAAAAAATAGTAGTGTTTGTTGTTCTTTTAGATGAGCAACGCAAGGTAAATGGATACATCTTGGAGCTGACACCTGATAATCTTAATTAATCTCTGGATTTGGGGTTGGGAGATCCTTGTTAAAATTCAGTGCAGCAGTAGGAGGCTGTGTGCCTGTAGGATTCCTGGGGAACAAACAAGCTGCAGCAGCCTGCACTGGGAGGGCTGACTGGCTGGCTGGCTGGATGCTTCAGGCAAAGGCCTCTGTCCTGGAGGATGTTACAGCAGGGCACAGCTGGTCTCAGCCCATTTTGGATAGGGAGTTAACATCAGTTCTCTTTATGTATATTATGGGTATGTAAAAGTGGGGAATTATGTTTATAAAGGTGAGGATTCAATTATTCTTTTCACGTTGCTTCAGACTTACCCTAGACATTTTCTCTCCTTTGAATGGTACCCATGCTTCAAGTGTTACAGTTTTGAAAAGTGAAAAGCCAAATACACCTCTTGTTTTACTTCCACCTGTGAAATGGCTGCACATTTTGGATCAGCACCATATGCGTAGGTGCAATTCCTACCCTTGCATGCAAGAATTTGCGCTTGGGGTGAGTGGTTGAGTGGGCACGCGCAATAAAGGGAGATTGAGCCATTCCAAAGGAAGTCTTACTGGTTTAAATGGGAGTAAGATCAGGACCCAAATAAATCTTTCAGGTCACCAGCTGCACTTAGCTGGCCTCATTAAAAATCAGGTCCTTAATATCTGTGGGTGAGTGTATGAAAGGGGGTTATGGGGTGAATTGGTCAGCAGATTTGACGTTTGTTTGTGCTCCCTGTGGATTTCCCTACTGAAAAAGTCCTAGAGAGTTTAATAGGAAAAAAGAACCTGTTATTTTTCTTTTTCCCTTTTTAAAAAAACTATCCTGTAGGATTTAGTAGGGAATTATATCCTGACTATGGACATTTTTTTATGGTTCAGATAACTGTAGGCAAGACTGATTTGTGCATTACTGCATTTTTCTAGTGTGTCTCAATTATAGAAACATCTGCACTAAGTGAACTTGAAACCTCTTTGATTCCCTGTGCAAATTCTCACTGTTCAAAAGCCCTCATGTTTTCCTATTTCATGCCTTTAGCATAATAATTTCAGAGTGGGCTGCAACAGTGTGTAACTGTGTAGTTTACAAAGGAAAAAGGCTTTTTTTTTAATGAGATCACTTGAATTTTTAGAGCCTCCATTCAAAATATATGTCCAGCAGTGATTGATCTCCTGGAGGTTATCAGCAGCATCTGTTATCTCTAGTAGCGATAAAGGTTTTCATACTTGATAATTGTACTTAACCCGATCCAGTGCTGCATGGGTTCTGAAGTGCTATGAATCCCCTCCTACAACCATGGTTATTTAATGGCATAGTGAAGTTCATTCTGTTTTTCTGGTACACAGTGATTTTCTACTACTCTCTGTTGCCATTTACACCAGTGTGAAATCCGTGTCTAGTGTTACCTTCCAGCCTCTAGGTGGGCTGTTTCACAAAGCACAGGACAACAGAGATATTTTTTTTCCAGCTAATTGGAAAATAAAATAAAACACATCGTTAACTTTCCAAAGTCATTTTCCAGGTTTGTATAACAAGTTGCTCTTGTTTTGGTTGCGTTGGACAACACAGCCAAACTGTGGGCCTGCTTAGCGGTGAACAGTTTCAATTCGTTCCTTGCTAACAGGGTACCCCCAAAGCACAGCAGGTACCAACTCCAGGTCACCAGCTGCATGTTCCCTCTGGTGAGATGGTCCCAGACCTATTTTGGCTCTTGACCCTTTCTCCAGAGCCCAGAGACTGTATCTGCTTTTCAGCTTCAGTGACCAAAATGCCCCCCAGGGCTTTGCCCCTGTTTTTTGCCCACCTTAAGAGGTGCAGAGCCCCTGCTCTACAGCTGAGGATGGACTATGAGGGAAGGGAACTTGCTGACATCTCACCTGGTAAAAGACAGTAGAGTTCCTGTACCATCTGAATGAGCACAAATAAAATGCTAAAAAATAATCAATTTATGCCATTAACCATAATCAGGATCATTGCAGCAGGTAAAGATGAGATCCTGTGGCTCTCCCTTTTGGAGGAAGTGAGGAAGACTTTCACCATGGTGAAGAACTTTGGGACAGACTAAGTAGATTGAGTGTGACCAATGAGCTTGTGGTACAGTTGGTTATCATAGACATCTATTGATACATACTCTTGTGTGTAGAAGAGCCAATGCCCACTGACATCAACTGAAAATCTCTTGTTAATATCACTGGCTGCCTTTGGCTTGGATCTGAAGTGAAAGTATTTGCATGGGCATTAGATATTTTAGGTCTATGCCTGATGTTGGCGTTCATCCTCTGCCCAAACTCAGCAGCAAGTGGATTTCGATAGGAGAAATGGGCATTGGCAGCTTTGAGAAATCTGAGCCATGAGAAAGTTTAGCCCAGTTTTGGATTTTGGTGATAGCAGCCTGAAATCTGTCCAGTAAATTCAAACCATTCTGGAAAGACTTCAGAAAAATAGAGACTAATATATTTTTATGCTTGTATGAATCATCCTAGTGTTTTGTTAAGTCTTAACGGCTAAAATGTAAACTAAGTTCACTGGGACACTAATAAGAACAAAATATCCTTAAAGAAAAAACAGCTGGTGACTCAAAATCAAATCCTGCTAATATTTCTCTCCCTATAAAATTGGTATCACTGACACAAAGGCAAATTCTTCACATTATATATAGTATGATATATTGTAATACAGAATAGACTATATATGCACGCATAAAACCATAATGCTTTGAATTAGGATTTAGAAAATATATTGAGAAACAAAATTACATTCACTGCTGGGTTCTCAATTACCGAAAAGTATCTAGATAAACTGGAATGGCTTCAAGGAGGAGATGTCAAAGTGATGGGTAATCCAGGAGAACTGAGTTATGAGGAAGGATTAAAGCACCTAAACCACATATCTAAGAATTTATGAAGAGGTGACTCAGCTCCGACTTGCATCAGCACTGGCCCCATTTTTGGCTGATGTATGAAAGTAAATTGAGGCCAGGGTTGGTTTACATAGGGCTGTAAAGTGCCCTGGTTTTGATACAGCTTCACAGGCAGCGTTTCACCTCTTGCTACAGTGAGGCAGCACCAAGAGAATACATCTGTCCTCTGAATGGTTCAGTGAGATGCAAGAGGAATGATGCCACGTGCTCATGGTTACACTGGCAGCTTCTGACAGAGCCGGCAGACCAACCCAGACCCCCCCAGGCTCCACAGGGATGTAATCACACCAAAATGCTGTACAGGCAGGTTAGAAGGAATTCCAGAAACACTCACACATCAAATCAGAAAAATGGGAATAGCATCAAGGACAATTCCTAATGGTAAGACATCACCTTGTTCTTCGATTGCTTGCTCTTATCCTTATTTACAGACTACAGTATATATATTTTTTTCAACAACCATTTTTTCACAACAACATAATTATAAACTTTGCTCATGTCCTTCTTGGAATGGTTCTTGTTGGGGAACCCAAAGGATAATGCTTCTCTGACATGAGAATTTTGCGTATGGATGCAGTGTTACAGGAGGCAATGCCACACACTGTGTCTATCTTTGCTCCTTCAGATAGGTTGGTTGATTTAACACACTTCTCTTATTCCAGACATCATTATTTCCTTTCAGGTTTACCTGAAAAATTAGGGTATATTTTCATAATAATATCTTGTTCTTTATTTTATTCAGTTGCACAATGACAGTGACTGCTGCTAGAACATGAAAAATGACTTAAAGGTCATGATATTGACACTGTAGTGTCATTTTAGGTGTGAGTACATCCCTTCTGAGAGTGGAGCTCTATTAATGAGCAACTCTGACCTGCATGTCCAGGCATGTAAGATGCAGCACATGGGTGCTGATATCCTTTCACTCCAATGGGGCTCATCTAGGAACTGACTCATAAGCTTTCTTAAAATAATGGATTTACAGTTGTGTATAAATTTTTACTGAATCAGATCACCAATTACTTCTCCTTCCCTCATAGTTAGAACTTCCTTTTTTTATTTTGTTTAGAAAGAAATGTACTTATCCCACTTAAAACCATTTCCTTTTTCCTCTTTGCAAAGTGAAAAACCAGATATGTGAATTAGTAAACATAAAAGAGCTATACATCTGCTGCAACAAGTTATTGTTGGAAGTCTTGAATCCTAATTAAGGGGGAGAAGAAAGTCTGACCTTTGGAAAGCGATAATGTAATATTTTATGAATATTAGCACTTGGAGAGCTGAACCGCTTTTGTGTCTGAATTTATAAGTGAAAGTTAAATTATTAATGTAGGTGAAACACGCTTTAAGCAAAGAATAATGCAATGACTCACGTTAAATGAATTTTTAAGGAGCATGAAAGGGATGCGTTCCTGTTCCTGAATGGTCAGTTTCTTGCAAACAGGCTGCTGGACTGAAATTGTATCTGTGGTTTGCCGTTTTAATGAAAGAGCAAGATAAACTGGAGAGACTATGACAGTAATGAAAAAACAGAAATTCTTAAGACAGGTTTTGTTGAGCGCTTCCTCGGGGAGAGGAAAAGCAGGAGGGATGGATTGCTAATGGCTACAAGTAGAAAGTTTGATGGCATTACCAGGTAATGTAAATACAGGCTAATGGCCTCATCCTGCAACACTTCTTCAGAGGTGCTGAGTGACCAGCCTCAATGCTGACCGCAGCCAGAGAGGCTAAGGCTGTTTTAGGATGAGGCCTGAAATTGCTGGGTGCACACAGTATGGGATCTAGTCTTCAGAATACATAACTTCAGGGGTCACAGGCCCCCTCATGTTTCTGTCCTGAAGCCTGAGCTTCATGGGCTTGTAAATGAATTTCTGCTTAGATCTCCTGTTTTCACAGGATATACACTCAGGTGCCTGAATGCAGGTGGCTTCCAGCTGCCACTCTGTAATGGCACAAGGAGACCTCTGTCACATCTGATGCCCTTGAGCCCAAGTCCCAGGTGCCCTCAGTTGTCCCAGGGAAACTAAATACCTGTGGCTAAACACTGGCATTACTCTCTTTAGTTCCAGCAGGGATGTGCGGATGGAAGATGTAGGTTATATGTTATTATAATAATTGCACTTCAGTGCCCCCACTGCATTTGTGCAAGTAAAGTGCTTCTTCTGCCTTACCTTCAAGGAGGATGGAATTCACCCCAGATAAGAGTTGGGTGCAGCGACATATAGCAACTTTTAAAGTGAGTCTAATGAGTCTAATGCAAAGGTACGAAGAGAAGAGTGCCCATAGTTACAGTCATTGTCTAAGTAAACTGCAAATGTGCAGCTGAAAAAACAAGCAGTAACTCTGGCACTAGAACAGTGTTATATAAAATTCTTCCTTATGGTTCTCGGGCCAAATTCATCTATTTTTTACACACCTGTGCTCCTTTTCAGTGGTCGGTGTTCCTGCAGGCACAGGAGCACATTCTCACTTCTTCCCCAGGTATGGCAGCTCTAAAATAACAACAAAGTCCTCTTTAACCTTCCTGATCTTTAAGCACGTGATCTGTGAAAACATCATCTTCTTTATATCCACTGTACTCTGTATATCTAAGTACATGTTTGACATTTATATTTTCCTGAGGCAGTATATTTTCTTCATTTTCTTTCTGCCAATACTGGGGTAAATGCTTTAATCAGAATAAATCTGACTCTAAATCAGCTAACTACATTTAGAGCAAGTTAATTACTAAAAACAGCCATGCTTAAGGAGATTGGGTATTTCTAGTATTACTTTTTTTTTTTTTTTTTTTTTTTTTTTTTTTTTAAAGTTTCTCTAGAGATTCCTGTGCAAGTGAATAATTCTGGTTCACCTCAGCAGTGTTAGCATGTGGGTTAGGTATTGTTTATTTGGACCCTAAAATTAATGCAAAAGTTACAGCAGGCAGCAAACATCTGTGCTTGTAAAGATAAGAACAGATTGAACAAGGGTGAAAGAGTCAACTTTAAAACATGTTGTCTACAAAATACATCTTCCTGTGAACATGCAGCGTTCCTTGGGCACAGAGCTCAGGTAATCCATGCTGGAGCATCCCCAGATCTGATCTGTCCCTCAGGCACTCTGCAGATACAGTCACTGGGCTCGAACTGAATTGATCAAAGCTATTTTTAACAGAAAATGTGTTGGGCTTCTATAACAACAATAACACTCATAATTAAAGACACTCTTTAAAACTTAATTTGATTGAGAAAGGAAGGCTGTTGCTGTTTGGAGGAAATGCCAACTCAAGCACTTTTTGTGAAAAGATTCTTTTAAGGTTTTCAAAACCTAAGATAACTCAGAAATCCAAACTTCTGAGGTTCTTTTTTCTCCCATGCAGATGATAAAAACAAGTTTCTTCTTTTTCTGGTTTTCATGTGTTTTACAAATTTCTGTCAGTTGTGCTTGAAATCCAGGCAAGCCCTTTAGTTCATACTTTGTTATGAAAGAATGTATTTTTCATTTTTTTTCAGAGTTCTCACATTATCTTTCCCCTCAACACGATTTCTCCTGCTCAGAAAGCAGTGAGCTTGGCCAAACCTCTGTAATAGACAAAAACTATAATGGAAAATAAAACTGGGAACTTCCCCCACCCAAATGGATTCTCATTTTTTTAGCCTTTTGTTTCTGTCTCAAAATGCTTCAAGAGCAGAAGGGGCTGATCCAAACCCAGCACTGCCAGCAGCTCTGCATCAGCCTGTTTCCCCACGCACCATTATTTGTGATGGAAGCTTCTTTCTGCTAGTTCTCCCACTGGCTTGGTTAAATTATATCCCTGGGTGTCGAGCTGTGCGACTGTGGCACCTGCAGCCCTGTTAGGGCTTGGGGACTGGCATGGCGGTGGGAGGGATTTTACCTCCCCATGCAATGCAAGCATCAGCAGAGGCTCTCTTGATTTTTTTTTTGACTGATGAGTGTCTGTGAGGCAACGTCGACCAAAATCTTACTGCATTCACCAGAAAGCTAGCATTTGCCTTGTAGAAAAACACTCAGTTTTCCAAGCCACTGCTTGTATGAGGCAGTCATGGCTGAAAGGAATGGATAGAGAAGAAGGGAGCCCTGGAAAGAAGGACAAAGAAACTGGAGCCATATAACATGTAAAGGGATTTTCCCCACCAGAGCTTGAGCTTCGTTTTAAGTTTATTTATCTGCCCTTACACACGAACTAAGTGCAAAAATAGGAAAGGAAGCAAGCATCCCAAGGGCTTTCACTTTTCCAGGTTTCACATCAGAAAAGTGAGCTGTGTCTGAGCACACTCCAAGATGTCTCATGCTTCTGATTAAATCTGGACGTTTTGGGCCAGCAGAAAAGCCCAGCATCACTGGAAGAACAGTGTGGGGACTCCAAGCTCCTGCTTCCCTGTGCAAACCTGTGCAAATCTGACATTTTCCTTCCAGAGCCAGAGACATGACTGGTGTTTCATATGGACTTCATTCAACCAAAAGAGCAGATCCAAGTGGATTTCAGATCTCTTAAAAGTGGCAAAGAATGTGTGTCTGGGGTAAAAGTCCTTCTCACAGAATCCATGGGGATCTTAAGCAATTCCTCACTCACTGCACTCACAATGTCAAAAATCAGAAACTCACCAGATAAAGAGCAGACTCTAGCTGAGAAAAAATCAACAGCAGTTGCAGACTTCATAAGTCTAATGAGTACATGATTTGACACTTGCTTGCAAAATCCTACAAAATTATTGAGATTTTCCCCTCTGTTACAATAAAGAGCACATCATAGATTAAGACACTGATCCACCAAAGAGTTCAAGCTACTCTGAAGGGTGGAAGCCAAAGGAGCTGCCAAATTCGTGAGGTCATGTTCAGGGTGAGATAACTGTGTCCAAATCTCATTCTGAACATGAGTTTACTTTCTGGTATGCATGTGAAACATTTCCATTGACTTTAATTTTCAGTTGGTGTAAGCTTGCAGGATTGGCAACTCAGACAGAGATGTTAAACAAATAAGTAAATAAATGAATAAAAGAGCTTGCTTGCCAAATAGATAATTTTCAGACTCTCTGCTCAAACAAATCTACAGAAGGAAAAAAAAAATAGCAATACTGAGCCAGCCAGTATTGCACTGTCTTTAACAAAAATGTAATGAAACTAACATTCTGAATCTAACATCAGTAGGTGCAGAAGGACCCACAAGATGTTGTCCATCATCACTAGCTTGCTTTCTTCTGTGAAGGGTTTCATCCACACCCTCAGATAAAAGAAAATTCTGGGCAACCTTAGTTCTGAGTTCCTTAAACTGGCATGGAGTCTATAGAGTAACACCAGCAAATTATGCAAAAAAGTGGGTATCTGAATGACTGAATGAATTTCAAGGATAGAAAAATTGAGCTAAACGGTAATTATAGTTAATGATGGAATAAAATTAAATCACAGATTTTCCTACTGGGTACCACTGCAAACAATCTAACTAGATTTTTTTTTCATCTGTAGATCTCACACTGCATAGAAAAAGAGTTACTTTTCATGGTCCCCATTTTACAGATGATGAGATGGAAACACTTAGGGGGTCTCATGCTCAGGATGATGATCAGTTGAAAAAAAATATAAAAAAAAACACCCAGTGGTCCATGATGTATCCCTTGCCAGGTTACCCCAGGGCACTGACTGCATCCAGCTCTTCCCACAGGTGGCTCTGGGACCCCATGCTGAGTCAAGGAACAGATGTCTCCTCTCAGCCCTGATCTGATGCTTAGTTATTTGGGCTAATCAAAGAATCATAGAATGGCTTAGGTTGGAAGGTGACTCAAAGACCACTGAATTCCCACCCCCTGCCAAGAGCTGGCTGTCACCCAGCAGATCAGGGCTCAGGACCCCATCCAACCTGGCCCTGAATGCCTCCAGAAATGGCATATCCACTGCTTCTCAGGGCATCTTCTATAATGCTGTTCTAAAGAGCAAGATTTTATACATGGTCTGTGATCTACCTCCTGGCTGACAAGTGCCCCAGCACTGTCCTCAAGGACCATGCTGAGGGATCTCAGGGAAGAAAAAGAGCTAGTGTGTTAACAGGAACAGGAATTGGTGAAGGGGATCGATGTGACACTTGAGATGACAGCTTGTTCTAACTCTGTTAACTGGAGATCAGGCTAACCAGAACACTAGGGCCAGAGTCTGCTCTCAGTAAATAATGTGAGGGATTTGCATTCTCCAGCAGGCTGCAGCAGCACAGATATGGCAGCTGACTGTGGGTGACCCCTGTTAAGGGAGAGTATGCAACAATCTCTTCTGCCAGAACAGGGCAGGATGACAGTCACACCATTAAAGCTCCAATGAGGCTGGGCTCATCCAAAGCATTTTCAACACAAAGATTCACTGACTAACCCCTGGACACCTCCTTCTTCATTTAATCCTGAAAGATACTGGATATCCTAACACCCTGATGTATATTTTGGCGTATCTGTATGGCCCAGACCTAGGTATTCAGGTACCAGACTTCTGCTGAAAACTGGTACATTTGGCATTTACACATTTTAGAAGATTTCAGTCTGAATCCAGAAGTCTAAATTCAACGAAAAACCTTCCACTGGACATGATAGAAGTTCTGTCGCAGTAAGTGTAGGGTTTAGTCTTCCATTAGAGGCAAGCAGTTTTAACAACTCTGGTAACAGGATGAGGCTGCGTGGTTGGGAAATTCAGAGCAGCTTTTGTAGCACAGTCAAAGAAATCTTACTGGTGTTTCTTTTCTTACAGACCAGTGACAAAAACAGAAGTCTTAAAACCCCCTTTTTTTTTTTTTTTTTTTTTAATAAGTTCTCCGTAACTTTAATATCTCGATGTAGATCTGTGGGCATGCTGAATTTGCCTGTCTGTAATTGGTATTAGATAAAGAAGACTTCAAAGTAAACACTCAGGGTAAAAATGATAACTTTACAATGATATCTATGTACTATCATTCTGAGTTCTTAAGCCTGAATTTTGCAGTGCCTCAGGCAAAAACATTACTGTTACTGTATCTCAGATAAGATGCAGCCTGGCTTATTTTATATATTTTATTGTATATTGGGGATTGCTAAAGGGGATCTTATTTTAACCAAAGCCAGATTTTCTGCAGTTAATAGAGTTAGGAATGGTGTATTATTTTCCAACTTGGACTGGCTATTAATACTTATAAGTTGTGAACACGGAAAGAATTCCCATAAATCTGTGCACAGTGCTGCAGCTCATGGCAGAGGAGATAAAGATGTATAAAAAGCTGCTGAGTGCTGTTTGTTGTGCTCGGCCGCTGCTCAAGGGCCCAATCCTGCTCAATGTCGGCATGGGGTTGGCGCTCCTCCTCCTCAGCTCTGCTCTGTGCTTTGCACATGTCAAGGACCCACTGAGTGCAGTTCAGCCAAAACAAGGAGGATTTAACGGGACTTTTGAGAAGGACCATGCAGAAACATTAAAGGATCAACATAATATATTTCTTCTGCGTTGCTTAAGGGTATGATCATTGCTCTCGAGTTGAAAGGCCTCATAAATGTTTGCTGCAGTTAACTGGAGATATCAAATTCAGACATGACTGTCTTACATCTGGCTGACTTCGGAGCTGAAGAAGGTTATATACACCTGTACGTGTGAAGCTGGACATTTTCCCCTGCTGTGCCATATATAATTAGGGGTCACTTTTATTCAGATGCCTGTTTTCAGCCATGAACATGCCTCCCTTGCACACACAAGCATGGCATTCATGCAAACCAGGTGCATGCAGAAAAAAATTTTGCTCTGAATATGTATTTAGGCAGCAGTCACTAAGCTCTCCAAATTTTTCCCCCAGCGTGCACAGGGCTTTGTGTAAAACCTGGAGCAGACTCTCACCCTTTAAATTCTCAGCCATCCTGTTTAGTAATCAGGAGAACATACTCCCATGGTACCACAACTCTGCCCCGCCGCACAGTTCAGGCAGCACAGGCAGTGCACCGCCCCATGAGGTGCTGAGCGCTCTGGCCCATGCGCAAGGGAACACGTAGACATGGTATGGAAATCAAAGGAAGGGCTCACTGGCTTCAACACAACCAGTGCTTGTGCTTTTCTGGGAGAGGGCTGGAGCACTCAGTGCCTTGTCAGATCCAGGCCTTGATGTGTCTGTTCCAATTCTCACTTTCTGCTGCTGTTTGTAAAAGTGCAGGGAATGGAGCTCAGCTGCAAGGATTTTATGGGGCTGCAGTTATGTAAAAGAAGGGCTCAGGAAAATGGATTATAAATGTCGAAGTATTATTTTGGGGAACTGCTAGTAGGAAAAATGTGATACAGTCAGTCTACTCGCACTACTGTAATAATAATTCAACATCTTCTGTGCACTTATTCTCACCGCACCACACAAAGTCACACTGATATCCCCAGCTTTACAGATATGCAGCTAAGTGAATCTAAGCAACAACACTGTTCACACAAAACTCCATGGCCATGCAAGGATTCAGGTGCCCTACTCATGTGATGACCTCTGAGTTTCCTTAGCACCATGCTGGTGAGCTATAGACAGTCTGGGCCCCATTCTTCTCTCATCCATGCTCCTGTAGCTCCATTCCATTTAC
>JAOWBP010002559.1:40404481-40430661 GCA_028571105.1 Tragopan temminckii | reverse complement strand
TCCATTTACTTGTCACTGCTCTGTGCCTCCTGAGGGAAAGCTGACTCTTCAGCTTCAAGTTCTCCACTGCCGTCCCTCACATTTGATAAGGAGATGATAGATTGGATGGTGAGGGCTGAGTAAGGCATACACAAGCACCAAAGTAAACAGCCCTGTCGCATAGATTTACAGTTGTGTTCTACACCGACCTGGAAGTGGTCTCATATGTGCCTGAATATCCACTAAGTTCTGATCATATCTGACAAAAAAACAAAATCAAAACCTCCCCTAAGGCGAGATCCCCAGTGCATAATTAAGACACACAATGTGCAGGCAGTCTTGCTGTGCTCTCCTGGCACTACAGAACATGCAGCTGCTGCTTTCTCCTTCTCAACACTGGCAACTTCCAATAGAGGGCTGTCCCTCATGCTTTCACTGTGTATTCCACAACAAACTGAAACATCAGTTTTCAGTTTAAAAGGGACTTTCTAATGTAACTGCTGTTAAAGATACTATAGATACTCCTATGGTCTGATGGCTTTGCAAGTGTCACATTCCACTTGAGCATAATGAAGGACTATATACAACCTACCTGACAATGGGATTTCCTCTCTTAAAACTTATTTTAGCAGGGTACCATAGTAGTTTAAAAAGTAATTAATATTTCTGCTTTGCACCACACCAAAGGAGTAACCACTGGCATTCCGTTTTGTCTTCTGTTGAGTAAAAATACAGTACCTCTTGAGGGATTGCTGTTGAAATACTTACTCTTGACTGAGGTAGAGCATCCACACATTTATACCACTCCAATCACTGGGGGAACCTTTGTGTGACAACACTGATGACATCAGCTGTACTAAGTCATCCCTTCAATGGAAGCATGCAGATAACAAGTTAGAAAAAGTCCTCTTCCAGGGCTCTCTTTACAAAAAATGTTGGGCTAAGCTGTGTTGACTAAAGGAGCTAGCTGAATGGTGTCTTCATCAGCTAAAACAACTACACCTGTGCTCTGATTTGACAACATGGATATTAAAAGATGTGTCACAAGATAGTTGTGAGGGTATATGTAGCAGTTGTGATAGGACATGGAGATATGTTGTGGACTACCAGAAGTAAAGAGTAGTATCCTGGCTTGCTAAGAAGGCTTTAATGTTTCACCACTACTAACTACTGGAAACACTGAGAATATCTTCATATGGGTGAGTCATTCTTTGTAAGTGATGAGATGGTAAGGTACTGTTTTCAAGAGCACCCAGATGACTACAGAGTTTATAAGGTGTCAAATGTAAGCAGTTGCCATTGTTTTCTTCTGGAACAGGAGTTAATTTGTAATGGTGATGAGCTTCTGTCTATTCAAAAAAGTCTTAAGATTTTTCACTTGTTCAGAAAATGCTGAAAATCAGATGTGTGCAAGAAGCTGCTGCTAGCAGTGCTTCCTGCACAGCTCTTAGGAAGGTTACTGCATCTACCTGAAGTGGAGCTGGAGAGCTTGTGGACTGGCTTGCATACTTTCTCCTTTGTTCTGGTGTGCTGTGGTGTGTCAAGCACCTTTCATGAGGGAAAGCAGGAGGACACCCATTAGGCACTCAAAGCACTATAATCTACCCAATACAATGGGCTTCATAGCAAAGCCTGACTGGAAGCTAGTATGTCTGAGCTGAGATGTTCCTTGCCTGCAAACACAGGATTTACCAGACTGTTTTGAGAAGCTGTGTGTGGGACAGAGGTGGTAAGGCAAAGCAGGAAAAGCTAGTAGAAAGCAAGTGAAAGGGTTGTCACTGCATCCCCAAGGGGAGGTGGTGTTTCGTGGCTCCACAACAAATCTTTGACTTATGAGCAAGGGTAGCGCATGCTGTTTGTCTTCCCATTGTTCAGAGAAAGGATAATTTATGTACAATCACATAAATGAACAACGGTACCGCAAAAAACATCCTTGATTTTATCTTCCATTTATTCTCTAACAGTAATAACTGCTTCAAGATATAAAGCTTCAGCATCTAAATCTATGGTTCCCTTTTGTTCCCAATGGTTAGGCAGCTTTTAAAGAAGGCTGCTAAATATTGAGATTGCTGCGTGTGCATGTGCATGCAGCCTTGGAGATCTTGTGTTTGCTTGTTCATTTTCCAACCCTGTTTCCAGAGAGAACAGCATTACTCTGCAAGCCCTACAGTGACTTAGTTATTGTGAAAGGCAATTCCATTGTGATTTGAGTTGTGCCTGGGGTTATTAAAAAAAAATAAAAAATAAAAAATCAAACATGGTTTTAATTGCTACGAAGGTTTGAGTTGCTTATAGCCAGGAATTTATCTCGAAATGTCTGCACTCCTGAGTTTAATTTGTGCATACTTTAATATCTGCATGCAACAAACCACTGAGGTATTTCTGTTTTTAGAACAATATACTAAACCATTCTGACTTCTCCAGGCAGGATCAGTTTAAAGCTTTGATTACCTAAGCTTTAAATCCTTAATCTGCACTTGGAAGAAGCGGGGGAGGGTAGCTAGTGCAGAACGTCAAATATCTAATAACAAAAAGAATGGATTTTCTGCAACACAGATGCGTGCAAAGTTGCCCCCTGCAAAAACACATTGGTGCACAAATGTGGCAGACACACACATGTGAAAGCTCAGGACAAGTGCCTACACTCCTTAGTCCTTGCCCCCTTTACCCCTTGCAGCCATGTGTAAGTAAATCACAGCTGTCAGTGTAGTAGCAGCTTGATTAAAGTTCAGGGGTTTAATAGATCATTTTAAAAACCCCAAATTACTCCCACTCCCCAGTCGATCCACCTGGACCCTTGCCCTAGGTGCATGGCAGTTTTCAACCAGCACTGGAGAAGCCAAGTCTGGGCCTGAGGTTCCTGCTTATTCCCCGAGGATGCTCACTGCAGACCTAGACCAACATTCTCAGCTGTATTTAATCTGCTCTGAGACAAGCTGGCTATGAGAAAATGCAAAGGAAAAGGCACATAAGCAAAGACATGGAAAAACTTGGACAGTTGGCCTGCTTTGTTCACTTGGTAAACTGGAGGCCGGCCAGCAACAGCGGAGCTCCCTTGGCAATACAAGTCTGTTCCAATTAATCGTGTTTAACCATTCTAATCACACTTTAGCACATTAATCCTATTTTCAATCCAAAACACATCTGAAAGAGCGGTATGTGGGCCTTTTTATAGCAACCGCAAATCAGATGTAACTGAGAGACATAGGGCCCTAGTTTACTCTGCACTTTCACTGAACTTAAACTTAATAAAATATGTGACTGAGTTGTGGTTGGATTTACTGCATGATGTTGATGCTTCCACATATAAATAGATCCCTTAAGTAACTTAAAAACCTGTCAGAAAGGGCAGTGAAAATTTGATTATAAGGTAACCAGTGCGTGTGTTTTCTAACAATGACAGTGCTCCTCTGGTCAATGGTACTGAGAGAAACTTTAATGTTTAATCTGCTTATGGATATAAATGATGTTACATTCAGAGTCATGGGGCTGCATTTTGCATCTCAGTCCCTCTCAGTTATAAAGAACTTTATGGTTTGCTTTAACTGTGAAAACAAGATAAAGCTGTTATCTTCTCCACAGGGTGCTTTATTCTGGCATTTAAAATGAGTTTTGAAATAGCAAAGCTTTTTGAGTTCATTGTATTCAAAAACATACAAAGTGAAAGAACTTTTTTTTTATTTGTATTGACGATAAAATTTTACTGCTTTGCACTGCTTTTGTGATAAAACCTTTCTTTCAATGAGAGTTGGTCTTGTTAAAGTATAGGTTCTTGATGCTGCATTTTACTCTGCTCTGTGCACTTGCAACAGCAACAAGAGAAAACTCACAAATACATCCACCCTCAAACCTCTTGATGTCTTTAGTACCATATATACAGGCAGGCTTAAAAGAGGTGCACTGAACAGTAAATTATGCAGAATGTTGTGTGTCTGAGCCTGGAATTTAGCATTAAAGTGGGAATGAAGTTATCAGTTCATGCTACGTGAATTCAGAATACAACAAGGCAAGAAATATATGAACATTCAGTGTTAGAAAAATCTTGGACAATTACCAGGATTACACTTGATGTTTGGTTTTTTAAGTAAGCACTTGTAGTTTTTATGTTACGAGTAACAATCTGGAAAGATGCATTAAGGGAACTTAAATGCAAACTAGAAATGAGTTTATCCAGGTAAGTAACGTTTTATTAAACAATTTAATTCATTCCAGTTCTTTTGGAAGAAATTGCAGGTTATGGTTAATGTAGTGTATCAGACAGGAATAGCATTCACAGAGCCACCTGCATCTAATATACAACTGTCAGAAACCTCTACTCACTACCACTTACCCAGAAAGAAATATGTAACGATTTGATCAACTCAGAACTTTTTAATATAAAATAAATATATCTACATATATGTATTTCAAAATACAGTGAAAATTCAAACACAGTTTATGTGAGTTTACTCTTCAGTGGAATATATGTGGGTTTTTTGAGCTTATTGAATTAACTGTCATTTTGGCCCCTTCTTCGTGCTTTGGTAGACACTGGAAAATGCTATTCACTGGGACTGTAACCAAGTAGAGAATAAAGACAATACATTCAAGGAAAGTCTCATAAATAAGCTTTTCCAAATATCAAGAAATAAGGTCTGAAATAATAAGTTAGTGCTAGTGATGCCAAAGCCAGAAAATCCTTGGGTTAGGGATACCAACTGATGCATGGAATATTACAAAATTCCATGACCCTCTAATGGAAACAGCTTATCTAGCAAGTATTTCCAATATACTTCAAAAAGGACTCTGTTACTGGTGAAAATAGAAAAACTATTGGGTGATTTGGTGTTTGCCATGGTGGGAAAGAAAACAGTGAGGTGACAGTTTTGGCTTCTCCCCCATTGTCATGCTGATAAACAGGACGATCTGAAAAAAAATCATAACCTGTTCTGTCCCATATTGCCTCCTTGGCCCTGGAAAATGGGAACAACCCAAGTGAGTCTGCAAGGTTGTGTGTTTTTTTTTTTGTTTTTTTTTTTTTAAACCATCGTATGTGCTCTGAAGTCTCCACTGGACCAGGAAGGCAGAGGGGAGAAGCCTACTCTAATGGGATGTTAGGAACAGTGCAAATTATTTGTTTTTTATTAGTTGTACTGTTTCCTGTAAAAACTTGGCACGGTAGAGTGAATGAATTCTCTTCAGATTTCAAAGGGGAGCTGGGAAATGAATGGGGAAAGTGGCAAGGAGTACTTGTGTGTGCCTAAGAAAATCAGCTACAGACAGAAAAACTTGCTTTGGGCAAGCGCTGGTACTTTCTTGTCTTCCGTAAAGCAGAACTGCAGGGTGAAGGGTTTAGCGTATTAATCTTTCATCTTTTGAAATTCAGAGAGGTTTTTAGCCATCTGCTTCAGGGCAGCCACGACTAGCCCAAAACCTACCTACAGTCCCTGTTCGGCCATGAACTTTAACAAGTGCCATGGGACTGTGCTGAACCAGGGCCTCTGCCATAGGCAGAAGAGAGGCTGATTGATTTATCCCCTTTCTGACCATTTGCCCATATTAGGAAACCCTTCCATAATTTGCAATAATCCATCTTCTGTAGCAGATGAGGAGGGGCTCTCTGGTGTGTGCTTGGCCAGGTGATGCCACTTATAGGGCCGCACTCCATGCAACTGCAGCCTGGTCTTTCACACCACTGCTCACTGCTTCTGCCTAGGGGCAATATCCACCCACAGCACCCTGGAACACCTTCAAGACCATGCCCATATCAGCAGTGCATACCTACTCCAGGATCAGTGTCCTTCCTGTGCTGATTTCTTCTTTTCAGCAATCTCCCAAAGTAAATCGTAGGTAGCATTGAAAATTTCTCAATTAATACTTGTGTAAATAAGGTTAGATCCTATCCCCCAAAATCAGTTTGGAAAACTTTTACAATGCTAATTTAAATTCAGTTCTGGCTGGTCTCTGGTCTCCTCCAGGCTCCTGTATCAGCAGTAGGTGCAGATGCAGTCGGTGGTGTCAGAGGAACTGTGGAAGCTCTGTAATTCTCCTGCAGGAAGGGTGCAGTTCCTTTGTCCAGGTTTGTTGAAATGAAGTTCCCCTTTAAAGGGATGTTTGTATTTTTCCTTGGCTACAAATTTTGTGCCCAAGCCATTTATTTTGTCTGGAACAGAAAAGGACTTGAATGCATTGGGTGGCTTGGAATTTCATGTTTCATATGCAGTCATATATTCCACATATGAATAAAGAGGACATCATGTCATGATAAATGCTTCTGTGACTATTTTGTGCTGAGTGCACTCACTTGGATCAGCTTGATGCTATTCCTGCTAATTGCACTGAAGAAGCAGCCATAGATCAGCTTTGTGGTATTGGGCACAATGGAGACACAAAATGGAAAGGTGGCCCCAGTCCTACCAGAGCATACAGCTCTAGCTTAAGGCAGGTTATTCTTTATATTAGATTGGTTTTGGCTCACTTTATTTCCAAAACATTTGGATCAGCAGATCACTGTCAATCCTCAACACTTCTCACAGCCCATATTTCCAGTAAAACTTTAATCTGAAACATGATTAAATCCACTGCTTAATGCAGTCCAGCCGTGGATAACTTACCATGGCCTCACGATGTCCTCTAATGAAACAAGGAAAACAACCTTTATAACTAGCAACTCTCCAGCAGGCATAACAGAGAAGAAGGTCCTATTAAAAATACTGATTGTTTTCCTACCATTTACTTTAAAAAACTGTTATATATACATGATGTATATAATTTGCTTTTTGTCCAAGTAATATAAGCTATAGATAAGCGTAGGCCAATCTATATGATAGATAATGCCTGTTGGCTCAGACCAGGATCAGTATGGAGCGTGTGTCAAACACTAGCAGGAGCCCCCATGGCATGTAAAAAAATTGCTGAAGTCTTAAGAGAAAACACTATACAACATGTACATGTGGAAGTATCACATCTCAAGACTGAATTTTCCAAGTGTGGAAGTGCACGAGAACTCAGCCCAAGACTATTCTCAGTTTGTGTAGAATATTATAAGCGTAGCAAGAAAACTTGTTTCCTAACACAATACTTATCCTATGTGAGTGCTGAAACCCTGGGGAGTAAAGAGGAAGCCATTCACTGGATCTTAACACATAAGTTTAAGGCATGGGGACTTCAAATTGTCTCAGCAGTGGCTGCAGGGAGGAGATGGCACAGTCTCTCTGTGCTGTTCAATAACAATATTTTTAATACTATGCAATAACAATACTGCTTAGGCATCCCAGGTGCAGACACAAACTATGCAGTGCTGCAAAAATACAGAATGAAGACATGTCCCATGTTCTAGAGACATGGCCCTAGAAGACAAGAGGTGATAGACGTGACAAATTTTAGGAAATCAGATAGGCCATATTTGTGTGGTGGATGGTTAATATGTTAGTAAATCATCTTTAACTAATTGTGGTTTGTGTAGAAACAGATAGTGTTTCTCATGGGAGATTGTGACTCATTTTATATAATTTCTGGAAGTTGTCCTAACAAAGTTCCTGTAAGTCTTTGTACAGGTCAGTAAGAGGAATGCAGAGCTCCCTATACTTTCTTGTGCATGTGGATCTGAATAGTTTCTCTTCCAGATTTGTGTTCAGCACAATCCAAGGAGATGGGCTTTATAACCAGCCAGTTGCTGCAGGTCCAAGTTTGCAGCCTTATGGGTTTTGTGGGGGTGGGCTATCATAATCTATTCCCCAGAAGGGATGTTCCCTCATGCTTGTTTGTTTAGCAATGCTGTCTGCTGGCCACAGAAATCTTAGCATACTCAAATTTTGTTGTACCCTTAAAGAATTGCTGTTGCCCTGAGTATTCCTCTTCGATCAAACTTTGGTAGGATGACAGCCTTTAAAAAAAGTTTTTTAAAAATGTATCAAGCTATTAGATTGCCCTGTGCCAAGTCATTGTGTCACTGAAACATCGCATTCACTTTGGGTGAGAGTTTCAGCCAGCTGTATTTGGCCTTTTCACCCGTGTCTGCAAAGTCATAAATACATTGGTGTACTTGTACATCAACTTCAACACAGCCAAGGCTGGAGCTAGGAGCCCTGCTATTTTGAAAAAAGGAAAACAAACCCTAAACATTATTATGGATACAGTTAAAATTAGAAATGGTTCCAAGTGGAAACAGGCAGAATGAATCCAAATGAAATCATGCAGGCTGGGCTCTCGTTTTCATCCCTCTTGCATCTGCAGCTCTGAAAAGAGAGCCTGGGGTGTGCTTGAAGTGCAGGCACCAGGTCTAGGGCAGCACATCCCTCATTGCAGCCAGCAATGGCCCCACAGGGCAAAATGACAACTCACAACAGATCCCCACTTCTAGCCTTGCAGGAGGAGAGCTGTTTGGTGTAGGCATTATCATTAGAGGGTGGGGTATGCTAGGTGGAAGGGCTATCTGTTTGAGGTAAAATGTGGGGATGCTTTGCCCAGCTGCCGGAGTGGCCTCCCACTCCATACCTTGGTCCTAGCTCTCACCTGGCCATGACCCAGCAGGGTGTTTGCAGCACATTTAGAGCTCTGCAGACATCTTCCAGCATTGCTGCACTTCCCACAAGCGTGGCATCCCGAGGGGGCCATAAGGGCAGCCACATGCCCTCTCCTAAACTGCTTCCAAAGTACATTTTTAACAAAGCTGCAGCAAGCTTTTTTCTTCTTCTTCTTTTTTTTTCTTTTTTCTTTTTTTTTTTTCTTTTTTTAAGCCCAGCCATGCTCAATGAACAAGGCTGAGCAACCCAAGTCAAACTCACAGCTAATTTATGGAGTTCAGGGTAATGAGGATATGTCCTGTCTGTACTACAGACCCCAGGCTTTGGAAAGTGGCTCAGCTTTTGAGCTCCACAGGGCTGCTTGCTGCTGGTGCCTGGGCACGTGCAGGCTTATCCCACTGCTCTGCTCCCTCCACCTGTCCACAGCCTGGGCTCTGGAAAGTAGCACCATGCGGTGATCACTTCTTTCACCCCACCCAGGTTCTATGCAATAATGAGACAATTCCACGTTTTCAGAGGGAGGTCAGCAGCATAAAGCCCTTTAACAGCACAGAATGGGCTCTGAGCTTGTGGCTGAGGTGTTTTTGCCTAGGTTCAACTAATTTAGGATTTCCTTTGTGAGCCTGGACCTTCCTTTTGAAAGTCTTTGAGTTTTAGCTGCCTGAATTTCAGGCAGGCAGATTTTGAGTCAAATCCTGTGGTTTTGGTGAAGGGTTATATCCACAACTGAAGCAGGCCTTAATTTATCCAGTTCCTCTTGGGAACAGGGCCAAAATATTGAGGTTTTTTCCATCTTGATCACAAGCTTCATAAGAAATGCTACTGAAATTTCATTGCTGTCAAACTAAAGCCCTTCACACTGCTTCAGCATGACATCCCAAGTTAAAATCTGAGTAGAACAGATCACAACCTGAATCTTTGAACTTCTGTGAGTTTAGGGCAACTAAGGATTGTAGCAAATAGCATTCACCCTGCACTTCGCTTCCTCATCACTATTTGAGATCTGAGTGCTGCAGTTCTCTTTTTTTCCCTGCTGTTATGGCCTTAGATTTTGGTTAGGAGGAGAAATAGAAATGCCATCAGAAGTAGTGGAGGGAATAGGGAACTGCCAAAAACAAGCCTTGTTGGGGCATATCCTAACCAAAGAGGTGCCCTGTTATGTTTGTATTTGTTGGTCTCACATCTCCCCAGCAGAAATGGGTGTGCCCTAGGCACATCAACGTAATATTTGACTTTTGTTTATCATGGAAAATAAGGAAACAGCCTTGAGCACTGTGGGAAGTCCCACTTGCTGTTTCTGATAGCATCTGCCAGGAGGGACTGACTCAAGGACTCCAGAGCCAAAATCTGTATGGTCTTGGAGCAACCTTGGGGCAGTGGTAGCAGTCTTAGGTCCTGGGTAGAGATCAGGACCTTGCCAGAGAGTGCTGTGGGGCGCAGAAAGGTGTTGAGTGACAGCTATTAACCTCCTGGGACTGGCACAGGACAGGAATGGGAGGTGCCAAGGCGATGCATGACAACATAATCTCCGTAGCTCTCTGCATCCAGAATTTAGGAGCTGTTTCTTCAGACTGTGTTGCTTGGAAGAAGTTTTTCAAAAAAGTTTGACAAGCTAAATCTGCTGAGGTTCATCACTGGATATGTTATTATATAGCAGCAGCCCTTTCTCTTCAAATACATTCCCAAGGCCTCCTTCCCCTGATGAATAGCAACATCCTCTTACACAGGAGCGCCTCAGTGAGAAGAGTGTTTTCCCCAAAGGCTGTGCTGGCCATTGACTCTTTAAATATAGCAAAAAGTAGCTGCTGTAGCCCAGAAGCAACTGTGAGCCATTTTAGGTCCTGTCATCACTCACTCTGCCTCCTCTTCCAGCTGGTAACTCTTGTCACTTCTTTCTTTACTTGTTCCAGAGGAATCTCTGGATGTTCATAGCCATTCCTTATTGCTTCTAATTATTTGTTCAGTCCTCACAACTTCTATCCTTTCTCCTATGCGTGACTGGGATGGACTGCTGCTTTTTCTCTAATGATTGAAGCTGGGAGTGTCTCAACAGGGGAGATGGGGGGAAATATCTCAGTGTAGTAGTGTTGGTTCAGACTGCAAAATCCCTGCTGGGAAAACCTGCACTGAGTTCACTTATGTGCTAACCTGTGGTGCCTTTCTCTCTCTCGTGCTTTCTGGCTTTACCTGCCTGCAGGGGACAAACTTCCTCACGTCCTCTGCTTTAGCTGTAGGCTGAAAGGGACCATGGAAGAAATGGGGATCATGTCTCCTTTGGGCTACACATTTGTTATTGTTTCCTTTTCATTGTCTCTAGTAATTCTAGACTGAAATTTGCCCTGTATATCTGGGAAGTATGACTGTACAAAAGCTTCTTTTTTCCTAATTGAAATATTTTGCCTTTCATTTTTCATCTTTTTTCCCACCTAAATTTCCACATTCTTTAAAAATATCTTTAAAAAGAAGCATTACCTTCTATTTTTATTTTTTTTTTTCTCTTAAGCTATCGTTTACTTGTCACTGAAATGGGGAGCACAAGATATGGTTGTCATTAGTACTTTTCAGATTGCATACGGACACTGCTCCGTTACAGCTGCCGGCCATATGACCAAGCTTTCTTTGGGGAAACCCTGTTTGCTTTCACTGTGTAAATCTGCACTCATCCAAAACCTGCCCTTCTGCTGTTACGGGCTCTTGTAAAATGGACATTTTTGTTATGAATTAGGTGTTGATATTGTAGAGAAGTTTAAAAATAAAGAAGGTCCTGACATCAAGCTATAGAAAAAATACCATTTTACTGACTAGACTGTAGAGGTAATGGATTTAGTGGGTAGCATCTTTCAATACTTTAAGAGTCTGAACTAAGCAGAAAACAGCATTAAACTTTGAACCTTTGGCCTGTAAGTGAAAATGGGATATGTTTTAGTTTAAGGAGAAATACAGATACTGGGTTGTGATGTTGGCTCTATACTCACAGAACTGTGAACCCATTCCTGAAAATATCCTAAGGGATTGTTGTACAGAGAAGGTTACTGGAATATAGGTATTATGGAGATATGCAGAATATGGATATATGGGGAATTTTGCATCCCTATGTATCCCTTCTGTATATCTTCTGAAGTCCTGGAGAGTTGGGAAGAGTTGCACGCTCCCATCATTTCCAGCTCTACTGCAGAAATTCTTCCTGTGTGAAGAGGATGTTTCAGAGAGCTGAGGAGCTGCAAGTGAGTTATTCCCTCAATGAGGAAACATCTAATTTGTTAATCCTAAAAGAGTTTGTCACTGCCAAGAAAACATAGGTGTTAAAACTCAGCCTCAGTAGATGTACATCAGGGCTGATGGGATAGTTTTGGTTTCCTGAAAGTTGTGGTGAAAATGGATGTTTATTCAGACCTTCTGACACAACCTATATGGAGCACAAGGGGTGGCCCTCTGGTTACGAGGGTCCTCTCACAGTACAGCAGAGTTGCCGTGCATACAGGCAGGGGAGATCACAGAGCTGCGAGGCCACTGAGCAGTTGTACAGGAGCAGGAACAGCAGCCAGAGGTGCAGGAGGCAGAAGCTCCTTCAACTGCCACAGAGAACAAATTGGTCTGCTTTAGCCCTCTGATGAACCAGCCTTAGTGCCTGTCAAACGCTGCTGCCTGTTTTTCAGCGAGCAGTTTTTCTCATTGGCTGATGGACAGACAAATGCCTGTGGGTAGGCAGACACATGACATCCTGGATATGAGACCCATTTTTTTCCCTCTTCCAAGAAATGAGGGAATTGCTTCTCTTTGTACTGGGACCAATAAACCACTTGCTGAATGCCTGAATTACAAGTGCCTCTGCTGCCACTGTCAAGTTTTTCTTTTTTTTTTTTTTTTTAAACTTTTTTTTCTTTTTAAGGCAACACTTGAAGAATATTCAAGTAAATATAAAAAGATAATGAAAGCACATTGCTCAGTTTTGTCAGACTGCATGCACCACTGCTGCTGACTTACACTATATCCCTAAAACAATTGTGGGATCAGACTGGGTATTAAGGCATGGTACACTGAGGCAGCAATAGGGGGAAATGGATGAGTTTACCTAAAAAAAAAAAACAAAACAAAACAAAAAAAACCTTGCCATTAGGCTAATAAAGCAATACTAATACATCTGGGTTGACTTTCTCCTTGGTGATAAAGAGTTGGTATAACAGCTAAGCCTTGGTCATGGCTGACTTGGACATATTTTAAACTCTTTGATAGGGTTCTCATATCTCTTTTTCTAAAATCATGACAAGGAAAGTATTTATTACCAGGAAAGCTGCACCCCTAGGCTAGAACTAGTCATCTTTGATTTAACTTTTGACTGAAGTTGCTGAATTAAATGTAGTTTTATCTGTTTGCATGGAAGGCTTCCAGATAAAACAACTGTTCTAGTGACCTGTACACTTGTATCATGTTAATTAGGTTTGAAAACTCATATATTGTTTTCATAAGGCTATTACATTTTCCGTAATTAAATTAAACAAAAAATAAGGATGCATGGCAATAATATTTATTATTAATACCAGACTCGAAAGGCTTACAACATGCGAATTGAAGGTAAGGACCTTGAAGACAGCATGAACTTCAAAACAATGTCAAATTGCCTCGTTTTTCAGCAAGTCATTACAACATGTATTTAAAGAAAGCAGTGATAGAATGAGGAATAGCCCCACTGAACAGGCAGACTTCTCATCCTCTTTGAAACTGAGCAATTTCTGGGATCATCAGTGCCTGAATGGGAATGGGGCTTTAACCCCCAGTGCAGAAAATGGATGGGGCTGTAATTTCGTGCTGTGCTCTGGCTGGAGGAGGCTGTGAAGGCACACCATCTCCTGGGGGTCGGAGAGCACGCAGAGGGCACTGCATTTCAGTGCATGTCCAGAGCTGCAGGATTGGCAGGAGATCAGGATATGACAGTCCCTTTCCTCATTACTGCCAAGCAGCGAGGGCAAGTTTTTGCCTTTAAGATAAGTTTGAAATAAGAAGACTTTAAAATAGATGTTCTGTGGCTCTGACCACAGAGAAGAGAGCCAGCCTGGCTAACATGCTCTTTGGGAGCAGATGTCCTGTATTGCTCTTGGTGTGCAGGGAAGCCTCTCAGCTCTGGCTGCAGTTTAGCACAGCTGGACTATCCCACATGGCCAGACTCTGACTCCAGCAGCTGGGTGGCCAGCGGGCTGTGTTTCACAGGATCTGTCATTTCAAGGGCAGATGTCCCACGAAGACAGAGTACAGACCCATTGAGAAAAGGCTATAGGACCAGGGCTATTTGGTGGACAGAAAGGACAGCTTTGGAGGGGGCACACCACAGCCCCCCAGTACCTGTGAGGAGGTCATAGACCCAGGTTCTCAGCAGTGTGTGGTGAGAAAACAAGTGACAACAGGTATACACTGAATCTGGAAAGGCTCATACTGTGTGTAGGGGAACATCCTCTCCTTGTGAGGAGAAGCAGCAGCAGACAGGTTGCCTGGAGAGGCTATGCAGCCTCCATCCTTGGATGTTCTCCAAGGTTGTGCCCAGAGATGTACCCTGAGCAACCCGGTCTGGCCTCATGGCTTACTGGGGGGATTGGACAAAAGAGCCCTCCTGAGGTCTCTGCCAGCCTGAACTACCTTATGGTCCTGTGACATCTTTCATATGTAGGTTTTGTGGTTTCTAATAAAGCAGCTTTTCTTTCAGTTGGGAAAATATTAGTTTCACTTCTCTGGAAGATTGTCTTTTATCTTTAAATGCAGGAAAATAGTAGTATCTTACAGACCTTCCCCATATCTCAAATTCAGTGAACTTTGGTAAGGAATTCAAAAGGTCCAGGGCAGGGACACATGGATGAGCAAACAGAGATAAACAGGAAAACAACTTGACTGCAAAAGCCTCATTTTCTTAGGTAAGTAGGCTAATATCCGCATTTCTAAAAATGGACAAAGATTCAAATGAAATGCAATATTTGCTAAATCATTTCACCTGGCATTCAATGTAAAGATTATTAAAATATGTATTTTTCCTGGAAATATATGCATGTCAGCTAATTGTTGCTGAGGTATGCTATGGTACAAGAAGACTTTGCATGCACTTTAGGTAGAATATTCTGAATTGTCTTGAGTGCATGTACATCAATCAACCAGAACTAATCTCATGGTAAACATATACTATGCAACAGCAAAACCACCACTTGGATCCTCTGAAGTTTAATTAAAAACCTGTGAGAGATTTTTAAAGGCAAAATGAGATTGTCTGCCAAATGCAGTCATAGCTTCTAGCAGTGCTATTTGTAATCTTGGGCTGTGTCCTTCAACACTATATGTCTGTCTTTTGACATAATTCCGGAGGACTGTACAGTTGTTATTTTACAGGGTACTTTCAACTGATTGAAAAAGGTGCCTTTAGTGCTTGGGCACAGGCTGTTGGTGGAAAAATATTGCCTGGAATACAGTGCTTTGTGTGCTTACAACTCAATGAGGATAAATATACTGAGCAGCTGCATTTTAAAGCTTCTCAGAACAATGGCTGTTCTGCATCACTACTGTCCAAAGCAGATTGGTGAACCAGAGCTTGAGGTTCCTCATGTGGAGAGGTCTGGCTTTTACTTTTAACTTTGAAAGTGCTTGTTATCTCTCAACCGAGTTCCCTCTCCAGTTGTTCTGCCAAATCCCTTCCTTCTGCCTGAGCTCAGTTTCTGGCTTTTCAGGCTCCTCTGCACTCCATTGCTGACCCTCTGTGCCATCTGGCCAGAGTCAGTGTGCCCTCCAGCAGTACACCCATACTGCTAACGGAACCTAAGTCTACAAAGCTCTTTGAATTGTGACCCTCTTGCCCTGTCCAGAAGTATGGCAACATTGCATTTCCTAAAAGCAAGCCCTCCCCTGTTGCCATTGTCTGTAGACAAACCATTGGCTGGAGAAGAAGTGAAGACCACCCCCTAGTCACTCCTTTCTTACACAGAGAGTAAGTGGTAGCCACAAAATGATTGTCTTGTGGTTTTATTTTCTTGCCCATAGGAAAAAAAAAAAAAAGAAAAGAAAAGAAAAAAAAAAAGAAAAGAAATTATTTCAGTACAATTGTTTAAATTCATTTTCTGACACAGTTGAGGCTGTATTTCCAAGGTTTCTGAATAAAACAATCGATGGCTTCATTTGGGATGGATGATGGCTCTTTGAAAATTGTTTTGGTGGAAGAATAGCACATAAAGAAAACTTTTTCTTCTGGGCATCAACTGTTGGCTGAAGTTGATGAAAACAGCTTCTCGCTCCATACCACCTATTTACATTTTCCATATGCTGGATTGCAAGATTATAGGGTTTTAGATTCTGACTTTGCATGTTGTACTTTACATAATAGTGAGTTTGTATCTGAGGCTGAGTTGGTACATGAGAAAGCAGAACCACCACCACCACCCAGAAAGTGGGGAAACAACAAACCACGTCTTGAAAGAAGCTCTCAGTGAGTTCACCTTTTTTCTGGGACACATCTTCAAATTCTGTTTCCTGCTATGCAGAGATTATCTGCTTTTTGGGCAGCATAGAAGGTGTCTGACTTCCTGCTTTTTGGATCTGTTTTTAGTAAGTTTGTAGTAAAGATTTTCTGAAGTGGCATCAGGGAGACTACTTTTTAATCATGAAGTAATTACTCTACTACAAGTCATTCTTATTTCACTTTCAACCATAAAATTTTTGCACTTCTTTATCATCACAATGTCCTTTTACTGCCTGGTTTAACTGTAGGAATGTCACCCTATCAAAACAGAGTGCTTGAGTATTTCTATATCTTTACCATTTGCTTCCCCATAACAAGAAGATTCTTTGGTTAAAAGGAGCTTTATAGTAGAGTTGTTTCAGGGAGGCTGGGTTAGATGGTCTTCTGAGGTCTTTTCCAGCCTGAATTATCTTCCCTCTGAAAATGAATTCAAGACTGGATTTTTTTTTTCCTGATTCTTTTCATTTGACATTTTTATTTAATGTGTACTTTCAGGTGAGATATCTGCCAAGGATTCATACTGCATAAAGCCATGCTGGGCACCCAGCTGTGGGACTGGCCCTTTTGCATCTGTGCAGCACAGTCACTTTCTGTGAACTTTATCCCCTTTTGCTCTTCTCTACTCTCACTTACAGCAAAATTGAATTCAGAGACATCTTCAGATTGTTTCTGCAGGCAAAATGTAGCTGGCATCAAACATTTTCTTGAACATTCCTGTGGATGGATCCATCACACTCCCCCTTGGTCCTGAACCTCTCTAATTCCAGCAGTTCCCTCGACAGAGCCCTTGCAAAGATCAGCATTACAATGGGCAGAGAACATGGATCACATATGAGAAGCAGTCAAAAATTTACAGCTCACTCTGTTTTGTTCAAGCTGAGTTCACACATTTTGCTGTTTAGATGTAGACTCTATCAATTGACCTAGCAGAAAGATTTATTTCAGTGCATGTTCTCAGAGAAAAGAGAATTATAAGTGTTTCAAATGCTTTTTATACCAGGAAGTACTTAATATTTATCTTTATGCTAAGTCCATATTGAAAACAGAACATCTCTAAATGATAATCTCTGGGATGTTAGGGGACACTTTGCTTTAGATAAGTATTTGTGAACGGATATTGCACAGATTCCTTGTAACTTACACTTAACAGACAAGTTCAAAGACCTTCAGTAACACTGGTTTTGCCAATTTCTGGCACAAAGGAAAAAAGGAGGTTATAATGGTACTGGATGCTGCAGAGCATCTTGTTATGTGGCGTTGACTGAGAATGAACATAGATCTGTTGCTACAAAGAGCTACAGTAAAAGCTGGAGACATGGAATATGTCTGAATTCTTCAACTTGAGAACAGCTGTAATTATAATGAGCTTACAGAAATAATGCTGCAATAGTAGCCTGTTCCCTTCCTCTATCTGGGATTAGACATAAATGACTCATACTAAAGAGTAACATTACCTTTCCATTGAGAGGGATGTCAGTTCTCCAGCTATATGATAAATCATTACATGTTTATTAGGAAATGGAAAATGAGAGAAATGGTATTCCATTACATGTTTACCCAGTTTGTGTCCAGCTGCTTTAAGAACGCCCTATTTCTATTTAGTATCTTAGTGAGCTTTGCTAAATCCATCTGTTCTAAAGCAGTATTGTGTTAAGCACAAAATAAAGAACTCAAAGCAGGCACCAGCTGCGGTTACCAACAAGTGGCCTATTGAAATCCATTTGAAATCCATTTGGTCTAGCTTACTAGATGCTTATGAGAAAGAGGGACCATTCTAATATATTTAAGGCTAAAACAAGGTTGTGTCTCCTTGGCTAAGGCAAGCAGCCCAATGATCATAGCTGGTGGTCTGGGTGGCAAGAAAGGACAGGACAGTTTCGTCAAAGCTCCTTTGACTTCAATGGCAATATGTATTCAAGAGTGCCGACTGAAGGATTTGACCCCCTGCAAACAATGATAGTATGTAAAACTAATTATCCATCCATTGAAGTTTTCTCCCCTACCTTCCCCCCTTCTAATTTCTAATGAATGTAGATAATTGCTGTGTTCCTGCTAACACGTAGATTAGGCCTCTGGGATTAGGCTGTGATTGAGTAGCTAATACTAAGGGTAAACGCCTCTAGTGTTTCTGCTAAATGCATTCTTGCTAGTAAGTTAAATAACATTCTACTAAAGCATTACTAAAAGATTTAAATACTTGTTTTGGAGACTTCTAGTAGATTTCAATAGCTTCTGACACACTGTGACATGCTTCAGAATGTTCATTTATATACAGTTTGATTTCTTTTGATGATTGTCAACTTAGGTTACTAAAAAAGGAGAGTATTTTGTATGAAGAAAGGAAGGGGTGGAAGAAAAGCAATATATTAGAAACATGAGTATGTGCCCTGGCTTGTCCATCAGTCTTGGCATCATTTTATTTATACATTTTCTAAAGGATTAGAAGTAATCAGTTCCAGAGGATGTGCTCTGGAGTATTGGCAGCGTCTACTTTCTTGGCAATCATTCCAAATATTTTATACAGTTTCATATTGTTTTGTGCAGTACCGTGCACTGGAGGTTTGACGTAAATAGCGTTAATGTTTCAACTCCTATGGCAACAGCCTTCTTCCTATGTGCCCTGAGCTCTGTGAAGTCTGGGAGCTGGAGGGACCTGGTAAGCACCTGGGAGTGCTCTCCTGTGAGGAGCAGCAGAACCCTCAGAGCCCCAGCAATACGTGGCTCCGCTGAGCCCTTACAGCAACCTCATTTCCACTCCAGCTGCCTGAGGGCCTTGTCAGTGGGCAGAAAGACTGGAGCAGTTCCCATGCAGAATGTGCTCATTACATTCTTGTTTGCAGCTCTGCCTTACTTACCAGGTGAGAAATAATGAAGCTCCCCAACCCCTTTGTTTTAACATTTGCAGATAAATAACTCCTAAGGTGCAGATGTCATCGTGTAGATATGGGTGCTCCAGTTAGATCTATCCTCCATTGACTCATAAAAGTTATCTCTGAAAATAAGTTTAGACGTTAAGCTTGATCAGCTGATTCCCCACCAAGGATGCTTCAGAACTGAATACATTGAATGGAAGTACCTGGCCCCATCTACTGAGGCTGAGGGTTGGGTTTTTTGCTGATATAACTGTTAATTTCAGGAGTAGAAGTGGAGTGGGGTGTTAATGCAATAACTTGAACTGAGAAGCAGTAGAAGAGCTGAGACAGGAACACGACTTGGATTCCCTCAGATGAAAAGTATAACATTAATAAAAGAGAACTCTGTATTCCTCTGGGTTTACTCTGTGCTGTTGGCAAAAGGAGCAGGGACATGTTGGAATATCAGTAAATGGTCTTCAGAAATCTCTAGCAAAGTTCTGGCATTTAATAAAACCTAAATAACACTGTAAAAAGAAACACAAGAAATAATTGTTTCTTAATATGGCATTTGCCTAAAGTAACATTGATGTTGATTGAAGTAATTTTCATATCTAAAATGTTGCAGAGCAGAGTATGTCTACTTCATTTATGTTTGTAGAAACTTAATCTACAGGAAAAGATTTTATAACAGAATTGGAGGTTAAATTTCATTTGTTGATTTAATAAAAGCTAACAGGATGGATTTGGGGATATTTCATTAATCTTTCTTTCAGTGAAAAGGAAATTAAGTTCAATCTAGTTCAAACTTTGCTTCACTATTATACAATAGACTGCCAATGTCCATGTTCTCTCTGGCAAGTTAAAACCTAATTAGTCACAGAAAATTCTTCCCTGATCCTGTCACTGTGAGCAGGAAAAGCCTGGGCTGCAGACAAGGAATTCAAATGCACTAGATGCTTTCCTATGCATGCAGTGATATAACTGAAAGCAACGTATTTTGTCTTTCATGCATTGAAATCAGATATAAGCCGCCTTTGCAAAACATAAAGAAAAGCTTTTAACGTGAAATGGTGCAAAAAGCGTGCTGCTATTGACTCCTTCACTGTGCCTGCCTGTTCTTTGGAGTGACAAGAAAGGATGCTTGGGTGCTGGTTTTATATGGAGTGCAGGACAATCAGCTGCACCCAGCTGGGGTGGGCAGGGACAGGGGTCTGTGCCTGGCTGCAGCCAAGTGTGAGTCTCCTGTTGGAGCCCAGAGTGGCTGCTGTGGGGCACAGGGGCATGTGTGCTGTGCCTTCTTCCTGTGGCCCTGGGTTTGTAAACTGCAGCCTCATGCTTCAGCCTTGTGAAGCTTTGAAGAGAGGGATCAGCTGATAGAATTAATTTCGAAGTAGTACAGAATCAGGCACTTCCCTTACACTTACATAAAATAACATTTGTCCTTTCAACACTCGTAATTGCACCTAATAAAAAATAATTATCTATTAAAAATACCTGCCCTTTCTTATTCAAGGCTTAATTCTAACAACTGCTGTTACATTATTCTGGGCTGAATTTAGCCCCTCTGGCACCTATGCTGTCTCATAGGCACTGAATATCCGGTATCTGATTGAATTTTACAGCACACACTGTTCATCAGCTGGGAGAGGAAAGCTAGTTTACCTCTGGAGGTGAGACTGCAGTGCATAATTGTCAGAAGCATGTGGTTTAAAAGGGAGCTTTGTTTGTACCTGAACTTGTACTCATAGCTGGGTCACAGGCAGTGTCAGATTAGTTATAGGGATGCTCTGTGTGCTTTGTGTTTCAACTGAGATTTTCAAAAGCACTCTGTCACACTGCCTTTGTGCAGCCCCTCTGACAGTCTCAGTATTCAGCAACAAAGCATGAGCCTCAGGGAAAATTTTAGCTATCCCTGTCCTATGATAGGGCATCTAGATACAGCCCTTTATTATTATTATTGCACAATATGTGGGGGGAAAAAGGAGCTCAGCAAGCAGACATGAGCTGCTCGTCCAGCAGCCTCTCTCCTCATAACAACAGATGACAAAACCAAACCAGGTACCATGATGAAACCCTGTAGGATATGTTTTCTGAAGCTCTTTTTGTTTTGGTTTGTGGTTTGTTTTTTTCTTTTATTCCAGTGGCATGGCTTTGTGGAATATGGAATAGTCCTTGAGTTTTCTGTAGTGGGGTGAGGGTGAGATGAATGTGAATATCTCCAAGAGCCCAAGGCCACCTGTGGGGATGTTGCTTAGTGTGCCCCAGCGTGAATTCAGACGTCTTTGGGGAGATGTCTTTGTGAGGAGAAGAGGCGGCTGTCTTGGGGCCAAGGAAACACTAAGCCCTGCGGTGCTCCTGCTGCAGATGGACAAATGCCTGGTACCCAGCTGTGCTTACAGACTCAGCTCTTGTTCTCTTGGCTTCTATGAAAACCACAAGTGAAGAAACCACTAGGCTTAGCCCAGGAGCCGTGTTTGGTGTTTGCATGAAGCCTAGGTGTGGGCTGACCGAGAAACTGCACGAGAGTGGAGTTTCTCCCTTTCAGGACATACATCTATTTGCTGCTCCTGTGTTTGGGGTGGTGCAAGCAGAGGTTCACCCTGTTTCTGGGCAGGAGTTGGAGAGGATGTGGATCTCAAAGCTAGAGAAATGCCTTCTCCATTTCAGCATGCTCATCCTGGTGAGCACTGGGAGAAGTTTCTCCAGAAGAGTTGTGTTAGGCACCTGCCTGCCTCAGGCTTGTGAATAATTCAGTATACAAAGTCATGGCTTTTTTACAGTGTTAAACTCTTGAAAGAAACAAATGGAAATAAAATGATAACTTGAGCTTAAACACACAGGCTGCAGCAACTCAAAAATTTATTATTTTATCTGCTACTGTAGAGCAGAATTTTAAATGGATATGTCATCTCAAAACTTTTTTTCACATGACTGTTGAAGAATGTACTACTGTGGAAGATATCAGCATTCCAGGCTTTTCCTTTATTTGATTATAGCTGATAGCAATCAAAGTAATTTTATTGCCAATAATAATGCTGGCAGCAGCTTAATTTAATAGCATGGAGGTTAGATCTTATTTATATCATTCCTCAAATGTTGATAACTTTGAATTTAACTACAAAATATTTCTGCAGTGAAAAGTTAAAATATGAAATTAAATTTAGTGCCTTGGCCTCAGTACTTAAAAATGTTCAGACTACACAAACACATTCTTACATGAGTTGTCCAGAAGACAACTTTTCCATGGATCATGGGCTCTGTTCCTGAAAGTCTGAGAACTGTCAATCATTTTATCACTGTAAGCATGTGAAGGTAAAAACGTGCCAATACCTGAAAAATCAGTCTCTGAAAACCTTTGTACTTTGTCAGAAGTGTATAAGTAATCATGGAAAAAATAAATCCCTTAAATGTTTTTTTTTTGTTGTTTGTTTGTTTGTTTTTTCTCATTCTGTTTTATTTCCTTATCTTGGTAGTCTTAGAATTGCATTATTGCCACACCAATTTATTACTGCCAGCTTTGAAAGCTGTGTCAGGGTTACACGACTGGAAAGGAACAGATTTTCATCCCATTGCAGTTATGGGATTTATGCCACTGATTCAGACAAAGTGGATAAGCTTATAGAAGACAGCAGGGCTTGACCCTCAGGCTGTGCCATCTCTGAGATGAATGGTGTAGCTGTCAGTGATGAACACTGGTTTTGTTTGACCTCTTATTTAAAAATATTTGTGCACGTTTAGTCTCAGAACCATTGCCTCTTGACCTTCTATAGACATGCTCATTTCTCTGTGATCAGCACTTCCAAGGTTGGATCAGGCAAGGTAAAGTAAGGATGGGAGTTGGGGAAACATGTTCTATTTTCCTCTGTTTGCTAGAAGCTCCCAGGGGTTGACCAGAACAGCAGAGGAATGGTCTCCTGTCTCTTGCAGTTTCTTAACATCCAAAAGCTAATTTTCTGGAAAATTTCATTCACAAACTGGCATCAGGTTTAAATGCTGAAGAGGAAAAATGTGAGAATTTCATGCTTTCAAAGCACTTCGACACAGCTGGTTAATTCTGTGATAGGAAGGTAAAGTTATCCCGTAACAGAAAAAAAAGCAAAGTCAGAGGAGTCAGATATGAACTGCTCAGGTGAGAAATATGCAGAAAGTCAATGGCAGAACTAGAAGAAATAAGGGAGAACAGCAGCTCTGGGACTGAGATAGAATCCTCTAGGTGGGAAAAGACCTTCAAGATCATCAGTTCCAACCGTCAACCTGCCCTACTAAGTACCATCACTGAACCATGTTCCTTAGGGCAATGTCCGCATAGCTCATGAATATCCACTTCCCTGGGCAACATGTTCCAATTCTTTACCACCCTCTCCATGAAAAAAAAAAAATATATAAATCATATCCAATATAAACCTTTACTGGAACAAATTCCTCAAGTTCTATCACTTGTCACTTGAGAAAAGAGATCAACCTTCAAAAATAGGCAGGATGTGGTAAGAGAGTATAGGGAGAGAAGGACTGGAAACCTCCTTGTGCCTAGAGGAGATTTCTGCAGGGGACTCTCTCCCCTCCCACCAGCTCTGGAGAAATTGCATCCCTATCTGCACTCCTTGCTCCCAGAGAAGTTCCTGCCCATGTCCATCTCCCCACCAGGATGGTACAATTAAGGTGGAGTGATCAGTGCATCCCAGTTCTCTTGCTCTCAGGAAGCCCTGCTAGACTCATCTAAATGCAATATTCAAAAGCTCCCACCAAAAAAACAAAAAAAAAATCCATCTTCACACTGCAGAGTGAATTGCTTCTCTGCTTTACCAGACTTCATACTAAAAGACAGAAATAATTGTGTATTTACTTCCATGATTATTAAATTACATATAGAATATGCTTCCTGAGTATTAGCAGAGTTTATAACTGAATTCATCCTATCCATGCTCTGGTTACATCTAATGAGGATAATTATTACATGGCTTAACTATAATTTGGTATTGACTCTTTTGCGCATGAAAAGCTTTTGTTGGCAAGCATCAGTGGAGAGCTTCAACAAAGGACATCTTTAGCTTGTGTAAACATTGTTATTTCGAGGTCTCACCCTAACCTGCTTTAGGCTAAGTACTTTCTCCTCAATTGAGTTAATAAAGCCAAAATGATATAAGGATGGGATTAGATACTGGCTTACACCGTGGAGAAAAAATGAAAGTTGGGCAGGGAAAAATGCAGTTAATTCTGTTCTGTCAGCAGTGGATATTAAAGATTATTAGTTGGCACACTCAATTATGTGTGAATCACAATAGTGGCACTGTTACTTTTTTATTTAATTTTACAGGGGCAGGTAAAAGTGTAGGTTTAGTATCATCTGTGGTGATTATTTTTTGCTTGCCGAGATATGGGGTTATATTAAAATGTTTGACGGATTTGGAGGAAACATCCCCGTGTAATAAAATGTCCCACAGTTTACATGGGTAAATGGGTAGAAATGAAAAAATCTGTCTGTTGGGAGCTTGGCTTTAGCTGCAGTTTATGAATATATTTCTTTAGGGAGCAACTAGTTATTCTATTTAGTAATTGTTATAATGATAAACCAACAAATATAGCTCTCTTTTTGCTGCTTCCCTCTGCTGGATAGAGTCAGTAGTGCTTAGTTGTGTGTCGTAGACTCATTAGCACCAACAGTCACAGGAAATTTCTCTACCACCCTGGGAATGGAGAAGATGAGTTTTCAGGGTACAGAGAAGTTTGAATCTTCTTCTGATACAGCGAATTTTTCAGTCTTCAGGTTAATTAGCAGTCACAGAAACTATGTAAAATCCTTAGGTCAAGTAAATGGTTCCAGTCTGAGGCTTTGATCCTGGGAGCTCTGCTGAGTGGAAATGTGTGCTGTGCTGGAGCAGAGCGTTGGGCACGCCAGCCTCTGCCCCTGACCCTAAGATAGACTGACAGCAGGGCAAAGAGGTGGACTGCATAAGAAATCAAATTAATTATTGGCCATATATGTTGAAATTGGTGGATTTTGTTTTGTTTTGTAGCAAAATAAACCTCCAAAGCATTGTTTATGTTTTCTCTTTTCATAGGTTTTGATAACCAAAAGAGACCGCTGTGACAATGCGCTTTGAGTGCTTGACTGCAGTTCCAAGACCAATAACAACACTAGTTGAACTAGAGCATATATTTTAGGAAAAACAAACAAACCCAACCTTCTAATCTTGGTTTCCAGTTTCCAGTGTCAGAAGGCCTCCCACAGCATGGTGACATTCCCATGCCAGAGCCCCCTAGTACAGTTTACATCCCCTCACATGGCAAATGAGTCTCATTTGAAGATTTAAATATCCAGATTCATCTTTCATCCACTGTATCTTGCACTCTCTTTTTCTCTCCAAAACCGACAAAGCCAGTCATCATACGTGTGTGGCCTGTATGGATACTTAACTTGAAGCAGCTTGGACAGCTTTGTAGCTGTCTGAGTGCCCAGATGTAGGATTCTACAACCTCTCATTCAGTTGTTCCATTGGTACTCACTCTAGAGAGGAACTTGCCCTTGAGAGACAGTGGTGGAGTTGATATTCATATGAATTTCCGCAAAGATCCCTACGTCCCTTCAGAGATAGAATTTCCCTGGATCATAAACAAGACCTATGTGTTTTGTGCTTAGACTTTTGAAGCTTACCGTCCTGAAACATGTCGTTTAAGCTAAATTTACCAATAAATTTAGTCTAGTGCTCTATTTTTTTTTTATTTTTATTTTTTGTAAAAAATGTGTCTTAGAATTTATAGCCTGGGCTAAAAATTCCAAAACAATCTTATTGTACATTTTTGTCACATACCGTCCTTCAACCAATAGTTTATTATGGCTAGGGTCATCCTGAACGCTTGTTTATAATTCTGCCCAAGCAGAAGAGTGGAGAAAAGGGAGTTCTCTTCTGTCAAGCTTATTAATCCAGTGTCCTTAGTCTCGAGATGTGCAGAGCACTCCTTGGGTTGCTGACTTAAGTCTCCCTATTGCAGCCAGCACTCTGATCTGAAGAGCTTCTGCTCCATGTGCTCTACAAATCAGCAGGCTTCAACATCCTGTAATAAATTTGAGATCTATTTTATAGGAGGAATGGAAAGGACAGTGCAAGAAAACCCAATAGCTTTGGTTCTGATCATGACAGATAATGTCATTATAAGAGAACTCAAGCTCTGGATGCTCTAGGAAAGTGAACTAAAGCTTCAAGTAATTGGGCCCATGCTCAAGCTTCAAAGGAAGCTTTAGCAGAATACATTTCCCACTGTTCCTACAGTATTTATCACAGAAAAAAAAGGAAGGGAAGGGAAGGGAAGGGAAGGGAAGGGAAGGGAAGGGAAGGGAAGGGAAGGGACGGGAAGGGA
>JAOWBP010002559.1:40356025-40380723 GCA_028571105.1 Tragopan temminckii | reverse complement strand
TGGTGAGGTACTGGAACAGGCTGCCCAGAGAGGTTGTGGATGCCCCATCCCTGGAGGTGTTCAAGGCCAGATTGGATAGGGCCCTGGGCAGCCTGGTCTAGTGTTAACTAGCCTAGGATTAAATGGGGAGGTTGGTGGCCCTGCATGTAGCAGGGGGGTTGGAGATTTATGATCCTTGTGGTCCCTTCCAACCCTGGACATTCTGTGAGTGACCAGAAAGGGTGGAGCCAGGATCCACCCCTTCCCAGACTTCATTTAAGTGTTGACAGTGGAGGGAATTCTGTTTAGAGATCCTTGTGTATCTGAGGTCTTCAAAAGGTAAGCAGATTCTTTCCTTTTTTTTTTTTTTTTTTTTTTCCTCCCTCCTGTGTATTTGTGTTGTTGTATCTGTGCATATTCTCACTTGTTGTAGCCTAGGACTACACTAGTACACTGTCATTGCTGAGCTTTCCATTGCATTACAGCATTACAATTGTTAATTTTAATTACCAGATGAAAATCTTGATAGGAGAAGGTGCATGTGGTCAGTCAACAAAAATAAGCTTAATGTTAATAGGCCATTTTAGTAAGGTGTTAAAAAGTAGTGATATTTCATGCTGATGATTAATTTATCATTCTCATAAACTGGATGGGAGCAGGATATGGTTAATGTGATGTCACTGTTCAGATAGCCTCTTTTAATGTCTGGTTTATATACAGACATTCCATGATACAAGACAGTGGGTCCACTCTTTTAACCCTGAGCAAGCTGCACCCTCCAGTGAGAATCTGTTTTTCAGGTGGAAGATTCAGAGTACTTCAAATCCTGTTTGTTTTGCTGGGATCTCTAGGCCTCCAGCACTATAACAACAGTATAAATTTACTTTTTCTTCTCCTTATTGTGAGGTGCTGCAATTACATGGTGAATGCCTTCCAAGTCTTAACAGGAGTAAAACATAAACCAAAGAGTTTATTAACTACGTGAAGGCACAGTGTAGATTAAAAAAAAATAATAATTAAAAAAAACCAATACTAAGTGGAATAGAGGTTGTATCTTCAGTTTGCTGACTCTAAATCCTGGTTTCATTGCAGTCATCTGCTGTGGGTTGCTGTAGTCAAGGCTCAGGAGACATTAGAAGAATATCACTGAAGAGAGAGAGGTTGCTGAGCATTTGAGTTAGAAATACAGGTATTTAAGGGTTGCATGCTGGAATTTCCTAATAATTGGATAAAGTGTGTTTTAATTTCTCTTGGTGTATTTTCTTGTTTTATGTGGAGAATTGAGCCATTCACACCATCAAAAAGAAGAGGAAGAAATGCTTTATTTAAGCTAGTACTGAGTAGTAGGCAGTGTGTAAGGATTGTTCTCTTATAGTACATCTCTACCTTGACCCTGTACTGGGTGGAACTAAACACAGTTGAGTACTGCATGTCAGCGTATGGACAAGGGTTTTTCTTGTGTTGAGCTGGTGAGAGGCAAGCAGTTGAAGGCACTACTTATGTATTTTCTTTATGTGTGTGTGTGTGTGTGTGTGTGTGTGTATATATATATATATATATATATAATGTTCATATATTTATGCAGCAGAAGAAAACAGGGTAATATGTAAGAACTACTTTGGCTCTTCAGATAACAATGTTCATGTAGAGAGAAGGTGGGGGTGAGGCTCCTCTTTGGTTCCAATGTATAACTTTGAGAAACAGACCAAGAAGTAGAAATATAGTGAATGTATTATAGATAGGCAGATCATTCAGGTTGTAGAATGTCTGTGATGTGCTGAGAAATAGCAGAAGTGATTTCTTGTGAGCTCATTTTAGTTTCCCTAAATATTTTCTTGCATCAATTCAATCACCTGTTTTTCGTAGTCAATGGAGTTGTTCTTTTCTACACACCCTCCCTTGTCAGTTCTTTTCAAACCTTTTTTTTGCCTTGACAGTTGTATTCTATACTTCTCTCATTCCTCCATTCAAATGAACAGTAATCATTTGAGCTGATCACAAAGGTTAGAATGTATTTCTTATTCCATACTAAAAAGGTAAGTAATTGTAACACACACAAAAATCTAACAATAACTTTCTTCAAGTCTGTTGTCTTTAGACCTTAGACATCTAGGTAAATAGATAGCAGCTGAGTCTGTAAGATATGTAGATATTACTGAGGAAGTCAGTAATGAGGATGTTTTACGAAGTCTGAATTCCACACCTTGAATAGGAAGTTCCTTCAACATACTGATTGAATTTTAGTTCCGAATTTTTAATTGTGAGTCCCTCTTTGAGCAAGATCATCTATCAGTTAAGAAAATCACAAGCTCCCTAGGATAATAAAAACTCAGTATTTGTGTATCTTGAATGCTTTAAAAGGAAAGTTAAAACTTGTGAGTTCCATGTTCTGTGAGGTAGAAAGAATTCAGTGGTGAATATGTTTGTAGAGGTTAAAAAGTCTTTCCATTTGACCATCTTGCCTCAGTAGAATGCCTAATCTAGACAAAAATGGATGAATTTAGAGTATATTTTCCCACTTTCTCTAATGGCAGAAATTTAAACTGAACTTTTTACTGAGAAATGGCCGTGTGTGAATTTCCATTCTAAAGTTTTGGTTGTATACTTATAAATACAGATCTCAGAAATTCTACTTGGCTACTACAATGTGAATAAAATGGTTGCATCAGCAGTCCTGTGTCTTTCCCATTTTCTTTTCTTTTTTTTCTCTTTTTTTTTTTAAACTGAAATGTTAGCAGTTTGCAAGTACTGCACACGGGAAGGCTTTGAGAGAAGGTTAGTCTGAAGAGTCTGAAGATGCTTTTGGGATGCTGAAAGTGTGGTTATGTGCTTTTAGGATAAAAGATGTGTCACTGCAGAACAGAACCAGCTACAGTGACCAGGATTGATTTTAGCCTTATTTGAGATTTACTCAATTGTCAAAGCTATTCATGAGTATTCTGTAAGAATGAGCATTCTTACGGATGGTAAACAATGGAGATTACTGCTGACAAATGCTTGGTCCTGCTGCTGTTACACATAAATCTATGGACATCTCTTGAGCCATACGTACCTAATATGTGAAGCACTAACAAGATCTTCTCAGTTCAGATTGTCTGCAATCACTATATGCTCTCATTTTTCAAGTAAGAACTTTTTTTTTTCCCTCAAGCCACATTTAAAATGCAATGATTCAATACATTCAGATTTTTTAGCTCAGTGGGCAGAGATTTAGCTGAAGTTTCTTATTGATGCTAATGCAAGTCAGGTGGCTAATACCCTGTACAGCTCACTGAAGATTCGCCTTGAGATGCCTTGTAAATTGCTTTTCATTGAAAATGCATTCAAAATTCACTTTTCTGTATGCGGTTATTGCTACAGCAGCCTTAGTATAGATATTAAGGTTGTCACTGAAGAGAAATTGTCAAGTTAAACAGGGCTTTTAAAGAAAATCTCATGCAATAAAATTTTAAACACGAGTTGATCTCTTGAACTGCAGCTTTTCTTCACCGGAGGTCACAACTGGTATGCATTACCATTGGCTATGTACCTAGACTGTTCTGTCCTTCCAGTTTGGCACAACTCAATTTCATTTGTATTTGTAGCCATGAGTATACCAGGATCAGATTTGTTTTTCCTTGTTTAAAAGAAAAGAAATTTTCATGCAGAGGTGACCTCTCAGATTATAATGCTTAGTTAAAAAGAATTTTGTTTTCAATCTTTTTGTCATGTTAAGCTGCAGAATGCTTTCTTATTTTCCTTTCTCCAACTATAAGTTCCTGCTGATGTTCCCTACTGTACTGCATTTACTGTTTCTGAATGCTGTACTGTGCTAAATTTAGCACTACACTTTTAGGGGGCTAAGCTTATGGTTCCTAGATGTACAAGGACTGTTAATGTAGTCTCAGTAGATTAGAGATCAGGTGCCACCATGTGAACAACCAAGTTGACCATGCACTTCACTACTGTCTATACTGAACTTCTCTAACAGAAGTTGCTGATGACAGTAACAGCTTTGACTATTCACCTGCATCTTGTGATAGTCAAAATCTGGTACTGGTGACAAAATTACCCTCCTAAGAACAAAAAAGAGCATGGCTTATGTGCTTCTTCTCAGTAAGCATTAGAACAGACATTTCTGTGGTTTCTTTGTAAATTGTGGAAATTTCTGGGTTTGGAAAGAAGACCCTTCTTTCTGAGCACTCTGAGCCCTTTTGTGGGTCTGGTGAAAACCACAAAGTTACTAATGATATGATGCAAATGGGTTTTCAACTCCTTAGTGAATCCCTTTAATATTTGTACTTCCATACAAGTATGTTTTTTTTTTTAATGAGGTGAGGAGTGGCAATATTGTTGACTATTCAAAACAGGGATGTTGTTTATGTTGATTGTAAAGACTGTTGTGTTGGCTGCAGTCTACAGTTACATATACTTTAAATAAAGACAGCCAATACACTGTTCTATACTATCTTAGCCACTAACTCAGCCTTCAGTTAACTGAGCCACTTCTGAATTTTGAGAAGGGGACCATGATTTGTTTTGAATTTTAAGATGTAAAATTCTAAAAAAGAAAGGAGGGGAAATATCATGAGGATTGTTCCATTATTCACACCTTTAAAAATGTAACTGGAATCTGAACATTACTTTTATCGTGGTGCTTTCCAGTTTCATTGGCTGTGTTCATCTTCATACACCTTCAGCAAGGGAAGGCCTAGTAGCTTCAGCCATGGGGCTAGAAGTTGCTTTAGAGTTAATGACATGATGCAAGCTTTCTACCTGGTTTATTCAGTTCAATCACTCTCCAGCTTGGAGAGGTGTTAGAGCTGCTTGTTCAAATGCCTCAAGCTTTTGCTTGCAAGTAGAATCTCTCTAGATGTCTATTAAATAAATCTTTGGTAAACTGTGAGCAAATGAACAATAAGTTAGTTTCTGAATACTCTCATGGACTTAAAAGTATAAATCTCTGAGTGCATGAATTCTATACCACCACAGCTTGATTCTTCTTTGTGTATTTCAAGCTTCAGTATAGACAATCTTACTGTTAAACTTTTCTGTCTGCCATACAAATTTAAGGGTTAATTGAACTCAGGGGTAGTATACTGAGAAATACTTATATTCCTCTTTTCACTTTCAGAGAATATTTCTACTTGCCTGTCCAACTAAAATCATACTTTATTTTACTTAGCTTTATGAGAAGTTAGGGTTTCAGGAGACTAATTCTGAAGAGAATTGAAGAGAGCAGTGAGATTTTATTTTTTATTAAGGAAACCTAATCATCTTTTTCTTTACTTGGATGAAGAAGGAATAAATTTTGCATATATTTCTTGCAAAATAGAAGTAATTGTTTTGAACCACAGTAGGAAATTCAGAAGAATGGAGCAGATTACCAGCTGTATCATTGAACTCTTTCATATTTTTCTTGGACTAATTCTGGTTCTGTCTCATTTTTGTAGAGAAAGCATGAGTTTTGTTTTGGAAAACCAAACTGTATATAGTACAAGCTGACATCCGCATTTTTATTAAGGGCATTCCTCTCATAGTTGAAGCTTGTTAAAACCCACCATTGAAGTCTGGATTTGTTAGATTGATGCTGGAATGGAAAGTGATAATAGATCTTGACCATGATATAACCATAGATCACTGATCTCAAAAACAGAACAAAAAAACCCCCACCTAGGTTTGGGCTACGGTAAGCCCAGTGTGAGCCTCTCTATATATACATACAATATTAATGAGATCTTTCTTGCTTACTGATGGTCTTAAATTGGTAACAGTATACTTGGCTATCAGAGTTGAACACCGTGGTTAGAGATAAAACAAAATTTTTTACTACTTTTCAGCTATACAGCAGGTAACTCGCATATGTATGCTATTTTTTTTCAGTGTGTTTTTTTCAGTAATTATGGGACTAATTCTATTGCTGGAAGCTCTGTCTTGAATAGATGTTTCAATGCACAGATAAGAGCATCAGATGAGGTAGCGCTGTTTACAGCTTGGATGGTTGTTGAATGAAGATAGGAATGATCTTCCAGAAAGGAATAATTTGTTTTCATCCTTGTATGACTTGAATACTGCTGTCCTTTTTGTCAGATATGATGAGTACTAAGAACCCTTATCTGTGGGAGAATTTTAATGTCAAAATCTCTGAAAATCAGGACTTCAAACCTCCTAAATTATATCTTTATATATATGTTTGTGTATAGCTTCTTGCACATTGTGGTGAAGTTTCCTTAACTATTAATACCCAATAATAAAAAAATATTCAGGGAAGAGGAAGGTGGCATGCACTTTCTCATTGCTCATGAGATCAGGTTTGAATAGCTATAATATAATCCTGTGACTATAATTAGTGTTGTGAACTCTTCTTTCCCAAAATATCATCCAAATTCTTGCTTGTTCACCACCTGAATGCTGTAGTGGTTTTCCATTAATTATGTCTGGAGGAGAAAAATCCAACGTTTGTGTCTGCAAAGTCCTGTCCCATGCATATGCTGCTGGTAAGTATTTAGCTCAATTTGTAATACTACATGGGAAGATGCTGCTCAGCTGTAATTACTTGGAGAACCAGAGTTTAGAGTTTCCTGACTACTGTGGGGTTTAGCTTGCAACCATAATGTGGCATTAATATGTTTCTTTGCACTGAATGTTGAGCATGCTGGCAACTGCTCACTTTCTGCACTGGTGGAAATAGTCAACTATATATAATTAGTAACATTCAATCTGCTCTCCAAAATACTAGAGCTTGCCTGGGTCTCAGATTGTCAAGGTTTATTGCAAGCAGTTCAAGACCAGAGAGTTCAATTAGAAAATTAACTTATATGTTATTTTACCATATTAGAGAGTTGATTTCCTTCCAATTTGAAACAGATGATACATTGTTATAAAGGGTTGGGGTTGCGCTTAATATTCTCCTATAAAAGAGGTAAAGACATACAAGACTTTTCCGCTACATTGGGTTAGGGCTTTAAAAATAATATGCTTTTTACAAGCCTAACTGCAGTTTTTATTCATCTAAGTCACGTGTGTTTGCTCGAAACCATGTACTTTCAGTGCTTCTCAAAGCATAAAATGTGCAATAAAATTTTTTAAAAGTATTTATGCTATGTTTAACTTTGCAGGGGAAAAAAATCTAGTAAGTTTAATCTAATGTCATTAAATGTTGTGGTTTTCAGTAATTTGTAATCCAGAAACTTCTGGTATTGGAGGCTAAATGGTAACAGAAAATTAAAGCAATAAGGAACACAAAAAAGTTACTAAGGTTACATTTTGTGGAGCTAAATATTGACTATTAAAATGTTTGTGTTTTCAATGAAGTGGTGTGAGTGTTGGCTCACCAAGTACCAGTACAAACTGTACCTATAAATTTCTAAATGTTTGAATAATAAATTAAATGGACCTCCCACCTAGATGGCCTTGCTGTCATAGATGGCACCAAGAAGGAATGGCCTAAGGGAAAAGAACTTGGGCAAGGGAAATGTCAGGTGGGAATTCAGTATGAGCTGCTTAGGATGTTATACCATCCAGAGATCTTTTATTCCAGAAAACAGTTAAGGCAGTTGAGCAGTCCTAAATAGTTCCTAGGTTTCAGCTTGTTTGCCCATATGGCTCTCCTTTTTTAGAAGTAAATCAGCATTTTTACTGCTGGTTTGTGTGAGCAGACACCTCTGGGTGACCTTTTTTTCTTTTTTTTTCCAGCTTTTACTGTTCTTGTACAGTTTGGCACTTTGGCCAGTATAGACAATTCTAGGATTTTTTTTATATAAATACACCGGTTGTTGAAGGTTTACTGTCAAGAACAATGACACTCATAAAGACCGAAGCGTATGCTTTGAGGATGTTGCAAGGTAGATAAACCCTTTCTTCTAGACCTTCATGCATATAGAGCCAGTTCTCATAAAGTAGATAGGTGAATTACCTGTTTGAGTGAGTATGCCAGTAGCATAACCTCTTGGGGATAGAATAAATATATATGTAAGATAGGAGGCAGATGAATAGACTCCTGAGCCTTTGTGGAACCCCTCCAGGCAGTTTCTTTGAGTTTTCCAGAGTTTTCTTCATTATTTCCCAGGTTACATCTGGCAATAGAGTACCCCATGATACAGAGTGTACAACGCTTGGTAGCATATTATGAAAATAGTTTCATATCTAAATCTTTTTATCTCCCATAAGAGCAATAGCTGTCTGCAAACTTTATTTCATTTAGAGAGTTCAGATTACTAACTTTCCAGCACTTCTTACCAGTTTTATCCAAAAAACGATCCTGTTTTTTATAAGCTAATAAATGAATAGAGTAATTTTAATAAGAGAACCTGAGAAGCCAAAATAACTGGAAAAGGATATTAGGGAAAATTATAATCTCTTGAATACATGATGTTGCCAAATCCAGTGAAGAAAATATACCTCGATTCTCAGAATCCACCTTTTGAACAAGTAGTCACAATCCAATGGAATTCTCAGTAATCATTGGGAAAGAACTATTTAAATTCATTTTGTTGCTTTCTGCTTCTGATATGTGCTAGAAGCAGGCATTTCTTAATACCAGACTTGAAGCATGCACTCTTATTACTACAAGCACTTACACATGCACATCAAAATAAAGCAAAATATATTAATTACTCCAGCTTTGCATCCAGGAGGGAGAAATTAATTTTTTTTATGATATTGGAATCTCAGAATATAAAGGATATGTATTTTCTTCTAATTTTAATATTTAACAGTACAGCATGTACTTTTCTTGATAAGAGAACTATGTTTTCCCCAAGTACTCATACAGCCTCAATTTTTATTTCCTTGGTGAGGTTCATCTTTCCCAGTAAGAAAGTAGCAATGTCTAGTGGTAAAATGATATAATATAGAGCACTTCTGCTCTTTCTAATCCATAGTTGTCTGTTTTCCACTTCTTACAAGTTGCTGCAAATGAAACACAGCATAATGATAAAGAAGACTCTCTTCAGGCAAAAGAGGAGTAGAGAAAATTCACAAGTGCAGTCTCTGCCTTCAGTGTTTAAAACATCATAGAATCATAGCATTGCTCAGGTTGTAAAAGACCTTCAAGATCGTTAAGCAACCAAATCATACTATCCTAATTCTAACCACCCACCACTAAATCATATCCCTGAGCACCACATCCAAGTGGTTTTCAAATGTGTTCATGGATGGTGACTCATCCACCTCCCTGGGGAGCCTATTCCAGTGCTTAACAACCCTTTCTGTAAAGTTTTCCCTGATGTCCAACCTAAACCTCCCCTGGAGCAACTTCAGGCCATTTTTCCTTTGTCCTGTCACCAGTGAGGAGACTAGCTCTGCTCTCACTGCAATCACCTTTCAGGTATATGAAGAGTAATAAGATCTCAAGTTGTTATTCCAAAAAACGTAGGATTTCCTTGTTTTTTTGGGTAGGTAGTCTAGCTTCCTCTGAAAACTTGCAATTTCAACATGACTTTCCTGTTATGAGAAAACCTGTAGTCTTTGCTAAGGTCTAGCAGCTTAGTAACACCTACCAGTAAGTGCAGTTGTTTGAAGAGTCCTTGTGAAACTTCAAGTAGATATATGGTTCCATCCATCCTTCATCTCCTGGGCCTTCATCAGCCTGGGGCCAGCAGGTGCTGAACTTGGAGGAAAAAAAGAGGTGTCAGAAGATACTGAGTCATCTCACTGACTGGGTAGAAATGTCTCCAGAGACTCCAGTGGCTCTTATGTATAGTAGGCAGTTTTCACTTAGAGGGCGGCATTGCGGTTGTTTCAATCTAAGCAGCCTTAAATTTTAGCCATAATGAAGGTATACAAACTTTACAGGGAAAACTTTTCTGTACTTTGTTGGTCAGCAAGTATTATCAGCCTGGATGGAGTGCAAATATTTGGTTTGCAGTTTTGTACCCTGGTCTATTTTACATCATCAACCTGTAGAGAAGTCAGCGCCTTGACCAGACACTGAACTTTGCTATTCCGTCATGTAATTGGAGAAGCAGCTCCTAAAAACTTATACTGATGTCACACACACTTGAAATCAGAACTTACACCAGAACAGCTCAATTTTTTTTGTTCCTTTGGTATAATTTGGAGTAGATCACTGAGGAGATGACATGATTTGTGTTATGAAGTATACAGTATGTTTATTGCCATTTTGCATTCTCATTCATTTGAAATAGTATGGCTCTCACTAACACTTAGGGCATTTATAGTGTTATTCCCTGGATTTTAACAGAGCAGACTGATAGTGGTAAGTTTACCTTTTTTTTTTTTTTTAAACTTTCTTTGTCTCTGTTTATGAGAGAGGAGTAAATTCTTAAATTTTCTTTATTTTTGAGAAGATTTTTTTTTAAATAGGTAGGAATGCCTTTTTCCCAAGCTAGAGTTTGATGCTGCAAAGAATAAATATTGTTTATGTGAGAGAGCCGCAGAGAGTGCTAGGAAAAGACAGCAATTTCTATTCAAATAAGTAGATATAATTTTGTTTTATTCCCTTCTATCATTTTAAGAATCTAGATATGGGATCCATTTTCTAGTGAATGTTTCAGTCGTAGAACTATCCTCATGCCAAGTGAATTACAGATGTGTTTTTAGTAAGTGTGGGAGTTAGCTGGTTAAGTGTGAGCTACTGAAAAGAAAAGCTTTCATACAGATTTGTTGCGTTTTCTTTGTAGGATGACAAGTAAAGTGAATATTTCTTCAGAGCATACTTCCTACTATTTCATGAACCAAATGTTGAACAGATGTACTTAAAGTGCGGAAAAAATTAAATGAAAGGCACAGATAGGATTTATAGAGTTGAAAACCAAAAAAACCAATGGAAATTAGAATTTTGATGAACAGAAACTATGCTGTTGATGCAGATTTTTTTTACTGTAACTTAAAAATAATAATTAAAAAATTGGCTTCCAGGTCCCTGAGTTGTAATCTGAAATTGTATAAATTATAGTTAGAAAATGATGCAACATTTGTTCTGAGAAAGGTAGTTTAGTTCTAAAATATGTTTTTATATTCATTTTAAATTAACAGTGATTATTGCCATTCTGTAAAAATGTACTTCTTCCCAGATTCACTGAAATCCAATGAAAACTGAGAGCTAAGAATGTAGAGTTTTTTCTATTTCAAAACTGTGCAATCAAGATGAAGGATGACATGAAAGAAACAGATTCTCAACTCATGAACAATCCCTCATTACTGTGCTGCTGCAAGAAGCAAGCACAAGAACTAAACTGTGCTGCTGAAGCATAGTCACTTTGCACAAGTGTGGGAGCATTGGCTCTAACAGTGTGCCATTTATTTCAGTAAGACAGGCACATATTTCTAAAATGAGCTGTGGCCTTTATTCAGAAAAAACACCTCTGTTCTGGAAAACAGTCTCTTTAGACAATTACAGTTACAACAACTCTACTGCAGAAAGCATTTGAGCCTGGGACTTTGGGAATTAAACATGTGCTTAAGTACTTTTCCTTAATAGGGATACATTTAGAGCTCTGAATTGAAGCTTGCATGGACTAGTGAACAAGGGAATTTTTAAATGGTTGTCAGCCATGTGCATTAAGAAATCCACAGCCGACACAGTGTTCTGTATGTGGAAGGAGGTTCTGAAATGAAATTCTTTATTAAAACAAATGCACAATCTAACAGTGTACACCATGGTGCGATGAAATGCAAACATCTTCTGTCATTTCTACCATCACAACAGAAAGTCGCTTATTTCCCCAAATAAAGTAGTTGATGCATCTAAAAGACACAGTGTTGCCAAAAGGGATTTTGATTGAAAATTGAGGGAGAGACGTAGGTTATCTTTGGAAGAACATAAGTCTTGCTGTTTCTCCTCTCTTCATTTATGTGTTTATTTCTAAAATATCAGTATGGTTGTAGATGTTTCCCTATTCATTTTGAAAAATCTGTTTCACAGAAGACTCAGGTTAATTCTTAAAGCACAGTACCTACACACTAAACTGATAGATCATTCAATATTCAGGGTAGCTGATTTCTTAATATTATAGAAACTATATGCATTTGAAGATATTCAGATAGTAGTGGTACCCGTAGTTAGCCTTTTTAGCTGGGTTGTTCCTTTCATTTGACATAGTCCCTTTCCAGTTATGTATTGCTGTCCCATGCCGTTCCTGTTTTTGTGCAGTGAGTAAGATCCTTCTATTTGTGATTCTTTTGCAATACTTATTTTAGTCAGTTCTTGCTAAAATTTAGAATTTTTCTTGAAGTAGGGTTTGAAAATATCATATATACTATGGTGTGTGTGTATATATATATATATACAGAATATATAATATATTATGGTTATATATACTATGTTTATTTATAAAACAACTGCACTGAGTAATTGATGCTAATTTAAAACAGTTATAATTGCAAAGTACTAGACATGGGGCATGAGAAATATTTTACATTGAAATTTTTATGTAAGAGAGATGTTGCCCAGCCGTGTTGCAGTCGCTGGCAAAACATTTCTGTATCTACAATTCTTCACCTATAAAATGGGATAAGAATGCTGTAGAGTGTTTCAGGTTCAGTAATAAATACACAAGGTCTGCAGAAAGGACGTGTTGTGTATTTTGATATCTGTAAGTAAAACTGAGTTCATGCACCAGAATCGTGTCTCTTTTCTAAGTTTTCTGTCAGTAGGGTTTTTATTGTTGCTTTTCATGTTTACCGTATCTAGGTAAATTATTTTGAACAAGAATCATTGCTTTGTGAAAGAAATATGTAGTGCTTGGAATAGAGATTATGACAGTCTGGTATGGGAAGTTCTGGTATGGATCACTCTTGCTGCTTTCCCACAGGAAGAACTGAAAGTCCTATTTAAAGTGCCACTATGACACCATCATGTATCACCTGATCCTAGTGGAAATGGGGCAGTGAAATGGATTGCAGGATTTAAAATTTTTTTCCCCGGTGAAAGGAACAATCATGACAGTAAATAGTAAATCATATGCTGATGAACAGAATTATCTACTCTCTCGCTCTCACCATTATAAAATGTATGCTAAAATCTTTACTTCTACCTGCAGGGTAAAACTCATTAAAAGTATCTAATTTTCCTTCTCTACTGTTCTGATGATTGGCATTAGTAATTTGTCTGCTGGGTGAATCTCACCACTACTATTTTATTATCTTTGTGTATATGAAATCTTACTTAGCATTATGGGAATGGCTGTATTGGAGCAGAAAAGAATAGGGATGAAGTCTGCTATATAGTTCAGAGAGGTGAAATCACATCTTAAATTTCAGTTTAATTCTTCTTTGTACGTGTACTGATAAATAAATCTGAAAACTTCTTCAATGGGTACTTCCTCACGGTTTGTATGCAAAATACTCAGTGAGTGTATTCCTAGTCTAGATAAATTAAATGAGATGCACACATAGGATGGAAAGCCTGAAATTCAGAAAGTGGTAGACAATCAAGATTTGAGCTGATGACAGGCATTCTTCTATGACAGAATGTGGTATTAAAATTGTAAAATAAGTAAATATTGAGACTCTAGATTTCCTGCAGTCTGGACAAACAAAACCTTGCAGGTTTATGCATTTATCCAGAATAAAAGTACAATTTTCTAAGCAGAGAATGTGAATTATCACCTACACCCCTTAAAGCTGGTTTGGCCAAGAATAACAATGTACGACTGTTGGAATAAAAACCTCCCATTAGTGACTATTTTCAGTCTTTTATTCTCCATTGGCACTCTTGGAATGTCTTCCATTCTCACTTTAGCTGCCTCAGGAGCCTTACAACTCCAGCAGAAATGTTTCTTATGGAGCAGGGAGTAAGAGTGAAGTGTTTCTCCCACTTTTGAGAAAAGGCTCTGTAAATGAAGCTGCATCTCCAGGATTTGTGATGCCTCCTAGGATTATAGGAATTTGAATAATACTGTAATCAATACCACTTTGAAGAGGCTACATTTTTAAAACTCCCCAAATCTACTGTTGCACAAAGTTTTTGTTGAAAAAAGTAATAACTGCAATAGTGTAATAGAAAGCTGGAAATAGAATTGAAAAAAAAACCAAAACCAACAGTATTTTGAGTGTCCAAGCCTGGCTTACTATCTCGCACTGGGACTTTTTTATATGGCAGCAGACTTCTGCATTTCCTGTGTCCTGGTGAACACATCAACTATCATGAAAACGAGGAATGGCCACGGTGCTAAGCTGTTGCAGGTTCTCTTTCAGTAACACTCATAGGACCACAGGGTAATTGGGGTTGGAAGAGACTCCTGGGGGGTTAGTTATCTAGCTAGGATTCAGTATCAAAAACATTCAGGCATTGACTTGAAACACAGAAGTGCAAATTCAGGATCCATTTTCCGTGATTTGAAGATGAGAGGTGTGTTGCATAGGAAATAAGTCTGCTACGAAGAGCAGTCTGAGCTGACTGAGCAAGACCCCTTTCAGCTTGAGACTTGGTGACCTTTCTCCTGGCATGTGACTTTTGGCACTAAAAGCACTCTGCTGTATGTGGTATCAGATTGCCAAGCTGTTCTGTGGTGTGCTATGTCATTCTAGGCCTGAAAAGTTAAGAGCTGGATTTGTTAGTGGTGGGATCAGTAGCTGTACAAGTTTAGAGGACAGAGAACAAGGTCTTAGAAGACGATAGCACTGATAAAATAACAATTTAGGCCATTTAATATTATCTTTGTACAGTGGATGGAATTGCTTCCTGATACTAAAATATCAATATTTTGATGGGCTATCTGACTACTTAGCATGCACAGAAATGTGATTTTGGCATGATTAGCAAAAGAAAAAATAACATTTGAGAAAGCCATCTAATCCTGCTTCCTCCTTTTAACTCTGGAGAACCAGAGGAACGGTAGCATTTGAGATGGTGATTTCCTCTTTGGTCTAATTATTATGAGTTGGAATGATTAACAAAACAGAAAACAAGCACTTAATGGACACATAAAAGCTGTTAAGTAGACACAAAAAACACTTATGCTCTGTATTTGCTCTGCTGTTAGTGGTGTAATTTCAGAGACGCTACCTCAGCATTACTATTTAACCTGAGTTTTAAAGATTCAAACAAGAGCAGACAGGTTTCATTAACATAGGAGGTCCCTGAAGAAATAAATATTTATTAAACTTTCAATTATGTAAAAAAAAAAAAAAAAAAAAAAGTTTTTCTTAAACCACACTTCAAGTGTTGGTGTACTGCCTGCCAAGTACATAGCTGGTGAGCTATTTAGAAGCTTCCTGTTCCACATGCTAATTAACAGTTTATGAATTTTAACTTAAATCAGGGTCACATAGCTGAAATGTATTTCAGCAAAGGCCTGCATTTGTCATTCAAAGGCATTGCCAAGGTTTTAAGGCCCTGCTATAAAGTGGATTTCACAGCTTGAAAAACTAGTTCTCCAATAACAACTGGGTCAAAAGTGGGAGGAACCCTTATGCACTGAGTCACATGAGGTGCATTAGAGTTACTTACATTTGAAATCAGAGTTAATCCAAAACCAGAACATTTAATATAAACCTCTTTGAATCCTTGTGGGCACTGTGGCCTTAAATTCATATCCTTACATGAGATTGTGTTTCTCTGGCTTTAATTTGAAATGAGATTCATTAGTCAGGTAGCAATAATCTTGGACAGAAATGCTTCTCTTTCACCATCAGTTCTAGCCAGATTTCAGGGGAACCTGGGTTTAAGATGACTGTAACATCTCCTACCTTCGTTTGGTACAGAATGGAGAAAGTCATTTGTCATACAAGTGGTACAACCTCTTCTTTCTACCACTGGCACAGCTGTATCTTGTAAAAAACCAAACAATTTTCTGATACACAGATTCATTGATTTCAAATGCCTCCTTTTGTACTCTATATTTTTCCTTTCATGTAAAATTAGCTTTATTATAATAAAGCTCTTCTCTGTACCCAGTTGTATATATTATAGTTCACTTATACATATTTTAGATTTTTTGCACCTTAACCATTTAAAAATAGTTACCATTGATTTGGCTAAATGACCCAAACTCAAAATGGAAGCAGAATGAATAATGGCAATCTAAATATTTGAAGATAAGTTATGCTTGGGCTGGTTGTTGTCAGAGCAAAGAAAGATGTGGAGAAAGTGAATCTGGGATACAGTTGAAAGTGTTGAGATTCAAGGATTTTCTTGCTACCTTAGGTGGGATGAGTGGGAACAAGAGGAAGAGTGAAGATACTAAGGGAGGTGTGATAGTACTTGCTGCTGGGAGCTGTCAGGCATTGTTCCAGTTACTCTTGCCACATTGCAGTTACATTTTGTTAATAATAATAATAGTATATTATAATAGGCCTTAAAATATATTTTTTTAAAAGTGTTAAGGCTATGGCTTTCTATCTCTTACAGCAGCCTGTTGCATATGGCAATTATTTACATCTCCTATGGGTAGAGTAATTCTTAACAAGAATGACCCTTGGATGCAAGGAGTGGAGAATGTTAGTAATATAACTTCTATTCAGTATACTGTTTGGTCCCTAGGATCACACCTGGATGAAGAAGTTAAATTCTGGTATTTATAGTTAAATAAATAAAGGGGCAGGATTCAAAGAAAATCTACAAGCATGACCAGAAGTATTGGAAAATATGCTTTTTGTTTTGGAAATGAGTGCAGTTTATGTTTTATGGACATGGACTGGTCTTTCTCCTCTTTGTCCATGCTCAAATGGCAATAGAGCAAAAACCTACTAAATATTCAATAAAAAAAAGTCTTTTTCCTTAGTAGCTTCTTCCCAGCCTTCAAGCATTATCCTGTGTATTGGAAAATTTCCTCTGGTGAAGGCTGAGCTGCTAGACTCTAGATGCCCATACTGATGGGGTCAGCTAGCAAGCAGCATGGAGCAGATGTTATCTGTGAGAGGTGCACAGACTCTCTGTCATGGAGACATGTGATCAGGGGGCTGAAACACATCCTCTGTCAAGACAGGCTGAGGGAACTGGGCTTGTTCTGCCTGAAGAAGAAATGGTTGTGAGGAGACTTCATTGCAGCCTTCCAGTATTTAAAAGGGGATTACAAACAGGAGGGGAATCAACTTTTTGCAAGGATAGACAGTGATAGGGCAAGGGGGAGCGGTCTTAAGCTCAAGGGGGGATGGTTTAGATCGGATGTCAGAGGGAAGCTCTTCACAGAGGGAGTGGTGAGGTGCTGGAACAGGCTGCCCAGAGAGGCTATGGATGCTTCATCTCTGGAGGTGTTCAAGACCAGGTTGGATGGGGCCCAGGGCAACCTGGTCTAGTACCAGATCTGGAGGTTTGTGGCCCTGCCTGTGGCAGAGGGTTGGAACTCAGTGATCTTTGGGGTCCCTTCCAAGCCATTCTACAATGATTTTACGTGCCCAACATTGACCTCAGAGCTTTATAGCTGGACAAAATGCTGCCACATCATTTTGTGGGGAGATGGGCTGTTAAAGTATTAGCCATGAGAGAAGGGGAAACTCCTCCCCCTTTTAAAATTGCTGGTTCATTTATTTCTTTTTTTTTTTCATTTTTTAATTTTTTTTTTGCAATGCAATTCCAGAACATTATTTTTAAAAGCACTCTGGAGTTTTTAACAACTTTCAATGCTGGAAGGAAGGTATAATACTTGCTGTACTGCCACCTTGTGTTCAAAAGAGCCGCTTTAATTTCAGCACCGTGGGATTATTTTTTTGTTTGTCGAAGTTTGTTCGCTCATGAAAGATGTTGGGTGTACATATATATATATATGGCTTTTTACTAGTTTGATAGACAGAAGTTCCTCTGAATCTTATTATACACTGCAGATACAATGGGAAAAGTACTGCCAGGAGATGATCTTCAATCAGGAAGGAGATCAAAAGCAAATTCTTGTAGATAAGCGTGTAGCTAATGGGGGGAAAATATCTCCCATCCTGAGGGAGAACCGTTGTTCTGAAGAGCTGGTTTTGGTCTGTGGTTTGCTTTGCACTGTTTTTCAGTCTATTGTCTGCTGACACGCATTTGGACAGTGAAGATGCATTCTGGATATCTAAAGACAGATGCACAAATGTGTTTCATGACCTTTCCTGTCTTACTTTTTTTTTTCCTTTTCTGTGTAGCAGGTACTGTACAGAGTGAGGTTAAAAAGAACTGCACAAAAGAAATGATAAAAGAGATGTGTAGCATATTTTATACAGCAGAGTGCAGTGTTAAAACAGTTTCCATTGTGGTCTATTCAGTTTCTAGGCTTTAATGTTGCCAGGGATCAAGACAGGCAAATGGAACCAGAGAAAAGGAGAGTCAGCCTGATCTGTTCCCCATCCCTTCAGATAAACCTTTTGAGATGCCTGTAAAGGGTGTATGAAGGCACTTATGAGACCCAGAAAACCCTGCTGAACTATCTTTTTAAAATTTAACAGTACATGAGGGTCTAATTGCAGTTTACACCCCCCAGTTCCCTTCAGAACTGTAAAACCTCCGATTATGCCGGACTTCTTCTGCCTCCTTCCTCGCAGGAAGGAAAGGTGGAATCCTTATGGGTTTCAGGGTTTTATAGTCCTGGGGTTTTCCCAGGTTTGGAGAATGCCCCTGGGTATTGCTAAACTTTCAATGAAAAATCTGTGGAGCTGATGGGAAGGTGGTGGTCACTGCCTGTTTTATTGAAATAAGACACTGCTGCATTGTTGGAGGGAAGCAGGGCCGATCATGTTCTTATACAAGGATACCAAAAACAAAAGGGAGTGAAGCATTTTATTTCTAGTGAAAGCTTCAGCGATGTTCTTGTTGTGTCAGTAATGATTTGAGTTCATTGGCTACTCTGGCAGCATGCTCCTTCATTCTTTACCTGTATTTTGGTGTATGTACTCCTTAGTCATGTATTTCTGTCTGAAACTCCGATCTCAGTTTTTATTTTTATTTTTTTTACATCATTTGGAGATAAAGGGTAAGACCTAGGCATAGAAGGATAAGAAGCAAGTCTTTACCTATATTGTACTTTATTTGTATTTCTCTGCTCACAAATGTATTCAGAGAGCAAACATATCTTTGATACTTAAAAATCAAGTGTAGTTTTTTATTTTCCTATTTTTGCTTGTTTGTTTTTATTTTGTCAAAGAAAAGGCTGCATAGGAACAATATAATCCTGCAATTATACGTTCTATAGTCAGAGGTATTTATCCTATTACATGTTAAAATTTAAATAGTAGCTATTTCAAAGTAGGAAGAGTGGAGAGATCAGTGAAAGAAAACCATCATCAAGTCTTTCTCTACAGTCTCTCTGAGCAGATTGTTTCATATTCTAAGAGGATGGACAGGGAAAAATAAGACTTAAGCAGAGAATTAATTGTATGACTTTAACAGTTTATTAATTGCCAAAATTTTCACATTTAACTTTAAATAATTAAACCCCACCCCTGCCCTCAGGACCCGACTTCTGCTTCATGTGAACTTTTCAAATCTAAAGGCAAGGAAACATCTGGTGTATCATCTGGCCAATGAGGCATTGCACTGCAATAAGTCATGACAATACATTTGATGTTTTTATTGCATATATGAATAATGTATATTGCTTTGTCTATATATTTGTCATTGTAATTTTCCTGCTTTAATTAACCCACAAATCATGCTGCAGAAGTATATATGGACAACTGAGTTAGTCAAATGCCCTATTAATAGTCTGATATCTGAATAAGAGTTAAATAAGGCTGTGTTTGGAAACTGTTGTATCGTAACAATTATTCATAGTCAAATAATAAATATGAATTTATTCCTTAATGTTTTTGACTATAAACAGTATTGTTTACTATGGAACTTTATTTCATCTCTCATGTTAGCAGAACCTCATCCAGTGTTACTCATTTGAAATACATTTCTTGTAGGACAAAGGCAAATTTGCCCTTCTCACAGCCTTGTGGATGAGGAATGGTACTGAGGCTTGAGAAATTGCACTTGTTTCTCCTTCTAACTTCACAGACCTCCAGGTTCTTCCTTTATGAGCGCTGGAATTCACTTTGAACTATACGAGACTTAACATATCAGAGCATGCAATTATGGAAAAGGCCAGAGTAAGCAATTTTATTTTTTTTTAATATATCATAATAAATATGACAGACTTACTGGAAGTACTTATGGGAATACAAAAATGTCGTGAGGTCTAGCTCTTTGGGCACCTGCCCTCCATCTGGATTGGCCAGACACTTGCATAAATACACAGCTCCTTGCCAAAGCAGCCTGCACTAGGTGGCTAGTAAACATATTCTTTGTGGACAGAAGGCCCACAAAGGTCATTTTATAATTAAACAAAATGTAGGTGCTAGAACACCAAAAGGACAGCAAAACCTTGAAATCATTATTACTGACAACAACAGATGCAGCCACATCTTTCATATTCAAAAGTCATAATTGATAATAAAAGCAATACTATCTAATTATATTTAATATTTTTTATTTACTTAGGATTTTTCTTGAAAGAGAAATGATATATTTTTTTGAGTTTTTGCACTATTTGAGAGCAGTGTTAGAAAACAGCCATATTCAAGCCCTATTTATAAGTTCTGTAGTGGCTTGTCGGATTGAGACGGCTAAAATAAACATGACAAACGTTATTTTGTAGAACTTAATACTGTTAATCCTTAAAGCATGGAATCAGGAAACTCTTATTCGTACTGGTATTTGATACCTGTAAGCAATCTCAAGTTTCTAATACTGATTTTCTTTTCATTCCACAAAGAAAACTGTATCAAGGCCTTTTTCCTGGAATATTACTTGAGGCTATTCAGAGGAAAAAAAAAAAAAAAAAAAACAACAGGAAATTTGGCTCTTTAGCTCTAATAATGGTCTCTTTATTGAACAGTGACTTGCTTTTTTTGTTTAACAGATTTTCTTATGAAAGGGCTAGAAGTGAATAAACGACAAGTTCAAGCTCATCTGATTTCTTTTGATTTATGTTGACCTTGAAAGAGAGAGAGGTCATGCTGTTGGCAGGCAATAAGAACTAATCCGTTACTAAGTGAGTAATTAAAAGTGAGGCCTTATATATTTTTGTAATGAGTTGACAGCAATTCCATCCCCATGTCATACAATTGCTCTAATCAACATGGTCATTGCATTTAGTGGCAAATGAGAAGTTTACAAGAAGTCAGATGACAAACTCTGAAATGTGCAGTTCTTTCAAACGTGCAGCTGATGACTACATTGTAAATGAGGAAAATGTCCAATAAAAATTAATGGCAAACCGATGTGTGCAATCAGGAATATTAAGTTTTTCTAATGAATTGGAGTGGATGCTTATTAGCAAATTCAAGTGAAAGATGTAGTGATGTGATCAATTAACAAAAAAATCTGAGTTTTGGCGGCTGGGATATTGCAGGCTTCTACTATTAAACGGGAATGACTTAAGAATGTTTTGACATCAGACGTGACTCTATTGACTTCTATGCCACCAGATAACCAATAGAACTGTCCAAAACGTATTAGGAAATCTGTTTCTTGAGTTCAGGATAACTTTCAAAGTTGGTTCAGGGCCTGGATATTCCTGCAAAGCACTGAATTCCTTGGTCTCAGTCCAGGAAAGCATAGTGGTTAAGTTTTCTCTGTCTTCGAAGACTGGCTTGGAGGCTGGGCTTAATTCCAAACTCACTCTTAATCCATACTGCTTACTGATAGGATCTCACTGAAGTCAAGCTTGGAGACAAGTGGGAAGAGAACTTCACATTTGTTCTGTTTTACTTACTTATTCTTCAAATGACAGTACACAAGCAATGTTGTGATGGCAGGATGTCCTAGAGGCTGGATAGAATGAAGTCATGGATCAAATATCCTACAGAAAAATTCCACCATTACCTGTTGTTGTGAAGTCAGGTAGGATTTAGTCAGGCAACTGAAATTGCAGGAAGGAAAAGACAGACTAAAGGAGATTGCCTCTTGATCATTTTGGGTCTCCAGGCTCTGCCAGAATCAGCTGAGCATAGCTGCTACTTTAAACACCTACTTAAATCTTTCTATTTTCATTTTTAAGGTAGGAGGACTTTCATATATAATGTGAAAAACGTTTCAGACATGCCTATATGTTTTACCAAGTTTGGGTGACCCCTGGCAAAAATGAGCCTCCAGAACTATAGGTTTCTGTTTAAAAAAAAAAAAAAAAAAGTTGTTTGTGTAATCACAGTTGGTGGCTAGTAGCTTATGCTGCAGGCAGATCACAGAAGTACTCACCAATGAGGCTGTTTTACCTATTTTTTTTTCCCAGCTCTATCTTTTGTTCTACTTTTTTAAAGTGTTATCTTACGATACAATTTACAACAGTGAAAGTAGTGAATACTCACAGAGAAATGATGAAAATTCTTTTACTTCTTAGCTGACAAATGTAAAGCACAGGATATCTGTCCAAACTTACTTCAGAAATCTCTTGCAGAGAAAATTTTGATAAATACGTAAATTTCACTAGTGATTGGTTTTTTAGAATCACTGTGAAGTCTGAAGTTGCATTCACCTGTCTTTCAAAGAAATGATAGCTATAGTCTTCAGAAACTTGCTGTTGAGTTTGAGTAAAATATTACTGTGGTTTCAATTAGGTGGTTAGCTTTGATTTGCATTTCCTGTGCTTGCGTGAAGACGATTCCATCCTTGATGTAACATATTTTGAGGTTGCATATCAATCATATTTAACTTAGACTCTGATGTTTCTCAAGGGAAGATTAGTTGAGTATCATTGCATATTGACCACCAAATGTTGAGACCAGTTCTTTACCTATTTTCCCCAAATCACTAGTCAGATTCTACCATAAAACATCAGAGCTACAAGTGTCTGTAAAGTACTTTTCCCATTATCCACTCATTGCTCTTTTTGGCTGTAAGCTCTGCTATGTACGATAAAATCTACAGAAATATGTGAGATTGGCATTACAGTCAGGCAAAAGATATTTCTTGCAAGTGACAACAGCACAATTTCATCTCAGCCAGCTTTTGCTTGGGTCTAAAGGCATTGTGAAACAGGCTGGAACTATTTGTGAATGGGAGATTCTGCCTAACAGATGGCTATATGCAAAGGCAGCCAAGAGACCGTGCATTAGTATTGTGTATTTGCGGGGGCATGGCTGTAGCCAGAAAGGTCTGTAAAGAATATGCCCTAAGCTTTCTGGTCCAAGATTAAGCAGATATGTCATTTCTAATAGAGTTTTGGGGTAAACTTCTGAAGTACTAAAAAAGAATGCTTCTGCAGCTGTTTCTGCACGCACACGAAAAAAGAAGTCTAAAAGAACAACCCAGTAATGTTATGAAGTCAGCAAAATTCAGGGAGCTTGAAAGGGCTGTTTATTTAGAACTGCATTTTTGTATTTCTTAGTTAGGCCCTTGGACCACAGCCAGCTTTCTGCTGAGAAGGTTGGCAGGGTGCAGGAGTTGGATACCCAACAGTCTGCTGCCTTCCATGGCCTACTCTATATGTAGTGTTTCTGCTGCATAAAGCCATTAGTGACCAGATTACACAGAACATGGGTTTTTGTTTCGTAGCTTTTATTTGTTGTTCCATTTCCTGTTTCATTCCTAGTTAACCTCTGCTCTTTCTAGTTCAGACATAATATCAAAGTGAATTTGGAAATGAAATTCATATGGAAGAGAATGAATAGTAAACCATACGTGCTATATCCAATATCACTTTCTAAAATATAAAAAAAATCTTATAATTATTTTTTAATAAACAGAATGTTTTTATTAATGTACGAAATTTTAAATGGTACGTTCCCCCTTCCTTCTCCATCTTCCCCCCCCCTTTTTTTTCCAATCAAAACCATCCTCAGTATTAATCAAGAGCTGCACGTTTAGTTGCAAAGACTTCTGTTGGCAAGATGCCTTTGAATTGCACATTTAGAATCTGTAATGGATGGGACAACTCCTGTTTCAACCCTCACTAAAGGCATTATCTTTTACAGTATTTTTATATCTGTATTTACTTATAAATATATCTCAGTGCTTGGATGACTATGTGCAGTATTGAAGAAAACATCCAGAGTTAGATAGAAAGGAGCCTTTTGAGCGTTGTAGCAGTGGAGAGGAATGGACAGGTGTATGTTTTTGAACTTGAGAAGAAATACAACTATTCCTCACAAATAAAAAATTTCTTGATGTGTTCTTTCGCTGCAAAGCTGAATTAAATATGTTCATAAATTGGAATTATGCTTTTACGAATCTGTATGTTCATGATTTTTAGGAGATGCCATAGTAGCTCAGACATTAGCTCCTGGGGGTGGATCCGAGAGCAGTGAGTTGTGGATGTTTCAGAGAACAAGGTGAACAACCCACAGTAGGTTGAAATGTCGCTTTCTGCCCCATCACTGGATTTTACTTTATGTACTAGAATTTAAGAGATTGTTTCAGGCCTGAAGCACAGTGTATGATATGCATTTGTGGTTTTTTAGGTGTTATGCAAGGGAATTGAAGAATCTTTATTTTTCATTCATATCATATTACATGTGCATATTAAAATTGAAATCACAGTTACTATATGTTGTCAGAAAGCTGAGTATTTTCAAGGTAAAAGATAAATACCTTAAATATCGTTGCAGTAATGCAGCCAGTGAGGCAGGGAAGGAAGTGTGTGAAGTTCTTACGGTAGCCTGTGATGTGACCAAGATGCTTGGTAACAAATTGTGTGGTGGGAGATCCTAAATAAGCCCATCGTTTCATACCAAATTTATTGTAGTTGCCAAAACATCAGGAGCCTCCAATACCCTACATATCAGCTGTTATTCAGGCTTCTCTGTTTCGGTGCTTTCAGTACATACAAGTGATAAAAACACCAGGAAAATACATGAGGGCTGCTCTGAAAGTAATGCCTCCTATT
>JAOWBP010002559.1:40308456-40337382 GCA_028571105.1 Tragopan temminckii | reverse complement strand
GCATCAAGAAAAATTGGTTACTTGAAGTAAGGTCAGTCATTGCATATGAAAGTCTTTTCTCTGGTGGGTGAGATGGCTTTACTATCCTTCAAAAAGGATGGCAGTTGTTGAATAACAAACCAGCTCTATAAAACTTCTTCAAGAATTGTTTACATAGAGATAAAGATAATAGAGACAGATGGATCATGTGCGGGTGTGGAGCAGGGAAGGAGAGAAAAAAAGCAGGTCATGGGAGGTGATCCTTCCCCTCTACTCAGCACTAGTAAGGCCTCACCTGCTCTACTGCATTCAAGTGTGGGCTATCCACTACAACAGAGATACAGAGCTACTGGGTAATCAATCAAAGGGCCGCTAGTATTGTTTAGCGATTGGAACTTTTTATCCTGCAGGCTGAGAGAACTGAGAATGTTTAGCCTAGAGAAGAGAAAGCTCAGATAGAAGAATCTTGTCAATGTACATAAATATCCAAAGGTTGACTGTAAAAAAAAGATGGATATTTTGGAGGTTTTCAAAAAGGATCTGGCTATGATCCTGGACAGCCTGCTTAAGATGACCCTGCTTGAGCCCAGGACTTGGACTAGGTGATCTCCAAAGATCCCTTCCAATTTCAGCCATTCCATGATTCTGAGTAGAGGAAAAGTGCAAGAGGGTGGAAGGAGGGCTTGCTGAGGAAGCCTGAGCTATGAAGAACATCAGGTAGGAAACAGTAAAATTAATAGGCAGTCTTGGAGAGAGGGAACATACAAAGTCAGGACTGCAGAAAGCAGTCTTAAAATATTCTTCTCACTTCAGTCCCTCAGTAGCAAAAGTAATCAAGACTGTAACTAAGCCTATCAGGCTGAGAGCTTCTGTATAGCAGGGAACTGGCCACTCCCTGGCTTTACCCTTGCTCCAGGGAGCCTGGGAGCAATACATGCATCTCAGTGCCCCTAAAATTGTGAAGAATATTCAAACAATGCTTTACTTTCTGGTTAGAAGGCTTGTGCAGCAGGACACTGAGGAGCCAGTAATGACATGTATGTAAGTCTGCTGTAGATGAACAATGACATTGTTAGGAATAGCAGTGATAAAGCCTTGTAGGCAACCAGAGATGGGACTACACCTAAAGAAGAAAAAAAAACCAGGAGATACTGTTGCCACCCAAAGATTCCAGTGGAGCAGGATATCCACAAGTCCTTTCTATGCTGTACACAAAGAGAGGGATTTCAGAAGTAAAAAACAAGAAAATACACTCAGCAGAACTAATAGGAAGTACTGTGTGAAGAACATACATATGTGTATACATGCATGCACTCACACATACAGTATAATATAAGCCAGATATCAGGAGATCTTGAGCAAAACTGAGCAATGATGGGTGTTGTGGGTGTGTCTGTGTACCAAGGTTCATTGCAAGATGCAGGAGAGCATCCAGAGCATAATTTTCACCATGGGAATCATAATGCAAGATATTATGGTAATAAGCGCTGCATAGATATTCTGCAATGCCCCATGTATCCCTACTCAGGAAATTCAAGACAATAAATGGGCAGCTATCTGGCAAAGGCACTGCATGGCTCCTTTTCAGTAGGCTTCTAAGAGCAGGCTGGAGACCTGTTGATAACACACACGATTCCTTATGTCAGCCCAGCTCTGATGAGTTCATTCATACTGTGATGGTATGGTTATCTAAATGCCAATCAAACTACACGTGCATGATCAGCATCTTCATTATTGTCTCTGCATTTGTATTGTGGTCTTAACTTCCATGCCAGATCAGATACAGATTTCGCAAATAACTACGTATCATGCATTGAATGAGTGGTGAGAGAGAAGCCTACTGCTTGTCCTTCAGTAACCCCTAAGAAGTCTACTCTTACGTGCGATTTCTTATTGATATTCAGTTTGTTTACTGTCTTATTCACTGGAGTTCTGCAGTGCATCTTCATTACCTATAGTCTGACGTCCATGCAAAAAATGTACATAGGGAATCTATTTGTTATTAGTGAAGACTGATGTAGCTCTGTTCCTCTTATCAAAGTACCTAAATGATGGTACTGTAGCTGTGTATCATTCTTTCACCTGATAGTGACTGTGTGTATCTGCATGTTCTTTCATCTTTTGGGAAACAGAAGGATCTGCAGAAAGTGCTAAGAAGTTTGGGAAGTAGTTAGAACTTTTCTTAAGAAAAGGGATCTCTTATTGAGAATTACTAAGAGTAAGGGAAAAGGCAAATGTATCCACTGAAAATGAGTTACAGACCATCTGTCTGTCTCCTTTCTTCCAACACTGCTCTTTCACACAGCATTCCATGGAAAACGACTATCACTAATATACGGTGACTTTCTGCTATTCCTATAGAATAGCAGGTGGTAAAGCAGTGTGATAAAGGGTGAGTCAACACAAAGAGAAGAGGATACAGGAAAACCAGCAAATTAATTAATTTCCAATTGTTTTCACACACAGATTAATCTCTAGTGCATAGTATTTATGTTTGTTCAGTACATTTTCTTTGGTAGACAGAGGACATTGTGTAGATACTTCTTCAGGTGCACGCAAAATACGTGACTTAATTTTGTGCATGGTGGTTTGCTCAGAAGGCCCGGTTGCTTAAGAAGGTTTTCTGTGCCCAGGATAAACATCAGTTGGTGATGGCAGTGATTTTGGTGTTTTGATGATTTGATGATGCTTGACTAGTGATGGACATGCTTCTTATCAGCAGAATTCACTTGTTTCATCACTTCTGATGATAATATCAACAGTGAGAATGCTGAGAATTGCAAGCTTTTCAAAATGGGATTGCCTGATGTGTTTGATGTAACATTTTAGATTACATAGAAATGCACTTTTTTTTTTTCTCCAACAGTTTATTTTGTCTTTTATTTCCCCCGTATCATAGCAAATTATGCAGCAAATCTGGAAAGCATTAAAGAGAATATCTTAAATTTTTAGAAGCAAGTGACAGAAAGGCTTTGACTTTTTCCTTAAATCATTCAATAGTTTTGCAGTTTGGAAGACCAGAAAGAAAGGTCACTTTCCAGAACTATGGTTGATACGTAGGGATTCTGAAAAATTGCATCTGCAGCGATATGTCTTCATATATGTAGTGATGGCACATGGCTTCCATATCACCATCCTCTAGGGGAGGAGAAAAGCAAAGGCAGGTGGGTTGTGAGACCTTTGATTAAAAGTTTTTCTGAGGCCGTGGTAAATTAGAACAGCCTCAGGACTCCCTCAACATCCTAGTGGATGATTCTAGTTGCAATATGTGCTCAGGTGTTATGATGGCTTTAGGTCATTTTTTACTTAATTCCTACAGTCTAAGACACAACACAGAATTCAGCCCTCTGCTCATGACCAGAATGCTATTCAACAGGTCTGCATGTGTATGCCTGTGACAGATGAGCTGGGAAATAGGGCATGCCAACCACTTGTACACACATGACTACCCCCAGCAGGCAGACATACAGCTATTGTGCCTGTCACGTCAAATATTTTGAGAAAAGTTTGCGTAACCAGGAGGTCTGCACGTAGCTGACAGTGCAGTCAGCTGAGGTAGTTTTTCTGTAACACTGATAGTCATGTGTATAAACTTTTTTGCAGTAGCACAGAAGCATGACCTTCCTTGACACCTGTGTAGTCATGCATATGCTGAGCATGAGGATAGTGGATTAAGTGATAAAGTGATAACTTGAAGACAGTATTATTCCCTAATGCAAGATGTTTCATTGGATGGGAAATCAGGGACTGAATCATTCCTTTTCTCTCTTGGCTTTTGCAGTATGCATTATTTGCAGAAGTCATTTTCCACATAAGATTGGCTTAGATTCACTTTAGGGAGTAGCACAGAGCATCAATAGACAACACATATTCTTGTAATGGAGTACATTGTTTCTGAAGTCTGTCTTGTTCTAAACAGATGAATAATTTAATTTCTTTTTTGATGTGCCTCAAGTAGATTCTTTGATGCAATAATCTTTTAACTAAAGAGCCTACTTTCTTAAAAATGATGAGACTCATCTGCTTGTTGGTTTTTTAACCTCTAACTGCCTAAGAGAAAGGTATATGAAAAAGAATGAACTTCTTTTTCATCAGACTTGCTAACAGACTGGGAACTACTCATAATTTTTAGTTAATTCCCAAGTACAGTTCAGGGTTGATGCATGTCCTGAAAGATATATGGTTCCTTAATGACTTTATTTCTGTTACTCATAATATATTTATTCCATACAGTAGTTGGTCTGTGGACTCCTGTGTATTTTCCTAAAATCTTTGGAAAGCTAAAAGATGTGAATCTGCCAGTGTTGTTCAAGACTCTGTCTCTAAAAATCCTATATAACTCTGCTTACCATTGAGTGAAGCTGCAAGATCCATCTGTTCATTTCCCAAATTTGTTACAATTCTGTATGAATGTCTTGCTGTCACAAGACTCTGGTCGTACTGCGCAGGCAGTGTTTTAATTCCATACACTGAGATGACAGCAGGAGCTTTCTTGGAACACTGAATATCTTTACTGTGTTGGTAGCCCTATCACTGTAAAGAATAACTTGGGCTGGGCTAATTATGGCTTTGTCATTCATCCTTAATTAATTAACAAATGCATTCACAGTCTGGGGAGTGGGGAAATGTGGGGGGAGAAGAACTACGTAAGTGCTGACTGTTACTATTCTGAGAGCGTAGCTCCTGGGGCATCATTTAATTTGCAATTATTTGCATTATGGTGGTGATTGAGCACTTCACAAAAGATGTAGAAATTCACTAACCCAGTGAACATGTAATCTAATTTCAAGCAGAGACCACAGTGAGTTAGAAAAAAAAAACCAAGAACTTAAAAGAAAACAAAGGTGAAGCACAATGAGATAAGACCATGTACTACACAAAATTTGCCGTGTCCACTTTTTACTCCTTCTCCGAATTACTTTTTTTACTAATATTGAAAAATGGGGTTATAGAAAGAATCTAACTGAGCAAATAGTACTGTTGAAAAACAACATTCCATCTAATATGCAAAAAGTGAAAAACAGTGAAAAGGTAATATAAAGAAACAACAAAGTAATCAGCAAGTAATGGAGGACAAGGTGTGCCGTGTGAGAGTACTCTTGGTTGTCCACTACAGCAGTGTATGAACTTGACAGGTTCATGTATTCTTTGGCTATTCTGTGCTCACTGTTAATCCTCAGTGAGGATGGAATTCTTATGGATATTTGATGGAGAAGGTGCTAACCACATTAGCTACCTGTAAAATCCTTGATCATCAGAAAGGTGGGAATGAATCACAAAGATGCTTGCTCATCAAAAGTTTTTATAGCATTTGAGTGTTTAAGGATGTTGTCTTGTGGTGTTTGTATCAGCAATTTCCCTTTCTATCTTCAGTGAAATCACGACATGATTTCCGTGTCATGAATGTTGAGCGTATTTCCACAGATTATTTGCTCCTAGTGACTTACGTATTTACTATGTAGTAGTATCCCGTAACTGTTGTGGTTTTTACTTTGCCAATGACAAATACATACACAAAAAACTGTGAGTTTAAGAATGCTCAGTTTGTTTTGAAAAGAGAGGAAAGTTGAATGTAGGCTAATGAGTAGCTGTGACAATATCAAGACCCTATATTGTATCATTTTCTTAGTTTTACTGAACAACATGACTATGAATGGTATAATCACTCTTCACTAGCTTTGAAGTACCTTTGAATAAAAAGAAACACGTAAGTAAAAAAGAATACTTAAATGGCTGTGTTAATAATTATGGGGAACTTCCTCAAACAATAGTGTCAAGACAGGAGATTACATGAAAATGTTTGAAAATGTAATACATGAGTGAAAGGGAGGGACACATGGACTTGTCAGGAACAGAATTTGTCTTCTTGATGTTGACTGATATGTTTGGGTAGCAAAAAGAGTGTGAAAGGCTCTGGAAGAGAAGATAAACTATTCATATTTGGTATAATTAAAAGGAAGAGAGTGAAGAGATGCATGGGGAAGGATAATGTTGCACTTTCTTGCTTGAGTGTATTTGCCAGGAACAGAGAAAAGGATTTGGTGTTATGCCTGAGTAAAATTTTAACTGTATACATGAACAACAATGTCAATATAAACATTACATTAAAAAAGATTAGTTTATTATGAATCAAGAGGTATGGATAAGGTCTTCCATTGTTTAGGTTTTTCATGTAGAATACTTAGAGGACGGAGAAAGTTTGAATAGTGTAAAGGGAGACGAGAGAGCCATTCCATTCTCCCCAGTCAACTCAAATTTCTCAGAATGTTTTTCCTTTGTATTTTTTTTCCCACAAGAACTAACTGGAACCCAGTTAAATTACTAAGTTCCTGGTTTACAACAATTGAATGGCTATAGTTCCTCAGACAGCACAGAATTGAACTGAAAAACTCCTTGTGACAGGAATCCAGAAGTATAAATGGATTCAGAAATTGTTAGATACAAGTCATGTGCTTGTCTTCTGTCAAGAACTACTTAACTCTAGAGGCAACTCCTGACTCAGGAAATCCTTAAAATACTGATTCTCACAAGATGGGAAGGTAAACCAGGAAGTGTGAACACTGAGTTGACCTCATTCTTACATCGTATCCCTAAAGAAAAAATTCTAATCATAGAATCATCATAGAATCATAGAATGGTTGGGTTGAAACAGGCCTTAAAGCCCGCCCAGTTTCAATCCCCTGCCATCAGCTGGTTGCCACCCATTAGATCAGGCTGCCCAGGACCCTATCCAACCTGGCCTCAAACACCTCCAGGGATGGGGCATCCACAGGTTCTCTGGGCAACTTGTTCCAACACTCTCTGAGTGAAAAATCTAATCTAAAATCTAATCCGTTCTATCACCATCTACCTGTGTAAAAAATCACATTATGGGAAAGGGAAATGAGTTGCCTCTGCTCTTACAAAATGAAAGCCACATATATTTAAGAGGAAAGAAGTTCAAGGAGAGAAAGAAGAAAAAAAATTATGAAAACAAATGGAACTGTTTGCTTTCTTTGCTGGTTTCCCCCCTGCTAAGTTCTGAGTAGTGGGCTGTGAGGATGGGGAACCGCTTGGGTGCTCACTGCAGAAAAATGGAACAGTTTTGTTGAGCACAGATGGACTTCCTGGCATTTCCTAAAGAAAGGCAGAACTAGCAGAAGAGTCATTGTGTTTTGGAAGCTGTTTTTAGGAATAGCAGACAGCTGATACAAACAAATCCAGGAGATTCCTAAAACATCCTGAGGATTATTTCTCGGTACAGGTACTGAGGGAGTTGAATGGGAAATGTGCCCTCCAAAATTTATGCTTACAAACAGAGAGGATCTTGTGGGTGAGTTGGACATTGGTGTCCATCTTGGCCATAAAGTAGTTGAGTTTAAAATCTTTGATGACAGGAAGGCAACTGCCACTAAGACTTCAGCTCTGGACATGGGGGGGTGTTGAGTTCAGGCTGCCCAGGGAAACATTTAGTAAGGTTCCTTTGGAAAGTAAGTTCCTTTGGAAAACTTTTGAAGGCATTGTGGTTCATGAGAGCTGGTCATCTTCTGAGAGCACAGAAACAGGCAATTCCAAAATGCTGGAAGTCAAGCAAGTAGGACATAAGGCTGACTTGGTTAAGTAGGGATCTTCATCTAAATCTTAGGCAGAAAAAGAAAATATATGGCCACTGGAAGTGAGATCAGGTGACACTGGAGGACTACAGAAATGCTGTTATCCCCTCTAGAGGGAAAACCTACATAGTCAAAGTTCAATTAGAGTTGAAGACAATCAGTGCTGTGGGGAACAATAAAAAGGACTTTTAAAAATATGTTAACAGTGAAAGGAGGATCAGAGATAACATTCATTAATTAATTGGTGAGTATGATCACCTCGCAACTAGGGAAGTAGACAAAGCAAATATTTAATGATTTATTTACTTCCATTTTTAGCACCAGTGAAGGACTCTGAGACCTCCAGAGCCTTGAGCTAGAGGATCACGATTGCAGTGATGATAAAATGACAACCAACCCTGGATTTTTGAGGGATTTGCTGCTCCAACTAGGTATATATAAGTATGTATGGGATCCTGTGAGATTCATCCCAGGGTACTCAAAGATCAAGCTGATGTTATTTTGAGACACCTCTCTAGTATTTTGTGAGTGATTTAAGGAGGCAGGAAAATAGAGAAGTCCAAAGAGAAGATTATCTTTTGCTCTTAAGACTTTGGATGTTCTGTTCTTCCTTTTTTGCTTCATTTGTTCTGACGTAGCTAGGTTTCTGCAGCTACACAGAACACACCATTCCTGCCAAAGTTTCCTGTGCATTACTAACATCAGTGTGCCCAGCCTCAGTCTGATTTCCTTCCTTGAAGGCCTGATTTCCTTTGTCCTGCTCCTGGGGATTTTCCACTCTGCGTTTCATACAGGGTGGTTATTCAGCTGATTTCTTTAGACTTCATCCAACTAATTGTCCTAGGGCTCTTTGAATAGGTTATCATTAAGGTTTTAACAACCCATTATTGTGCTTTGTCTGGGAGGGATGTGATACAGCCTTTGTAAACAAATGGTGGATTCTCCTTATAATAAGGCCTTCCATGATTAAAGAGTTTCATAACAACCTTATAGCATCAAGTATAAGGTATAAATTGTACACAGTTCCCCCACACACCCCCTTTCCACAAATGACAGGTTACTGATGTACCTCTTGGCTACAGTAGTATTATTAAATATTCTGGTAAAAACAATTTCAGTTGCAGAAGGAAGGAATGACACAAGGAGAGAAACCCCAGGTAGATCGCATAAAGATTGTGTTCAAAGAGACTCAAAACAAACAAACAGAAAAGATGGATTGATAATGATGAAACAAGTTGGCTATAAGTGGGATGTTTTTATAATGGGAGTGACCAAAGCAAGCTCACATAAAGAAGTAATTGACAGGAAAGTGAGAAGTTACGCATGGCAAAAGGGAAGTGATGAGGAAGTGTGTGACGGGGATCACAAAAGACCATGTTATAAAAGCAGGTGGAGATAGGAGTGTACAGGAAGAGGGAGCAGTGCTTCCCCAGCTGTTTGCTTGTTTCAAGCTGACCTTAACAGTCTTCCTTTCTCCAGTTTTGGAGTAGCACATCTGTAGCTACTACAGTAGTAGCTACTACACATCAGTCTCTACAAGAGTCTTTTTGGTGTAGTTATTGTTTATGAGAACCATGTGTTCCCACGCGTTAAGGATCATGTAGACTACTGATGCTGTTACCATTACCACCAACAGGCAAGTTATGGGCATTTCCTGCATCAGATGATGTCTTTGGGTTTGGTTTGTGCCTTACATTACTTTATCTCATTCAAAGTTGATAATGACTTAAGTTTTACCATTTGCTTCTATTACAGGCTTTATTCTGTGGCTTGACCTCTTTTCATTCTCCTTGGGCTGTGCCTTCACCCATGACAAATGTGTGGGCAGGCCTGTTAACTTGTGCCATAAACACATTCCTTTCTTCAGGGTGGTACTGAAGGTGAGGCAAGAGTTTAATAGGAACTTCTTCAAATAGCTATGGCGTTTTGTCTGTTGAGATGCATACTGTGCTGTTGCACTTATCCTGCTGTACTGGCTCTGCATGCCTCTCTTGAGTAAATCTCTCTCCAGTCATTGATGTGGGTGTGTCTCTCTCACTCCTGCATCAGGAAGGAGTGATAGTTGAGCCTTTTGCCTATATGTAGGAATTGCCTATCTCACTGTAGAGCCCAAACTTGGTACTGAGCTTGTTTCTTTATGCCCCTGTATTTACACAAAGCAAATGATAGCAGCTTTGTTCAGGTCATGGCAGGTTCTGCTTTTTGGTCTTCTGTACTATGATCTCCATGTAGTTCAAAGTGATTGTTGTGCTCAGTGTTGCGTCATAAGTTTTCCTGAATGACCAGATATTTGTTTTTTTTTTTCAAGCCACAGAATTCCAGCTTAAAAAGAGAGAGTTCTAGGAACATACAAAACTAATCCTCATTGAAAAAAGTCAAGTTAGCAAGTGAATGTCATGATGTACTTAGTCAATTTAAGACCATGTGGGCAGGAAGATTCAGGTGTTCAAATAAAGTCTTTTCTGCTAATTGCACCCAGCTCCATTTTATGTGTATTTTTCCTGAGTTCTTTCTCGTGTTAACTATTAATTGGTATCCTCAATAGGATATGTCTTTGATCTGAGAAGTACATCGAGGAAGAAGAGTAGATAAAATGTATTAAGACATAATTCCAAAACTACTTCAAGTGTTTTCTTTCTGTGATTCTACTGTCCTTTTTTAGTTAAAAATTTCCATTATGATGTAAAATAATTCCTGCGCCTCTTAGCTGAAGGTGTTGCTGTTTCAAGGGTAAAAACTATTTGAAGACTGGTCAGTGGATTTTGATCTCTAAAGGGAAAATACTTTTAGAACAAATTTGTAACTGAAAACCTGAGCTAGGTATATAAACTGATACACAGCTTCAGTTCAGAGTGTGCTTTTAATACACAGAAACACAAACATATATAGAGATAAATATACTCATTTTGTGTAGAAAAAAACGACCATAAACCCAAAGCAAATAAAAAATGCCTCCTCAATTCTTTCTTTTTGGCTCATTTACATGATAAAATATACATACCAATCAGAATAAAACGTTAAAAATAATGCATCTTACATAGATAACAGAGTTCCAAAATTGTAAATCGAATTTACATTTTTCTACAAAGGGTTGCTAGATCTTTCAGGGAATTACTTTATTTCATTTTCTGAGAGATCAGTGTGTTCTGTTTCATGCCATGAACAACTAAGTTCAAAAAGTTTTGAAAATCTGACCATTTCTTTTGAAAATAAGACCATGAATTTATGTTAAAAGAATTTAAAATCAGCACTCAATTTTAATAAAACAGAAAATGATAACATTTCAAATAACTCTCTGTTTAGAGCTAAATTTTCAGATACTGTTTCTAACTTTTCAGTTATTTGCAACAGTTTAGTATGTTGCCCTTTCCATAAATATTTAATTTTGTCTCTCAGGCAAGTTTCCTTGTTTTCTTTATGGGAGAGAACATCTATTTCCAGATAACCAAGGGATACCTATAAGAATTACCATGAAACAAGTTGGGGTGTGGATTTACAGTGTGTTGTCTACTCCACCCAATGGCTTCTTTTTATGGTATATGTAAGGTCTTTACCTCCCATCCATTCGGATGCAAACTACATTACACTCAATGGGGGTAAAATTACATGGATATCCAAGCAGTTGCTAATGTACCATAATTTCACAATCTGTCTTATCTTTTAGCAACTTGTCTGTGTATTATACATTTATCATAGCAAAAGCTTGTATGAGCAGAAAGGGAGCTTAAAACGGCATTACTTGCAACCAGTACTCAGTATCATCTTAGTAAAAAGCAAAGTGCAGTGTATTTGTAATTCTGAAACTCCCTTGTGGGGTAAAATGTCTATCAGGATTATTTTGTAAAGAATGTTTCAGCAAATGATATTTTCTGTTGATCTGTACTGATGATTTTTCTACACATAAGTTGGAGATGTCATGGATTTATTCAAAGACAAAATAGGTGTTAATCATAGAATCCTTAGAATTGGAAGGGACATCTGAAGGCCATCAAGTCCAACTTCCCTGCAATGAACAGGGACACCACAGCTAGATCAGGTTGCTCAGGGCCTGAACTGGACTTGCCTTGAAAGTCTTCAGGAACAGAACATCCACAACATCTTTGGGCAACCTGTTCCAGTACATCACCACTCTCACTATAAAGGACTTTTTCCTTATATCCAACCTAAACCAACCTCTTTGAGCTTGAAATAATTTCCCCTTTTTCTATCACCACATACCCTGCTAAAGATATTATGATTCATGAATTATTGTACAATTCAGAGGGAATCCCGCCTCTAAATCTAAATCTCTCATCTGAAATGAAGGATGATATTTTATTTTATCTCTATCCCATTTTACAGAGTTTAGCATTGCAATTTTAAAAAGAAATTATCATTGCTTTTTCTTCAAAATATCATAATATTTTAAAGAAAATATCATCTGGTTCATTAATCAGAAGAACAGAAATTATATAATAAAATAAACCTGAATAAATCCATGCGTATAGTTAGTGTTGAAATATCCGTATATATGTCTCTTTAGTTATTAAATACTACATACTGTATCTACTTGCTAGAAGGATATTTGTAATTTCGGATTTCCTTTATATTTTTATTACTTTGATCTCCTTTAGTTTTGATAAATGTAATAAAATCTCAATAAAATAGTATTTTAGAATTCAAATCTTTAAAGCATTGGAACAGTAGTTTTCAAATAAAAGATTTCTGAAAATATTGGAATGAAAAAAAAGTTGCTCAGAAATGGACATGATCATAAAAATAACAGCTACCCTGTTCTAAAGTATTCAAATTTACTATTAATCTAGATACACACTGACAAAAAATTCAAATGTCTTTGTTTAATTTACCTAAATACTTTTGAAAATGGATCTTCTTAGAACTTCATTCCCAATTTGAAAGTGGGACATAGGCTCTGACAAAATTTTGGCGTTTCTAAAGATGTGACCTAAAGATGTGACCTGGCCTCCCTGTTAAATCTTATTATTGAAGAGACTTCTGACAGTGATTGCTCTGTCTAGAGAGCGTGTGCTTGGGCAGGTTCTCTTTCAGGAATGAGCAAAAATGGGAATTGTAACGTTAGAAGAGCTGTGAAAGGAAGGGAGCTTTCAAACCCATCAGATAAGTACTTTTAAACTGGCAGAATTAAAGAATAAAATATGCCTCTCACCACTCAGAGTTATTTAGAAATATACATTAACCATGATTTGATGAGAAAAATAGCACTACTGTACCTTTTTATGTGTGAATGTACAACATATTTTCTCAAGAGCCAGTAAAAACTAACCTAGTAACCCCAAACTAATCTGACCACAAAAGCAGGAGCTGATCCCTGTTCTTTCTGTGTGTTGTATTGTTTGCTTTGTAATGTGAGAGCTGCCTCACTTGACAAAGCCCAAAATACGATGCTTGAGTGCCCAGTGTTACCCTGCTGTAAGTGAGAGGTAACCTACTCCTGCATGGAAGGGCGTTTTAACTGGAGGTTTTGAGAATATACACAGAGCTTTACAAGAGACTACATAGCACCTACAAACTTGTATCCTTGTTTGTCACGCAGTGACCTGTTCTAATTCCCATAAGTTCAGGAAACCACTGCAATGGGCAGATTGTAAACTGAACTTATGATACCTGAAGGAAATTCCAAGAGATTGAAACTTGATTTGTTACACAGCTTAGAGAAAATGACAACATTTGGAGTTTTCTTCTCTGACCTCATTTGGGTTTTCCTTTTGTCCTTCAGGAGCATAAGTAGGCTGCCACAGTCTCACAGAATTTCAGAGACAATGTCATGAGATTTTTCCAGGTGATGGCTGAGGCAAATGCAAATTTTCAGCATCCTTTTGCCATGGAACAATTTGTGAGCAGCAGCTTGCCCTGTACATGGTCAGGAAGCATGGTGGAGTGCAGTGGGTCTCACAGCACCACTCAGTGCCTGCTGAAACTGGGGAGGAAGGCTCCTGCTGTCCTGCTTGAATGAGGCCCTTTTCAGGAAGTGGTAGCCACTACTGGACCAATCCAAAATGTGAGTTCCTGTGCATTTTTTTCTGTCCTGCAGTTGCCAAAGATCTTGCTGCTTTACTAGCTGTTATAAAGCATCTCTTGACTTAACAGCTCTTAAGCAACTGTTGCTTTTTTCTTTTCTTTAACACCACAGCCCATTGTTAAGCAATTTTTAAATATGTGCAAACACATATATATTTCTTCAATGCCTGGCTTAAGAGGTAAAAGAGGTATGTGTCTGTTGGAGGTGTCGGACCTGAGGAAAACCAAGCTACTTGCTATTTTCTCCTTTCTTCCTCTGGAAGGTGTGTCTCCCCCCTGTGATGCTCTGAACCTCTTCCTACCAAACAGCATTCTGGTATCTATATGTGTTAGACTTCTAAATGGAGAGAAGATCTGTTCAAATGTCACTCCATCAAAGAGATATACTCCTCAGCCATATGCTTGGCAGATAGATGAGGTGGCAGAGAAAGATGTTTAAGTGCTCAGCATGGTGAGGTGGGTCTGTATATTGCAGGATCTGAAAAGGGGCATGCTGTTTGCAGAGCAATGGATCAAAGCAAGGATACTGAACGCTCATTTCAGCAAAGTGAGAAGCATAGCATCTACACTACAACACTAACGTGCTGTCGTGTCTCCACAGAATCTCTTCAGCTAGCCAAATTTCTCATGTCCAGTGCTGACACAGTTACAATCTCTCTTCTTCCAAATAGGTTTAAAGGTATATTTAGCTTTTGAAGATTTCCACAGATTGATGGGGAAAAAAAAAGCATTTGTGTAACAATTGAGCTGAATCATTTGAAGCATATATCATCTAATACACGGTAATTAAGGTGAAGGCAATTCCCTTTTCTTTTATTGCCTCAGTTCTAGCTCACACTGCTCATTCCATGCTACACCCCACTTTTTCTGTGTCTACTGAGCTCAGTCATCATGGGAAAAATTTTTAGTACTCAATCTTTCCACCTCAAATATATTAGCTATGCAATGATGTTGAAAATAGTTCCAGTAACCCAGAAGTAGTTTATCAGATGAGTTGACCAAGTTTGGTAAATCTCTGATGTGCTTTACCCTCTGGACTTGTAGCTCTCTCTTCCAGTATCTTCTGATTGTTTATTGTATTAGAATTCATTTTCCTTAGACTACACTGACTAACAGAAACCTTTTCAGGAAAAGCAGCATATCTTGTTCATCTTCCTTTTGGTATTTAGAGACATTTGATACTCACCAAGAATGTTTATGCTTGGATAATGTTTTCCTTAGCTCACTGAACACATGTTCATTGTGATCATTTTATAACTGATTTTTATCAAGAGCATAAAGTGGTGGATACAGCCAATACCCTGAATGAAAAATTCCATTTATTTACAACTGTGTGGGCCTATGGTTCCCTTGACTGTAGCTTAAGGACATTAGAAGCATTCTAATTGTCTGCTTTCTGCTAAGTTAAATTTCACATATCACGTACTCTAGCTTGTCCATTTATTTACTTCTTACTAAATAGTGCAAAGTTCAGACCAGAGCTCAATTTTCAGTCTGTCAGGATGGAGATAATGGAGTTTAGCTTTCTGAATACAACTGCAAATATTTGCAATATTGTAGCTGGAAATAGCATGTCTGCTGAACAATGGGCTGATGCAATGGACCAATAGAACTACTATCTGCATTTCTGTGATATTTTGCTCAAAGACTGTTTTATGGAAGTGAAAAAATAATCATTTCAAAAAATGCATGTCATTTTCCCAGCAAGGGTAAATAAATCTTCCCCTGCAACTTCACAGAAGTGTTTTTTGAAGTATGAAGTATTCCCAATAAGAATTACATTTTTTTAAGTCAAAAGTGTGTTCTGTTGAGGGATCTGCTCACTGATCTAATCTCTATTCCAGTGAGAGTGCTGTTCTAGGAGATGCATTGAAGTTTTCTCTCAATTGTTCTGTGCCATTTCCCTTTTTGCTTCACTGCCTTTATGAGTTCAAGGGTACAATGTATTTTTGCAGATTTGACATCCAGAAAAGAGTACATTATTTTTCCTCCATTTATTTATCCATACCTCTATTTCACACAATCTCTGTGCACCTGAGTTTGTTGCTGCAGAACTTGAATTTTACCTGTTCAATTTTTGCTACCCAAAGCTTTTCTTTAGTTTCAGTTTCAATCTGTACATGGATCTATGTACCAGGATAAAATTTACAGTGAGCAATGTCTTCTCTGTTTTCCAGTTATTACTAATTCATCTCCTGGTGTGATGTTGACTAGTGTTTCTATGAAAAAGTTTTCTGAATTACTCTGAGAGAAATAATACACAACTGCTATAGCTTGTAAATTCTTCCATAGTTTTGTTATCAGTTATATGTTTAGTTCCTTTTTCACATAGTAACAGCTGTATTGCCTTGGGCTCATTGTCACAGGATGCATCATCATGAGATAGTCTCGCCAGATTTGCTTACTTCCCAGATTTTTCTACTGTGCAAAGCAGTTGTTTATGGAAATATCTTAGAGAGCCCTGGACAAGCTAGTTCAGGTATCAGGAGCAGTGGAGTCATGCTGCTTGGCACTCTGATGTATGCTGCTTTCCAGAATGCGTCTTTTTAATTGGAGTTTTGTTTTTGGTAGCACTTTGGATTCTCAGGCATGTCTGAAAGAGAGTGTGTAAAGTACTGTTTTTGTTCTCCAACTTAATTCTGGACCTTATAATTTCCCTTAGGGAAATGCTGGAATTGCTATCTAGGGCCTTTTCTCAGCTCTAATAGAATTTTCTTTCTGAGCTTTCTGTTAGTTTTGAAGTCCAACCAGAAGGATTCTTTTGATGAGAGAGATGGTGCTTATGTTCAATTCAGGCAATCTTATTTCATGCTTGTCACCTAAGTTTGTTCTTAATAAATTACCATGAGTGTATTGCACAACACTTTGCTGGGTAGAGCTGAATTGTCATATCTGAGCAGTAACATAACAGCAGCATAATTAGCCTGACTTCTAGAGGTCTGCACGATTTCAGCATCACATCACTGCCTCAATTATCTTGCTTTCAGTTCTAGTACTACCAGACAATCCGTTGCAAGGAATAACAGTCTCTAGAACTAGGCCCCAAAATGAAAAAGTTTTCTTTTCAGCCCTACTTTCTCTTTTTAGGATAATCTCTCAAGTTCTCCTCCCCACCTTCTTAAGAAGTAACATATTTTTTACATTTACAGAATTTTGTTTACAGAATTTTGATAGCTCATCATTTAACCAAGTGTATCTGAACTTGATCATGTCTCTTCTTACAGCTGTCTTCCCTAGTTTCTGTTCTTTGTACTGCCATAGTACGTCACTGTCTATATAATCTCTACAGAACAACTGTTGATGTACCTGTGATAATATGAAGCACTTTGAGATATATTGATTAAAAATATATTAGGGTTTGGAGCCAGACTACATACTCTTTTTTCCTTCAGATGCATGTTGTTAGCGTCATGTAATAGTACTATGACTTGGAATTTCCATTAATCTGACAATCTGCAGGACATTAAATTCTTTAGTTTTGTGATATTTGTGGCATAATGCCTTGCACAAGGGAGGCCAAAACTGGAAGGAGGAAGTGGGGGAAAAATAGAAGAGGATACTGGGAAGGATGGGAGGTTGGTTATGTATGATTTATTAACTTAATCTTGAAAATTTCCTCTTTGTACTGAGCTGTGAATCTCATTTTGAATATAGAGGGATTTTCTTCCCTGTGATGATTTAATTAAAATTTCAACAGCTGATAGAATGTACTGACCATTGAGAGTCACTAACTTTTATGTCTGCTATCAAAGTATTAGTATTTTGGGACCATGAGAGAGCTGAAATTAAGAGGAAAAAGTATTATGCAGATTTTCTCTTACAAAAATCTAAACATCATAAAATTTCACAAAAGACGGAGCATAAAAATTTGTAAGTGCAAAGCATTAGAATCACAAAAAAAACATGAAGTATGAGACAGACAAATTAGTAAGATAAAAAGAAAAGCAGTTTTCTTTGGTAGCCATAAAGTCATATACAGCTGAAAGAGCTGCTGAGGTAGATAGGAACTAATTTAGTGGAAGAAACAATTCTCTGTCTTTGAGGAGAAATCTTAGGCAGTAAACAAACACTAGAGATCTTCAAAGTGATGATTCTTCAGCTTTCTTGAGACAAACTGTTACCAACTTCTTCTCCGTATATAGAATCATCATAGAAATGTAGACCGGTTTTGGTTGGAAGGGACCTTAAGGATGATCTGGTTCCAACTTCCCTGTCGTGGGCAAGGTTGCCATCCACTAGGTCACAGAATCACAAGGGTTGGAAGGAACCTCAGGAGATCACGTAGTCCAATCCTACTGCTACAGCAGGTTCCCTATACTAGGTTGCACAGAACAGCATCCAGGCAGGTTTTGAATATCTCCAGAGAAGGAGACACCACAGTCACTCTGGGCAGTTTGTTCCAGGGCTCTGTAACCCTCAAAGAAGTTCAGTTTTCTTCAGGGTGAACAGCCCCATTTCTGTCAGCCTTTCCTAAATGCTCCAGGCCCCTAATCGTCTTTGTGGCCCTTTACTGGACTCCCTCTATAATATCCTTGTCTTTCTCAAACTGGGAACCTCTGAACTGGACGCGGTATTCTAGATGTGGCCTCACCAGGGCAGAATAGAGGGGGAGGACATTCTCCCTCGACCTGCTGGCCGTAATCTTTCTAATGCATCCCAGGATACCATTGGTCTTTCTGGACAAAAGGACACAGTGTTGACTCAAATCAGCCTGCTCAGGGCCCCATCCAACCTGGCCTTGAGCACTTCCACAACTTCTCTGAGCAGTTGTGCCAGTGCCAGTGCTTCACTGTGCTCTGAGTAAAAATTTTCCCCTAATATCTGACCTGAATGTCCCCTCTCTTAGTATAAAACCATTCCATCTTATCCTTTCACTATAAGGCTGTGTAAAAAGTCAGTTTCCCTCCTGTTTACAAGTTCCCCTAATGTACAGAAAGGCCACAGTGAGGTCTCCCAAGATGAACTCCTACTTCTCTACAGCCTCACCTCTTCATATTCTCATTTTAGCTTTTATGATGCTAAAGTTGATGCTGGAGGTGATGGCAAGAGAAGTTAGAAGAGATGAAGAATACTTGGCAGTGAGTCATTGGAAGAGGTGGTGATTGGAACAATGTTGATGCTTGGAGGGCTGGGTGAGTGATTTGAAGGGACACAAGAAGAGGGAGTGGTCAGGGCACCGAATTTGAGGCTAGGATTATGTGGAGAGAAGTGAGATTTGTCCTCTGGAGAGGTATTGCACTGAGGATGTTCCTTATTCTTTCTGTTTAATTTCCTGGAGCTCTTAATTGTGGCTAGGAAAGCAAGAACAGCCAAAAGGGTAGAGAGGACTCAGGAGTATGGTATGGTTCTGTTGAGTTAGAACATCTGAACCCTCAGCAGCACAAGGCATGTGAAGAAAGGATGGGTAGGATACTTCCCTGCTTCCTTTCCAGAGAAAGAGATGGAAGGCTGGACAGGAGGGAGAAAAGCTACCAAACCACAGTCACTTCTCTCATTTCCTGAAGAAAAACTGACAGAATTTGAGGATATTGACATAAACAAACTAAAACCTGTGTTGTAAGATAGTTACATACCTTTACCTACATCCATGCATTTCCAGTGATAATTAAAGTAACAGTAACATGTTGACAAGAAGAGAACAAGGTAACAAGAAGAGAAGATTTTGGTCATCAGTGGTTGGTTTTGTTTTGTTTTGTTTCTTCCTCTTGTTTGCTGTGTAGTAGAATGGATTTATTGGAGGGAATACTGGGATTAAAGGATTGTTAAAAACCCCACAACTAAACAGGGGTGTCTTGAGGTGATTTCTGTTTCTGTAAATCTTCTGTAGCGGTGCTCTATCTACTGAGCAATCATTTTTGAGAAATCCTACAAGCTCTGAAACACTTTTAAAAGGCAATATTTTGTTATTACGAGGAACCAGATATTCTAAATTAGGTATAAGCTTCCTCATTTTATAGGCTGTACACTCCTCCCTGTTAAATTTTCAGAAGAAAGTACTGGCAGCTCCAGAAAAGTACAACATAATATAATTTTTTTTTTTTCCAGTCCCTGTTGCCTCCCTTTTTAATTATTGTTATGAAAAAGTGCTTTAGTTTCAATGGACAACAAATTAAGACATTCTTCCATCCCTTTGAAAGTATGTACACACCTGGTATCTGTGGTTTAGCAAACCTAAGAAGAGACTTTGTGGCCTTGTTTATGGAATAGAATTTGTTATTCTTCCTACCAGTGGTTACTGGGTATTATAGAGAGAAACTCCGCATAAATAAGCCCCTTGATTTTACTATCTTTGTTCAAATCACATATACTAAGTATTGCCATCTGGAACTTAATCACATACGAGCAATTCAGTGCCAGTTATGTGAGAACTTTTAGAAAAGCTCCTAGTATAGTTGAGGGAATTTTCTCTTTCGCTATTAACATTGTATCTTCAAAATATTCAGTGTTACTCTGGAATATCCCAGTTTTCAAAATTACACAAAGTGGCTGAATTGTTTATAAATCAGTATTCTGCTTATAATTATGATATAACTAATTGTTTATAGTTGAAGTTTTTCATCACGTACATTGTACAGTTGAGTCAGAAACCGCTACTCCTCTTTTCACATGAAGGACTCTGATGGCTTCACTCTAGAAAAACATGAAAAGTGTTTGGATTTTCTTTTATGCTAGTAGCAAGAGATTCACATTTTTCATGTACATTGATCCTGCATCAATTTTCTCTGTCTTTTTTCCAATTGTAGGGCAGACTTTTCCCTGTTCACTACCAGGCTTTCTCCTTACAAGTGTCCTGAGGTGTGGTCTAGGTGTGTGCAAATCTAGCTTAGTCATTCATCCATCACCTTGTCATTAGCATGGCGTCTGTATTTAATTAGGCTTCCTTCCTTTCTTCATCAGAAATCACCTCTCATACACTATGAAAGCTGTAGCCCATTATTAAAAGTTAGTTCTAAGTGAGATTCCTGGCTCTTACACAAGAAACAGTAAAAACGATATCCCAAATACTCTTTCAAGTGAATGTTATGCCTAAAGAACTCATTATCTGAGAGTCCAGTATACAACCACAGAGCATTTTATTTCTCAAGATTTATTTCATAAGCAATATGCCTAAAAGTTGTGGGGTTTTTTTTATTATTTCTTATTATTTATTTATTTATTTATTTATTTATTTTTTCAATCTGCTGAGTTGCTTGATAGGTTGTAATCATCAACAACTTTCACTGATTGCATTTTTGCCTGCCAGAAAATATTACAGGGCTATTGTTGTGGTTAGTATTTCAATGGTGCTTGGAGATGGAGCATTGAGATCAGAACTCCACCTATTTTGTGTAAAGTTGTTCCCTCTCCTAAAATGCTTGCATTTTAAAGGGAAATAAAGATCAAGTGTTGCCCCAGTTCTTGAAATGGAGACATGAGATACTGTGTTTGAGGATTTGGGTTTTCTGGCAGACACCAAGCTGAGCATGAGCCACCAATGAGCACTTTTCACAAAGAAGGTCAAGAGTATCTTGGGCTTCGTGAGGAAGATTATCACAAGTGGGTCAAAGTGGATGATGATTTCCTTCTACTTACTCATGGTGCACACATCTGGAGTGCTGTGTCTAGTGCTGGGCTCCAATACAAGAACATGGGTATACTGGCATTACTCTAGTAGTGGGTAAGAAAGGTGATCTGACATACAAGGTGAAACTGAGAGTGCTGGAATTGTTAAGCTCAGAGAAGAAAAGGTCACCTAATGAATACTTGATTTGTGATGGGGGGAGCAAAGAAAGAGCTACCCTCTTCTCAGTGACAGGACAAGGGGCATTGAGCACAAATTAAGATAAAATAAATTCCACTTAAACATGTGAGAAAACCTGTTTTATTGATGGCATGGTCAAGCTTTGAAATAGGTTGTTCAGAGAGATTGTGCTGTCTTTATCACATTTAAGACAGTTCTGAGCAAACTGCTATAGCTGATCCTGCTTTGAGCAAGAGGTTACACTGCATGATCTACAGATGTTCCCTGTTCAACACTGCTGTCACTCTGCTCCCACCAACCTGTCACAGCAATGACAGTGGTTCACTGTAGTGAATAGGTCTGAGCTCTGGGTACTGGGCTGTCTGATCTAACACAGATGAATTTGGCACATGATCAGAGGGGCCTGCTACCCACAAACCAGATACCAAGATAGTAAGCTGGTCTAAAGACGTGTTCTATTTAACACCCACGTTCTTAGGCTTCCGCCCCCTGTCCCCAGGCCATACTTGTACCTGGGATCACCTATGTACAATGGCATCCTGGCCACATTCTTTTGCATCTGGGCAAACAGCTGTGTGAGTGGCCTTGGAGCTGCCATAGCAGCTCATGCTGCCAGCGCTTTCTCCATGTGGGAGTGGATAGTCAGATACACTTATGGCTGCATTTGCAAAAGTAGCAAAACAATGTTTTAAACTGCATGTTTTAGAACCACCACTGAGTTTATCTGGGGAGAATCATGACCCAACACGGATATGCAGGATACAAACAATCAGGCTAATTCACAAAAAGATGGATTATTCTAGGGCATAGTCCTTGTGGCAGCAATGCTGTAGTCATTGGAAATTATACTCAAGATCTTTAACTGTAATTATTTCTGTTGATTCTCTTGATTGTAGAAAAAAATAGATTTTGGCAGTTGAAATGTGTTGCGATAAGAAAAATCAGTATGTTCAATTTGATGAGAACAGTTTAAACAGCTTTGAATTTAACCAGGGCAATCAAATATTCATGAATAATAAAATGTCACGTGTGAGACATATATTCAGCAAAGTTAGGTGTCCAGTAAAACTAGTTTCAACATTGTTTGCTCTGCCTAATCTCTAAAATTATAATGTGTGAGTCACAGCCCTTAGATGATCTTAACCTTTGCTAGAGGATACCCTGCACTGTGTTCAGCAGCATAAACAACTGAGCAAGGACCTGTGCAGACCTGGTGAACATAACAGGAGACCCTTTTGACTGTACTGTAAGTCATGCATCTTTTTGCTGTGGAAGAACTGTCAAATGTTACAACAATTTCTGATTAATCAATTGAGAAATTATATTGTTATCAATCATACTGCAATTTAAACTTTTTTTGTATTGTTTTATTACTTTATTTTTAAGTATGTAAGATTAGTGCTCTATGAGAGCTCATTTGTATAGCATTTCCCTCTTTAGGAAGACTGCACATTGAAAAGTTTTAGAGTTAAATGAAGCAAAAGGGTGATAAACAACAAATAATGTGCATGAAATAACCTAAAACTAGATATTTATGTTTTGCTCTCTAAAGTTTATAGAGAATTCAGAAAAAAAGTACTGCAGATAGAGTTAAACATTAAAAGAGTATGAGTGACAATAGAGCAAGTAACTAACAAATCAAAAAGTACCATTTTAAATTTGTTCTAGGCATAAAAGTGAATGATGATTGAAAGTGTTTTGGCATGGGGCTCTTGTCCTTTTCTAGCAAAAGTACCATTGCTGTAACCACAATATTCAAATAATGTGATTAAAGAATATATATATAACATACATTATAGTGGAGATCAGTATTCTGAGTTCACTGAATTTTGGAGAAATGAGGTATATAGGAATGTGGAGAACACAAATGAAAGATCATGATTGGAAAAAAATTCAACAAGGCATCATGATTTTATAAGATATGGAAGCCTAAATACTATTTCTCTTTCCAAATCAGACACTTAACTTATGTTTCACCTTTGGAATTCTTCGTATTTTTCTCTGGGGAGTACATTATTTTACTAATGATTTCTTAGGTAAAACAATAATAAGCCAAGATGTTTTTGATTTCCAGTTTTGTTTCATGTCTTTACTTTCTTCTCTCAAAAAAAGTTGTTGAACCATGTGCGGTACCATTAAGATTTGTTTCTGAACGTGATAGTATGCAGAAGTGAATGGGTGGTTTACACACTTCTTTGAAAAAAGCTTTCCTATTCTATGGGTGTTTTTTAGTACTATTCCTCTAGAGTTCACTCATTCATCTTCGCTTTTTGCCATTGCAGCCTTCTGTGCTAAAGACACCTTTCACTGTATTTTTGATTGTAAAGTCAAGATTATTTTCTAATTGTTCTCCTGTTTCTCTAATTTTTGTTTGTTTTTTTCTGATTTGTAGGTGATTTGGTTTGGTCACTTATCTAAACATTTGCATGCAGTAGGCACACTTCCTTTTTTAATGAACAACGCTATATTTCCATGCTCTTCATAAATCTGTAATTGCTTAAAGCTATGTGGCAGTTTTTTTTAAATAGTGCTTAATTAGTCAAGCTTTACGGAATCACAGAAAATGCTCATCACTTCCTCATTAACTAATTCGTTTACTTTCTCTCTGGTGTCTGCTTATATGTTTACCCACAGCCCATTTAATATTACATGTAACGTTAATTGTCACAATGGAGGAGTACTGTGTGTTTCCTTTAATTTGAATTTTTCATCATGCTAACTGTAACTGACTAGTGTTGATGGCTCCCTTATCCTCTGTTCTAGAGACCTGTGCTTATGACTTAAAGGATTTTTAACACTTAAAGTCACATTAAAAACAGAATACTGGAAATAAAACTGTTCCAAAGGAAAAGTAGCCTAACCTTAATGAGGGTGCCTTTCATATTGCTTTGCTTTGCTTTTAATTTTCATTCTTTCATAACTTCTTCAGTGGATTGAGTAATTTTCCAAAACCTACTTCCTTGAAATAGAAAGCTGATATCATTTGAATTTAAATGGCTTGGAATAACTGATACCAAGACAGATCTGTACAGTGAAAGGACAGATTTATTGAAAAGCATGAGGTAAAAAATTTGTAAGACAGATTTCATTTTTATTTTCTTCTTTTACAGATTTATAGAAACATGAAGCTGTTGTTGTTCCTCTGCTTTTTAGTTGTTGGGATTCATTCCAACATTTATCCCAATGAGCCTTATCACCAAGTTGTAAGAAACCAAAATCAAAGAGGAAAAGAAAACCGAAACATGCCACAGCAGGCTGTAGGGAGCCGTGTTTGTCAGTTTGCTTGTTGCTTCTACAAAGAGATTTCTTCTCGTGAAAACAGTGGGAATATTTTCTTCTCTCCTTTGAGCATCTCTACAGCCTTTGCAATGCTGACTCTTGGTGCCAGGTCTGATACTTTGGCACAGATTCTTAGGGTCCTTCACTTTAATCCACGTGAGATTTCTGAAAATGAAATCCATGAAGGCTATCGTCAACTCATACAAATGGTAAACAGAAAGAATGAGGGTTTACAGCTAAATATGGGAAATGTCCTCTTTGTACTTGATCGACTGAAACCACAACAAAGATTTTTGAATAACCTCAGAGAATTCTATGAAGGTGAAATTTATCCTATGAACTTCAAGAGGTCTGATCAAGCCCAGACGAAGATCAATGATTATGTAGCAGAAAGAACCAATGGGAAAATCAAGGACCTCATAAATAACCTTGATCCACTTACTGAACTTCTTCTCATTAGTTATATTTATTTTAACGGTAAGATATGCATATCTAATTCTTCGATTTCATACATTATTTCTTCAGATCAGTCTTGGACTTCTTTTCTTTTTTTTTCTTTCTTACAATATAGTTTCTCATAAGAAATCATAGTGTGTGTTCCTTTTGGTATTCACTCAGTTATGAACAAAGCTATCAGCTTGATGCTGTTGATAAGTCCTAGAAGAATTTAAAACAAGTTTTCCTTTTATGTTTGAATATATACATTTCTTTCCTGGTAAAGAGTAATCAAAATATACTTTCAGGAAGCACCTCTGTGCACTAAAATGTGTACTCCCATAAAATTTTGTGATATATATGCACTTTCTTTTATGCTTTGATAACTAGGAATTAATTTTATCTCCACTTCAGTTGGTTGGTTTTTGTTGTTATTATTTGGTTTAACAACTTCAGAGTTAAATTCAAAGAACATTGTTAAAGCAAATCTTAGCTTCTAATCTAAAAGAAAAGTCATGCATTTACTCAGCAGTTCTGCTGTTACTGTGTATAGATTCGTACCTGAAGCTAGACGTGTAAAAACAGTTTTAGTTACACACTGATGTTATTTTTTACTAACTTCAATAGTAGTGTCATTGGCATCCTAATGTGTCTAAAGGCATAGGTCTTCAAACTTTTGTTTTTTGTTTTTTTTTTTTTTTTTGATTCACAGGTGTTAAAATTTTGCAGTGAAGAAATGGACTTCCCCCACCTCATCCCCATATAAAACATAAGCCTATTGACAATAAGCTTGCTTAATTAACTTATACAGTCTGCTTTGCTACAGCCTACAGATCTTCCCAAAGTTTTTTTTTTTTTGACTGCTGATCTAACAAGAAGAAGAGAAGCAAGTTTGTAAGGATCAATAAGTGGTTTAATAACAGTTGTTGTTAGGAGCATATCTGAAATGTTTTTATACTAGCACACACAGTATGAGGAACAAATGGGAAGAACTGGAAGCTCTGATCTTTTTCCAGAGCTATGATAGCAATGGTATTAGTGAAACTTGGTGAATTGAGTCCCATGACTGGAGTACTGGGATGGAGGGTTATCAGCTGTTCAGGAGGGACAGGCAGGGCAGGTAATGTGGAAGTGTTTCACTGTACGTAAGGGAGAGATTAGACTGCATAGCCATTGCTGTTAAGGGTGGTGTAGTAGAGAGCCTCTGGGTGAGGATTTAGGGGAAGCGATAGTAAAGTAGATGTCATTGTGGATATCTACTACCAACACTGACCCAGGAAGATTTTATGGATGAGTTATTCTGTAGGCAGTTAGGGAAAATCTTGGGTGTGGTTTCTCTCACCCTTATGGGAGATTTCAACTTCCCAGACATAAACCAGAGATATCATACAGCTGCAACAAGTAAGGCTGGAAAATTCCTAAAACATATTGAAGATAATTTCCTTCTTCCTGCCACAAGTACTTACGAAGCAAACTAGAAAAATGTCCTCCTAGACCTGTTGTTTGAGAATAGAAATTGTCTTGTGGGAGATGTGATGATAGGAGGCTGTTATTATAAAATAGTCGAGTTCAAAATTTTTGGTGTAAGGAGGAAAAGGTCAGCAGCGTTGCCAACCTGGATTTTAAGAGAGCAAACTTTCAACTACTCAGACAGCTTTAGAAGCTTTGAGTTGGTTATGAGAACTGATCCTTTTTAAGAAACACCTTTTAAAACTAGAGAAGCAGGCAGGAAATCTCATTGCATTGCAAATCAAGAAAGCAGGGCAGAAATTCAGATTGGAGGATCCAGTGAGATCCATGGGGCATAACATTCGTTCCAGAGTACTGAAACAGTACTGAAGGAGGTAGCAGATGTTATAGATGGACATTCTCAATAATTTACCAAAGATCTTTGTTATCTGAGGAGAACCTTGCTGATTGAAATCTTGCCAATGTTATATCTGTCTACAGAGAGCATGAGAGAAGATTCAGGAAATGTCAGATCTTTCAGTCTAACCTCAGTCCCTGGAAAATTAGGGACATTATCTTGGCAGCTATTGAAAGGCATTTAAAGAACAGAACTATTATCAAGCCTAGTAGTCACCATGGGTTCACAAAGGGAAAGTCCTGCCTTAGTAGTTTGATATCCTTCCACAATGAGTACACTCACTTAGAAGGAAGGGAAGGCAGTAGATGTAATCTTCCTGGGTTTCAGTAAGTCCTTTTATACTGTCCCTCATATTCTGGAGAAATTGTCCAACTGTGAGATAAAAAGATTCATGCTATGTTATATGATGATCTGGCTCAACAGTTGAACAGTTGAAGTGTTGAAGTGAACAGGGCTACATCTGGCTGGCTGTCATTAGTGATGTTTCCCAGAACTCAATCCTAGAGTAGGTTCTGTTCAACATTTTTATTGATGATCTGGATGCAGGAGTGGAATGCAACCTCAGCAGTTTTGCTGATGATACTTAAACTGGGAGGTGCTGGTGAGTTTCTGGAGGGATGAGAAGCCTTGTTGAGGGATCTAGAGAATTTGGAATATTGGGCAATCATTAATGACATGAAGGTCAACAAAGGGAAATGCCAAGTGCTGCACCTGGGATGGAGTAGTGCTGAACACAGTTACAGAACACTGATACAGACCAGGAAATGAGCAGAAGGAGACAAACCGGGCAGCGAGGGAGTGATGGTAAGAGCAGTTCAGCATGAGCAGCCAAGAGAACAAACTATATTTTGAGGTGCTTTAAACACAGTATTGTCAGCTGGCCAAAAAAAAACGTGATTGTCTCACTATTTTTAGCATTGGTGCAGCATCACCCCTGGTGCAGCTCTGGGCTACACATTATAAAAAGGAACTTAAGGCCCTTGAAAGTGTCCAGAAAAGGGTAACAAGGATAATAAAAGGGCTGGAAGACATGTCTTTCATGAACAGGATGAAAACACTTGAGCTATCCAGTCTGGCGAAATGGAGGCTGAAAAGAAACCTCACCACTCCCTGCAGTGCCCAAAGTATGGGAAATGGAGGTACCAGGCTCTGCGTCCTGTTAAATCATGATAGAAAGTGAGTCGATGACACAAAACTTCACCAGTGAAGCCTGTATTAACATATTTTAATTTTTGATTAGCCCTGAAGAGGTCAGGCAGTTGGACTTGATGATCTTTGTAGGATCCTTCCAACTGAAATATTCTAATTGTGTCAAACTCTCTCTCTCTTACTCATTTCATCATATTCTGAAAACCAAATGAGGAAAATATTATTGGATAACTTATCTGGTAGAAATATCATGTAAGGATGTGCAAAGAAGTAGAGCCTCATATGACTAAGAGGGAAAGCTCAATACACAATAAGGAAAAAACCCTGAGAAACTCCATATTATGAACATACTTCTAAAGTCTTTTCCATTTTCTATACATTGCAACTTTCTGTGCACAGCAGTGGTGACTTATTTCCCCCCCTTTTTTGGTGAAGCTTAGTTTTTAGAAGTCCTTCCCCAAGGACAAAAGTCCGGCTATGTTTTCCTGGCTCTCCAACAGTGGGCATGAAATTCCACCACAGTGCACCAGTCCCTCATTATTCCCTTGCTGGGCTGATCACCAGAAAATATCATACTTCATAATTCTTTTTTTGACTTGAACTTGTAAAACAATTGATAGAGGTGTCATCCCTAGATGGCAGCCTCCTAAGAAAGAGGAGACCATTACAATAGATATTCCTCCGTATATGACTTTTTTTTTTTTTCTCCTCTGTTTTAAAACTTAAAATCCTGAGTTTTTAATCAAGTAAAGCCCTCTTTGAAATCAGTGGATGATCTCCATAAGTGGAGCACTACATAGAATTTGTTTGAGCTTTTCAGGACCTGTGTCACATTTTTGTGATTC
>JAOWBP010002559.1:40265834-40301906 GCA_028571105.1 Tragopan temminckii | reverse complement strand
GAGACACTTCATCAATTTAAGTTGTCATAGTTTATATTTGTTTGGACCTTTTTTTTTCTTCTTTTTTTTTAAGACGAAGGTTGCATCCAGGCAAAATTATAATTAGATCTGGAACAGAATAGGCCCGTGTGATAGTGACAGCACAGATAAATTTTCAAACAGGGAAGATGAGGAGCATGTGGGTGGAGAGGATTGTGCAACTCTGCACCTTCCCTCACAGTTGTGGCTGCCTTCTCACCTTCTCACTTTTTTTTTTTTTTTTTTTTTTTTTTTTTTGGTTTGATTGACAAATGGGTGTAAGTTATGGCACTTAGCTACTTGTGCCCATTTTCCTACCAAGTCTAAGATAGCTTTTAATGTACACAGTGCTTACTACCTTGCATAGTACCATTTTCCAGTGAGTCTGTTACTTCATTGCATCTTGGCTGTTGTGGTAGCTTGGTTGCTACAAAGAGATCACAAGAAAGATGTGTTTTTCCCTTGCATATATACACCAGACTGTCCACTGTTTCTGTAAGACTTCCCAGTCCATACTTGTTCCAGGGTAAATATGTCAGAATTAGGTCTAAGAAAGGAAGATGTAGGTTAGATCTCTGCAGTTCAGCTCCCTGAAGCAAACTTTTATGAACCAGACACATGATTTACAGCAGCCACAGGATTTCTTCCAGCCCCTGCCTGAACCTAAATCAGCTTCTAGAGGAAACACTAGCCATCTCCACAAGGTGCCATGCCCATAGCAATACCATCTGGCCCTGTGAGATCATGGTAGTAAGCACCACTGCAGTATTGTTTGTAGGATAGAGCACCCTACTGGTAGCACCTTATACCCCATTGGTGACTTATACCATGTCTTTTGACATGAACCCTTCTGTTCCCAGACTATCCAGTAACATGATATTGGTACTCCATTTCTCATCTGCTTCATGGTTAGTATAGCAGCAATATTATAGGATATGTTTTCACTATTAGGATACACAGTACCGAAAGCCACATTCATAATGTACATGCTTATTTATTTTTCCTTTTCTGTCTACTTTTACTTCTTCTTTCAAAACATCTATCAGTGTTTTATTTCTGCATCCGTGTTCATGATATATATCTGATCTCTGTTTGCAGGAGGGGTAAATTATTGACTAAAATGGGTTTGTGTGTTAATGGGTGTTAAGCATTAACAACAGTCTTTGTACCGTCTTGAACTACACAGAAAAATGTACTACAATAGAAGAACAACAACGAATAAATATGACATTAGAAGTCTTTGATTTTGCTATTTTTTTTCTGTAATTCTGAGAAAAAATTACAAAATATGGTTCAAGCAGGATTTTGACTGGTATTTCTTATTGACAGTTGTCCATGCAGTGCTTGTATACACTAATCACCATGGTAATACCAGTAATGATCTTAAGAAAACTCACTCTCTTTGGTCTGAGCAGAAAATCCCAGTTCAGTGCATAGCACTGTTCAGGGCATAACATTCCTAATAGGAGGAGAAATTGCTGAGAGGGTTGGACATTCCTTTGATGAAGCAGTGTTTATTTGAAAGGCAACGTACATTGTGCGCTTATTCTATTTTACCAAATGTTTAGCTTCATATGTGCCTTTCATCATCTCTATTCTGAAAAGGTCTCTCTCAACTCCCTCTGATAAATATGACATTTTGTATGTTTATTGAGCTGTGGATCTTGTTTCTTCACGTACCTTATTCCATAAACAAAATATGGTTGCTCTTAGCTTCTGTACTGAGTTGATATCGTCAACAAAATAGGTCACAATTTTTTAAAAAAACATATATATTTTTAAAGATTATTAAAGAAAAAATGAGATAATTTCTTTAGGATCTATCAGCATGTTGTAGAGGAAACCATTTCTTAATAAAATCACAGTGATACAGCAGAGAAGAAAAACTCATCTGTGTGGTATTCAAATTGGACAACAAGGAAAAATAAACTCACAGGCTCCCAAAATAAAGTTAGATATACTCAGCTTATTCTCATTTGTCTCTGATCACATCACTGGATCTATAAATAATCTTAACAGAGGGCATTTTTCTACAAGGTCTCAGAGAACTTTTAATTCTGTATCTATCTACACACATTGCAGATCATTCCAGGTCATAGTATTAAGATATAATCAAATATTGCAGCTTGCTTTCCTTAAAAGTGTGTAGCAGTAATAGATGTACACCCAAAAAAACAAAAACCACCACCACCAACAAGAAATCAAACCAAACCAAACAGACAAAAAAGGCCAACTTCAAAAATAATGGTAAAAAGAAAAGAAAAAAAATGGTATATTAACATGTTAAGGAGAATTATGAAGAAAAATTTCAGAAAATGGAAGTTGTGGTCAAACCGGGGAGGTTGAACTGGGGAGTGGGACACAAAAATGCAAAATAGAAAACTGGAATATGACAGGAAAAAACAGCTTTGAGAGAGAAAAAAAAAAAAAATTACAGAAGTTCTAGCTACTAAATAATATACTATTTTCCATAGACATCAGAAACCTGCAAGAGATCCTGAGGGGCCAATTTGTGTTCAAAGTGTACAAAGGAGTGTTCAAGCGGGTAATGCCAGAGTAGAAAAGCTCAATCCAGATGTACTTCCTTTGCAGTGGTTGAGCCTTAGGAACAATTTCAAGTTGGATTAACAGTAGAAGAGATTTTAGGGGGGTGGGGAGGAGGGGAAGAGAAAGTAACAACAAAGTGCTAAGTATTTATGCAAGAGCTCTTATCTGTCTTAAGAAAAATGTTAAAATTTTCACTGTGATGCACCACTTAGATTGGTTTCTATATCAGAGTGACAAAAAGTTACAAATGTAACATTTAAAAAAAAAAAAAGTTTGCATGTAAAGATGCAGTGAAATGAAGATCACTTAGTCCAATTTTTGAATTTTGGAAACTAGAATTTGTCGTCATATGAATATGTATGACAAAACATTCAAGAACTAATATGGCTTTGCTGAAAAATTCTTTGAAGCTGTGGATATGTGTGTGGATTGCAAATTGATTGATATATTGCAGGAATTCTTCATAAGGATCTTTAAAAATATATAAGCTAGGAGCCGAGGGAAGATTCTTCTATGAGTTTATAAGCAATATGTTCAGGAAATCTTTCAGGGAATTCAGAGATCATTTCAGAATGGAATTAATTTCGAGGTGATATATTTTGCTGATGGTTTCACCTTGTTCATGGTCTTCAAAAAACTGTATATAAGGATGTCATTGTACTGAATGACTGGCTGCTAAAAAGGCATTTTATTGATAAATGGTAGAAAAGTTTTTAACTTGGTAGCATCTGATAAAAATCAGTGTAGAACATTTCCATCATTTCAATTTGAAATTGCCGTCAAAGCAAAAACATTCCTGAAAATGTTCTAACTTCTTTGAGTCTGTTTCCTTAAGTGGAAATCCTCAGACAAATTCTAAGAAGTTTTTCTGAGAAGAGTATGTTATGGGAACTGTAATGGGCAATAAGGGATGCAGGCACACTGAAGAATCTGTCTACTTGTATGAAAGTCCTGAAAGTCACTCAGATGCAGAAAGAAATGAAGATTGTGGTGTACTTTGTACTAAATGAGTAATTTTCAGACCATGGATCTGTAGCTCAGTTATGAGCCTACTGTCATCAAAAAAGCAGAGATCAGGATTCCCATCTCAAAGATTTGATGGACTTGGTTTTTATAGTAAACTATGAAGAGGTGGATAAAAGATTTTCCTCCTTTGGAAATGGTGCATCTTCTTAGGCTTATCCTGGCTTGTTGGATTCATTTTCTGGTGAAGAGATCCTAGTTGTTGTGCTTCAAATCTTACCTCAGAAGGAATCTTAATAGTTCAGAGGTCTCCAAAGAGCAAGGGATGCTAATTGTCATCTGTGCTGTAATATTTGGGTGTTGGGTTTGAAGTTATAGTAATTAAGAGTGTGGAGGCGAATTAGAAAAACAAATGTGTTTGTTAAGAGATTTATTCAATCATCATTAGTAGGAAAGCTGGAGCATTCACAAAGGCTGGAGACCAGTTCAAACAGGTTTCCATAATCCCCACCCACCTAAACTCAACCAAAAGCATTAATTTAATAACATTGCATCATCCAGGAAAAAAAAACAACGCAACAACATAAAACAAAACAATGCACACACACACTCTCACTGCCTGATCAATGAACTTGAGAGCAGGGCACTGTCACCTAGTTCTTATGACCTAATTACCCTTTTCTGATCTTTACATCTGGGCCCTATCTCACTGACCCCAACCCTAGGACTGCTGTAATGCACCACTGCTCTGTGAAGGAACACACCTGGGTATTCAATGAATATCAGTCTAGGCTTTCCCTCATCATTAAAAATTTGCTTTTGATGAAGGATCTTGTGATTTTTTATGGAATGCTTTCTCCATGATTCTTCAAAAGGCTCTGTTGGCCAACTTCCTCCAATAGGATGGAGGGAATGGAGAAGAGAGGCTTGGTGCTACAAGTAGATGAGAGTTGTCTGCTGATGAGTGACTGCTGTTGAAAAAGAATGTTAGAACTGATAAGAATATGTAGGAGGCAACACCAGATAGGTCAACAGTTTTTTAGAGAAATTCAGGTTCAGTATCAAATAGTCACAATTCAAACAGTTTTCTGTTAAAATTAACTAATTTGAGATACTTTTATAATGCATAATTCTGTGGAACAATGGCTCTTTATGGATTCAAGTAGTGCTTTTATAAGTCACGTGATGTTGGCCTAAATCTTCCTACATAGCTAGAAGTTGTAGTCAGAAGAAAGCTGAATTTACACTATAACTATTCAAACCAAAACTGAAAGCTTTGGTAGGAACTGTGTTTTCTACGTGATGGATTCTTGTTTTTGTGCCTACATTTCCAATTAAGATCTTCTGTATGAGTAGAGAGACTGACAGGGAGAAATAAAAAAAGGGAAATTACCGTTGTGTCTAGCAACCACATTCTGGGTCCTTTCTTTGGCCGTTAGCCAAAGACTATATGATGTGCCTGGGCAGCCGTGCTTCTGAGTCACACAATAATGTCATTAGTATTTACTTCAAGCCACTTTGATCAGCCATTCCTGATCAACTGCATGGCTAAAGGTAGGCACTCAATTTGGTATTGCTTAGAAGTACAAAGGAGGTATAGGAAGCAGCTCAGCTGAGATGGTCCCAGATAGCAGGGTCAGTAGAACAACCTGGAAGATGAAGATGAACATTTTAATGAAGGCTTTCAAAATAATAAAAGTTGCTTAAGTCTTGAATTAGTCATTGGGAAGGTTCTTGTTAACTATATTTTCATGTTGTATAGAAACATATTTATTACAATTTTAAGTACTACATTACTGTTTGAAACCCATAATTAATTGATTATTTTCTTTCTTTCTTTAATTCAAGAACATTATTAGGAAAGAAGAATGGGCCACAGATTACAGCGTTTGGCTGGGACCTGGAAGTTTCTGCTTTCCTTCCCAGCTCATCCACTGATTCAGTCCATATAAACTTAGATTCCTGCCTGCATACAGCTATTGACAAATGATGACAGTCCTTCCATTTTTTGTTTATACTGTCAGTGCAGGATTCTGATGCCAAACTGTAGATAAATAGTTTGAGCTTAAAAGCACATCTACAAAAGATTGGTAGTAGGAGAAAAGGTTCAGATGAAATGCTCCCAACTGACAGGGTCTTTACATCAAAATGGAAGGTGAAAAAACCTTCAATTTTAAACACAGCAGTTATATACATCTTTATTTTCTCATACACTCTTGTGCTGAACAGATAACAAATATTTGCATTTCTTGGTCATGAAATAAAAAGCTTTGGTAAAAACATAGGCTCAGAATGTCCTGTGATGCATACAAACTATTACTATTTGCAGTTTACGTGTGTTGTGTCACCTCCTTCTGTGTTGCTATGCAGGTAACAACTCTTGGATGCCCATTGTAAACACATCAGCACATTAATTTTAAGGAAGTTTGCAACTGAAGAATATTTCCAACTTCACTTTGAAGCTATATAATTGAAGCTGTGGTCCTGTAGATCACTGGTTTTCAAACAGTGTATTACTGTTACCAGGGGAGGTGCCATAGTCAAACTGATAAAAGATAACCTTGTTTTCATTAAACTCCATAGAAGTAAAATGATGCTCAAGGCCACTGACAGCAATTTTGTATTTTCATACTGTTTTTCATCTTATCTAAATGAAGAAACTTAACGTGTTATATTCATCTAACTCGATGAGGAAACTGAAGTGCAACAGTGTTAGTGATGTTTCCAAAGTCAAAGCTCAGCTGCTCAACAGAGGTGGCAATTCTGGAATTTTCAAACCAGTACTTTGCTCATCAGGCAGTCCATCCCAGCCTGAAGTCACTCCAGTATTTTCAGCTTTATTTGGGCAATGAAAAGGATTCCTGAAGACCTTTATAATAAGTAAGATTTTAACCTTTTGTTTTTATTTTATTTTGTCAACTGTTTTGAATATTTTTTCCTTTCTTGGAAATCATACAAACATGAGAATTTCAGAATACTTTTTTTTTTTTTTTTAACAAATATTATATTACACAAATACACAAGTCTGAAAAAGAATCTCCACGGAAAAGCTGCTAAATACAGAAATAGTGAAAAACTGACCTTTTTAAAAGAATCTGAGGTCTGAATAAAGGTTTCTAATGCTAGAACATGCTCTCTACTCTTCTGCTCCCTTTTCAGGAGGGCTCCTGTCATCTGTGAAATTCTGACTTGTACACGGACCTGCACACTTTTGAAGCAGCAGTAGGAGGTTTACTTGTTACTGCTACGTAATATATATAAGACATCTGCTACACTGTAGTAGGCAATTTGTAACTGGAGTTGATCTTGTAACCTAAAACCTAGTGATTAATGTAACTTCTGGTCATTGCTACTGCTGTAGTGTTTAGGTCTCTCTGGAAGTATTGCCTCCTATTTATTTCATAGAAAGTAGAGCAGATTCAAAGAATAAAATAGGACTATTTGATAGAGAAAATTCTCAGCTACAAAAGTCTCTCTCTCTCTATATTTTTTTAACATAGTCACTACCATTAGCAATGTGTTTTTGCCAAAGATTTACAAGGGCGTGTATGCCATGCTCATAAAAATCTGCACCAATGGAGATGACCTGCCATCCTTGTTGCCACTGCTGAAACACTCCACCCACTGCCTCACTGTGCTCACATCCACTGTTTGGTCTCCAGAAGCACTCAGCAAGTTTGAAACAAAAGAAACTGTCAGGAAGCTGTTTGCAAAATGTCGTTTTGAAACAGTTTTGAAATATTGTATAGTTAGATTTCTCCTAAAGATGTTGAAGTGTGAGATGGGATGTGGAATATATACAGATATACATGAAGTACACAACAATAACATAGATTACATAGTTATGTAGAATTTGTAGCAAGTTAATTGTGGTCTTAATTATCAGCAGTAGTAAACAACACATCTTTGATTATTTAAGTATTCTGGAATTTTATTCCCATTAAAAATAATTAAGAAGCAGGATCTAGTACAGTAGAGGAATGACCACTATGAATCCGGTTAATGTGGTTTCATGACATAGTTTGAGAGCTGAAATTGTGATTAGCAGGAAAGTGGGACTGTTACTGGCTCATGGCATTGCAGGTCACACCTGGCACACAACATTTTAGTTTAAAATTGATGTTGCATCTTATTTTTCCTGTTATAAATAAATGGAAAGGAAGTGACTTGATAAAATGTAGCCCAACATCATTGTAAACTAGACAGTAATTACAGACCCTCCCAAATGAAAAGAAAACAAGAGGTGTATATCCATTTTGTAGCACAATTTATCCTTGACAACCATGACCTTTCGTTCACCTGGGCTTTGATGAGTAAAATAATCTCTGTGACTGTGACCTTTTACAGGTAGAGTTAGGGGAAATAAATACAAAGAAAAAGGAGGAAAAGAAGGAAAGAGAAAAACAAAGAAGGGGGAATGTCAAGACAAGGTTTATCTATGAATGTCCTATCTCTTTGTTTATCTATGTGTTGACTAAATTACTTATGTATAAGGTGAATGTGGTCACAAATAGGGAAATATATTTCACGTCACCATTGGCGTGTCATTACTACAGTCAGACAGAGAGTGTACAGACAATTTGGTGTCCATATTCAGTTTCAAGATCAGGAGGAATATTTGGCTGTGATCGGAGTTTGGGAGAGCACTGAACTGCAGCAAAGTATTTTGCTGGCTGTTGGCACCAAGCATTAGTTGTTCCTGGCAAAAATACCTGGTTTCCAGTAGGGTCCCAATTACACAATGTTTATGCTAAGCTTCTCCACATGATCAGAGGGAACAGACAGAAAGTCACAGCCACTGTTCAAAAAGCTTGATTTCTTCAAAAATTCTTCAGTTTGACCAAATTGCAGAAACTACTTTTGGAAATACTATGTAATCAATATTTGCTCTCCTCTCATCTCACCTCCATCTCCCTCCAGTCTTTTTGTTGTTGTTGTTCTGTGCTATATTGGGTCTGTTTAATATTTAACAGTGGAAATTAAGCAGAAGATGATTTAACAGTACAAATAACAGTATGGAGAAAAGTGTGGTCTATTGACTGCAGCAGGGCTTCTGCTTTTCTAAGTACTGCAAAAACACTTTTCTTAAAGACTTGAAAGTGATGCTTTCTGTGCTTGGTGACTTTTCATGTTAGGTTTATTCCACCTGTGTTCTTGTAAATTTGTTATGTGTGGATGTTGCTATGAAATATTAATTTGTAAGTAAGGGACCAGTGGGACCTACTGGTCTAAGGGAATACGATCTGAAATCAGAATCAAACAACAAAGTCATGGGGACTTTTAAGGAGGTTTGCAAAGCAGAATGCTGATGAAATCACCTTTTATGTTGTATACAGGCTGTGCTGTGACTCAAAATTAGCATTATCCCGCTAGTGACTGAACAGCTAGGACCACATATAAATTCTTCTGTTGACTTAATATATAAAGCAAACAAATTGCTAAGGCCAAGCTCTCTAGTAAGGACTGTTTTGAGTGTAGGGGTGGATGAATTTTAATTTAATTGCATCTATTATTCTCAGAGACAAACTAACCTGTGGTTTAGCACAGAATTAATTTCTGAATTTCCAATTAAAAATACATCCCAGAGTTAATAATGTCTTTATGATTTCTTGGCTTTGATGTGATAACCAAAAAATCTTAGTGGCTTGAATTTTCTAATTTCAGAATGTTAAAGTTAATATGTTTAACATATCTAAAGGGAAAGTTATGTGAGAAAAACTAGGTGACAATATTTCAGTTCTGTTATTCCAAGTTTTGGTAGAAGTAATGCTAAGAGAGGTTTTGGAACCAGCCTGTTATCAGTAGAAGTTAAGAACAGAGCTATGCCTAACAAACGCAGTTAATCCATATTCTTTACTTCAGAAATTATTTCCAATTTAGGTTAATTCACGTATGGAGGCAATAAGTGGTCATGACAGACAAAAAGCATCTTGCTTTTCACTTAATTTTGTGATTTTTCAAATAGCTAGAGAATAATGATAAATAAATACTTTTGAAAGAAACTGTGCACTATTTTGTTTCTTCATTTATCTGGATATATGGGAGGATTTTATTTTGTTTTTCTGGAAGAAAGGGAGAAATTTCTGATGAACATAGCTGCTAATATTTGATTCATATTTCCATCTACGTCCACACTACACATTTTGTGTTAGAGATATTAAAATTTAACATGATCTCATCTCACTGCAGGTCACAGCAGTGGTCAAATACAGTGAGCATATTCAGATTCCAGGAGATATAAGATCATAGATTTAGTATATACATTGTCTATAAACAAAACAAACCAAGACAAAACAAACAGTAAAAACCACCATACAGAGAAATAAACTGGTTAATCAAGAATCCTGCAACTACAGCAGCTAACAGAAACTTTACCTAGATCTTGTTTAGAAGGTAGGTAGAGTGAATCTGGGAATGAACAACAGACCAACAGGACCTCACCTTATTAAGAATTTGGAGAATAAATTCCTAGAAGAACAGAATTCTAATAGACTTTTGGCTGGAAACAGGAAGAGTAATCGTAACAGTAGAAAAGCTGGAGAAAAGATTTTATGTCAAATCTGTGAGGTAAAAAGAAGCTTATTTTCATAGATTCTTCAATTCTGAAAAGATTTGATGGGGAATACCTCCACAAAATAGAGAGCTAAATTCAGTTAACTAGAGACTTGTTCCAGCTGCTCTGGAGGACTGGAAGCTTGTGTGAAGTATCCCATGCCAGCATTAGAAGAAGAAACCCCCATTTCCAAGGGGATCATCCTAGAATGTCCTTTGATTTCTGAATAGAATGTGTGCTCCTTTTTTCTTCATGGACTCAGGTACTTCCTGCTGCTCTAGAGGGAGCCACACATCCCATGCAGCTGCAGCTATCAGGTTATCAGGTGAAAGACGCAGTCCCTTTAACAAGTTAGAAATGTTTGTTGCAGACCCTGAAAGAGAGGATCTCTCTGTTCCAAAAAGTCCCTCACTGTCTGGTATTTCCCATATCTTTATACCCAGTTTTGAGTGCACTGCTGCCATAGTATCAGTTTCTTCCAGGTTTTTGCCTTACATTTTGCCTTGAACTTTATGTAGATTTATGTGAAGCTTTCATCCTTCACTTATCAGCTGTGGCCAATGACTGTCCATGAGTTAGCAATGATGAAGTAAACAGGGGTGTGAACTTAGGGTGCACTGAATAGCTGTGATAGTTGATTGTGAACTGTCTTGAGATTCTTTGTGTTTTCCAAACTGCATTTAGGCAGTACTTTGGAGTATGAAAAGTCTTTGAAACACATCTGTTTACTTCATAGCAACGTGGTTTGTTTAGCTGTACCCTATGTGATCCAGGAAATAAAATATTATTATTAATAGAGATTATTATGGACTTTGACTCTACATTTTCATTACCACTAGGGAAGAAAATTATCCTTTCAGAGCAGCTACAGTAGAAATTATGACTTTATTGAACCTGATGTTTTCCTCAAGATCTTGATTGAATTTATTAATGACACAATATTATTTACTTGTCTACTTTAAATATTTTATGTACGTTGGATATTTACAGTTGTGCTATGTAATATTTATCATGACAAACTATTCATTATTTCTTACCACCAAGCTCATCATTACCTTGTGCTCATCTAATGGTTGTTTATTTTATGACAGAATGATTTGAAAAGAAAATGAAGTATCACCTGTACCTGTGTTTATTCCTTGCTGGTCTGTGTTGTCACACAGTGTCACTGTGGAAATGTTTGCCATGAAGTCAATAAGACAAATCTACTTGATGGAACAGAAAATATATTAAAGCATAAGTGTCAAAAGCAAGGCTCCAAATACACAGATTTTGCATTTAGATTTTACAAGCAGGCTATATCAAAAGAAGCTGATAAAAACATTTTCTTTTCCCCCATAAGCATCTCCACTGCCTTTGCCATGTTAGCTGTTGGTGCTAAGTCAACCGCCCTGACCCAGTTTTTGAAGGACTGGGCTTTGACAGTCTGACTGAGACTCACATATATGATATATATGAAAATTTTCATATACAGTACTGTACTGCACTGATGTTAGTATCACATTAAATATAGGAAATATCCTTTTCCCAGCTATTGGTTATGAACTACAGGTGACATTTTCACAAAATATTCAACAATTTTAGGATGCAGACTTTTCTATACTAATTTTCATAAACCAGAAGAAACTAAGTTGCAAATCAATAACTATGTAAAGGAGAAAACCCAGGGAAAAGTTCCTGAATTAATTGCTCATCTTGATCCAAATACTATACTGGTTCTTGTTAACTACATTTATTTTAAAGGTAAGATATAAAATATTATGCTCCAATGGATGATTCTGTAGCAAAACAAAGGAACTGTAGGGAAAGATCTAAGCTATGGAGGAATTTCAAAGTAAGGATTATATCTTGTCAAAAGCAAAGTATCTGATTGTTGAGAAATTACTTGATTTTGGTCTAGTTTGTCCAAAATTTGTATGTGTAGAAATCTCACTCTAGTTGGCTGCCTCACAGCCGTGGACACCTCATAGCTTGCAGTGTCACTGGTCTGGGACATAGAAGCTAAGAGTGTTTCTGAAATATCAATGCTGTGCCAGTCAATCTATTAGGGGACTGACATCCTTGCACTGCCAGAATCTCTAGTACAATGATAGATCTATTAGATATGTTGTGTAAAATCTTGGTACCCAGATTGAGGATCTGAAACCCTGCTTGGATGCTAGAATCCTTCATTCTTTTGAAGAGCTCCTTATCAAGCTGAGGGCAGTCAGTGTGCATCTGGTCTGGCGCATCCCCTAACATGGGAAAATGGAAGGACAAGAAAAGCATAACATAATCCTGTGGCCAAGTCTTAAAGTAGGTGAATTTAGGTAACATATAAGAAACAAGAGATGGAGAAGTATGGCTACAACAGAAGCAAGATTATCTTTCTCAGCTGGTCCTGATCAAGCTTTGGTTGTTTTTCAGCAAGACAGGACTTTATGCTAAACTTACTGCCCAGCTAAAATGTTAAGTCGTGTGTTCAGCAGTATGTTGAAGTGATCTAGTAATATTCCTCTCCCGTAAACTGTTCCTCAGCTTTCTCACATGTGGTCTGATTTATATTAGTCATCTTTATGATATTCATATGATCAAGTGCAACATTGTCTCCTTCTCCCCACTAGCTGCCTGGGAAAATTCTTTTGATTCTGCAAATACCTATGAGGATGATTTTTTTGTGAGTACAAATGAATGCGTTAGAGTTAACATGATGCAGAGTGAGAGTGACTACAACAGCTACTATGACTGGGATCTCTCTTGTGAGGTGGTAGAGCTGCCTTACAAGGGCACTGCACAAGCATTGCTCATTCTGCCTGATGATGGAAAGATGAAACAAGTGAAAAATGCTCTTTCCAAGGAAACAGTTTGCTACTGGCTTAGTAAATTAAAACAAGGCAACTCTAGGTAGTTTAATTACTATATTTTAGGAAAAAATATTAATAGAATGCATCAATTTCAGATCTCCTTCTCTTGGATTTACCAGTACTATTTATTTATTATAGTATTTATTAGTACTAGTGTACTAATTTCATAAATGGGATTTTAAATTATTCCAAAGATAAGCCAGGGAGGAACATGACTGATTAGCAACTTCAATTTCACTGACCTGAAAGAAGTGGACATGATCTTGCAATGATTACCTTGAGACTTATTTGGCTACCTTTTGGTTACTATACTTCTTTATTTTTTTGATCGTACGTTGTTAATAACTAATTCATTTGCTTCACCCTGTCCTAGATTTTGTTCCTCTTTTCCCTCCTTTTGAACTTTCTATAACTGGTCTTCTTTTTCTCTGTAGTCTTCTAGCTGCAAAATTCTGCTGGGTACATATGTCTTGACACTGGGAAGAAAGAGTGACCATGAAGATATTAGTTTGTTTTTATTCAAGGGTAACTAAAATCAAAGGAGAATTGTATGCACAAGAAAATGGATTTGGGCGTCTCTCTGGGAGTTCCACATATAAATGCTACCATCAAACAGATTAGGAATTAGAAGAATACTATCAACTGTCATTGAATTGCACACTATCCAGCCTTCTGGCTGAAACATGACTACCATGCTTCACCACTGTTTTGTTTTCTTTGTTCAACAGAAGATTACATCTGCACTTACCAAGGATTTCCATTAATGGATCTTATAATGTCAAATATTTCTTCATGGAAATGGGCACTACCAATGTATTCTCTAGTAATGCTGATCTGTCTGGAGTTAGCAGCAGTCGTACACTCTAGGTTTCACAAGTAAGTGAATGGACAGATGCAGTGATGGGGTGGCTGTTGTTTCTGATCAATTTTATAAGCAAATCTCATGAATATATTCAAGGGCTTCCATAAACCCTAGAACAATTGATAAAGTATTGATAATGGAAGTCCAAACTGTCTAAGAAAATAAACAACAGTTGTTGTCCCGCTGTACTCAGGACTGGTGAGCCTGAGTCTTCTCACCAAGCTCTCCTCATTCAGTCCTGCCAAGGAAAACACTCCTTGAAACTTACTAGGGATTCACTATTACAAGAGAGTTTGGTCCACCTGAGTTTATTATTTCTTTTCTCTCCCAAATATCCCATAAGAAAAGAGGTGATCTTCACCTCCTGTTTGCTGTTGTTTGTGGTTCTGTATAGCAACTCCACAACATTTGTTCCTTTTCCCTCCAGGCAATTCATAAGACTCTGCTGGAAGTTGATGAGACTGGAACTGAGGCTGCAGGATAGTCCTTACTAAAGTTTCACTTCCTTATATTACCACCAAATTTAACAGACCCTTCATTATTTTGATTTTTGACAAAGCAACCAGCACCACACTTTTCATGGGGAAAATTGTTGGTCCTACTGTGAAGTAATTGCTGGGTTACTGGAAGTGTACTTGGCATGACTTATAATGGCAGCCGTGTTTGCACACTGGGCTCATTAATTCTGCTATGACTGTTCACTGGTTGAGAAATATTTAGAATTAAATGAAGAATTTCAGTAGCAAATTGGTAAACAAATAAACCAATGAATGGTTTAAAAATATAACATTTTCCACTGCTGAGTAATTCAAGTTATCAAGAAATTTTACGTATTTTCCTTGGAAGAGAGATTCCTGTGAAGAGTTTCGTTGTTTCAATAAATGTTTTCTCTATTTAAGCAGTTCTGTTAGACCACTTTCAGTTTTGAATTATTCAACACAAGCTTTGCTCCAGTGGGTAACACATCACTTATAATGCAGTTATCTCTATCCTGGGACTTGCACATATCAGTAGTCACCCGAGACAGTCCCTACAGAATTCTTTCTCCTTTAAGTATCTCTTTGCTGCCTAATTAGTTGTTGTAATCCTTCAATAAAACTCTTTGTCAATGTCATTCTAAAAAGATTTAAAGATTTTAACAACAAAAAAGAAAATTCTCAAGAGAACAGACTCATTCTGCTGTAGCACTGTGTCTTTTTCTAGTCCACAGTGTCATCAAAAAATGGTGACAAACGGTGACATTAAGTATTAACTGTCAAAGAATCGTCCTGCAACAATGTTGTCCACAAACTATTGCTATGGCTGATGAATAAAATAAACATTCATTTAAACCCATCACTAACTCTCACTGTCTTCAGTCTCTTGCTATAAATCTTTTAAAATCAACACAGACTTTCAGTCGCATTTATTAACATAGCAGGCTGGCTGTAAATATATTCTAAAGACTGTTAAAGGAATCCATATTTTCTTATATGGAGACCGAAGTTCTTTACATTCTCTCCTTATGTGTTTTCTTGAATAAAACCTATTTTCAGAAATCACATAAACTGTTTCTTCCATTGCAGGTCAGCAGATCTCCCACTCTTACTGCAGAGGAGCACTGGGGCTTAGTCTTGCTGACCTATATACCAAACTCTTCATTGTGCAGCTACAGACCCAAGGAGAGTCTGACGCCTGCTTTGAAAGCTGTTCTCCCACTTCACTACACCCTTTGATTCATGCCATTGCACAGTGGCCCTGGATAAATGTTTTGCAAGTGGAGGTTAGTCCCTGGCCCTGGGAAAATGATGCTCTAGAATGTACATTGCTCAGTACTACAGTTGTTCTGGCAATGTTCTGCAAGCACTGAGAAGGCTATGCAAGCCCTATATCAACAACTCTCCATTGCTAACGTGGCTTTGACCTGCTGAATTGTACACAAGAATTGTCCAGCCTCAGAGATACTTTACTGGGACACACTGGTGTCTGTAGCATGGGCTTACTGTATGGGGGACAGCTGTGCATTCGACTCAGTAGACTTGGAGGCTTCTATCTTGTTTGCAAAGAGGAGTCCTTTTGCTCCAAGCAGCAAGAACTCCATGGAAGCCCTGAGCTATTGCTTATGCTGGAGTGATATCATCTCTCAGTGGACTGGGAGATAGTAAAAGCAGCAGATTTTACAGTGTTGAGATCAAAGATAATTTGCTATGGTGTGAGGCAGCCTGCTCTGCAATATCTATATGAACTCAAAAAGATCTGGGAGCAGTTCCAGTGAGATCTCACCCAGATAAATTGGTGCACCAGCACTGATTACAAGGCAGGATGGTGAGACTTTTATCAGAGCAGGGTGGCAGAAAAACAGGTTCCAGACCTATTGCCAAAGAGAAAGAGGTTAGAAAAAATCCCATGGTTGCTGGGATAGAGCAGAAGCTTCAGGAATTAACACATGAAGAAATTTCCTGCCCCATTTGCCTCCCAGGCCTTTGCTTTTGAGAATAGAAACAAGAAGTTGAAGGAGGAGAGCTACACTGGGATCTTTCACATTGGAGTGAGAAGAACAGGGCACTTTGCTGCTTATGCCAAGAATCTGGCTTCCTATAGGGAGACTTGGAATGCTGGGTTTGGGAAGTATCTATCAGCACATGGGGCATCATCGCAACTTTCTTCCAACTTTACAACCTAGAGCAGCAGGTTGGCCTGAGCAGTTAGAGGATTGGGGAGTGGGAAGAGAGATTGTCACAAAATTTTCTGCCAGGATAGGATGTGAAGAGAGCACGAAACAAACAAGTCATTTGCCTTATGAATGAAGAAGGAACACAAATACCTATAATTTACAATGTGAGCATTCATACGGCCTGGATACTAAACACACCTGGCTGATGTTATTCACAGCAAAGACCTGAAGATGTTCTTTAAGAATAGGAATAATTCTGTCAACGTTTTATGAAGAGAGGGATCATTTTGCCCTAATTCACAGAAAACCCGATCATATCCGTCTGCCCTGTATCATCTGTCCTTGTTGCTTTTGTCTGTCTTAATGAGCGACATGGAACATTCTTCTTTATGCAAATTATATCAGTGGTAGAGAAAGAAATGGGGTATTCTGACAGACAGGTCAAAATTTCCGTTTTGTCTGTGGTAAGCACATGTATTTTATGGACTCTTTCATTTATCTGTAGGTAAGTCTATTAAATTCCTTTTATCTTCCACTACAACAAAACCTGTCTTGATTAGTATGGCTCAATCTCACATTTATTCCTACAGTCTGGGCAACAGCTGGAACTAGACAAAGCCCAGAATGATACACAGAGCTTCTATACACCCTACAAAGTATCATTCACTTGATTTGCTGAACTGACAGTCAGTAGAAGGGAAAGTACAACTTACAGTGTCTCTACAATACCCACCCTAGACAAATGAACTCCTGCAAGTCTGTTACTCTGACCTGACATACTTACAGGAAGACCAAAGAAAAATGACTTAAATAAAGAGAGCTTAGAGTCCTTGCAAGGGTAGGTTGACCCACTGGTCTAAACCCCTGAAAAACAGCCTAGCTGTGTGTAGGCAGACCTTAGTGCCAAGACTCTCCTGGCAGTCTCTAAGCCTTGTGGGAAGACAGTAAATTTGTTCTGTCTGACCTTGTTTACGGTCCACTGAGGCTATTTGCTGATGGGACAGTTTCTGTCAGTTTTGCTCTGCCTACACTGCCCTGTGGCAGAGTCTATTAAATATGCAGTCATAAGCCATAAAGCAGCATGATTTTAGGGGTAATGTTGTCTGTTGCTTTCCTACCTTTCACCAGTAGGGAAAGGAGTTGATCCAATTCCAAAAGGCATAAAGAAATCAGATAATCACAGGAACAGCAGCTGATGGAATAAACCCTGCTACTCAGATGCCAGAAGTACTTTGGATTTTTCTTTCTTCATAGAATCACAGAATCATAGAAACATAAAATCATAGAATGGTTTGAGTTGGAAGGGTTCATTAAAGACCATCCAGTTCCAACCTCCTGCCATAGACCAGTAGATTATGTTGCTCACGGTTGCATCCAGCCTGACCCAGAGAAGCAATTCTGGCTTAAACCTTGTTCTTCACAGAACTCTCCCACGAGTGGGCACACCAGCTCTCTTTCTGAAGGTACATCATCAGTTCAGGCCTTGACTGTTGTTACTGTTCCAAGGAAATGGAAATTTAGCCAGAAGCAAGCCAATCCAATTCTAACTGTTTCAGCAGATTCAGTAGAATAAAACTAGCGGGATTTTTTTTCTCTTTACACAGACTCATTTCAAGCAGAGAATAATTAAGTTCTTAAGAATCAGTTGCTTCTGATAGTTCCCAGGAAGGATGTTTTTGATTGTGGATTCTGAGAACCAGGCATACTTCTATTGTGGCTACAGGACATTCTGTGCCTCATGGTTAACTCATCTTTGACATGAGTCTAGGAGGCTTTTGGAGGTATAAACAAAATTCATAGCAGTGTTAATCGCTAATAAAGCACTGAAGTCTAGTCTCCAAAGCACAGAGGCATTGGAGTTCCCCAGTGGAAAAGAAGGGTGAGAGAAGTATGAGCATTTTAAAATGCAAGTATTTCCCCGAAAACAAATTATTTGCTACAGTATGTGTAAATTCTGAAGAAGGAAAGGAGCATGAAGACCAGCATGGACTATATAATTTTGAATCCTGTGACACTTCTCCTAGCAGCCCCTGCTGTGTAGTACATCTCTACCCTTACCCACACAGAGCTGCTTTGATTAGATTTAAACTGCTTGCACATATACAGTGGTAATAACATCCATTCCTTGTAAACTGTTAACCAACAATGACTGATATGAAAATATCCCTTGTATTTTCCCAGTCTCAGGTTTTACAGAGAATCTATTTTTAAATAACAAAGTAATTGTGCTTTCCTCAGACTGAAAGTTTTAAAGAAAACAATATAATTCATTCATTTCATGTAGATGTCCTTGACTATGATTAATATCCTGGTTGCAAAAACTCAACTCAGCACAGATGTTTATGCAAATGACTTTGTTGTCTTTTCGTGAAAGAGAATTTCCATAATGAAACCAAATTTTCTGTTCAAAACTACTCCTACAGATGAATTTATCAGCAGTGAATTAGCCTGATTTATACAAATGACTCTTATTTATTTCTCTTATGTCTGATTGCATTCAGTTTCCATTCCATATGTTATCTGGCAACAAACTACTTATGATTTATTACTTTGTGGTTGGAAAACTTCTGTTAACATCAATATGATGCTCACATGAAAGGTCTGAAGAGCACTGCGCTTTGCCTGACTTTTGCAGATATCTTGTTAAGGAAAAGCTGCTACATTATTTTCTCTGTCTCGTGGGAAACGTGGACCAGGCGGAAGGTGCTTTGCTGATGGTAAATTCTTGAAGGAGAAAAACAACACTGGAAAATGATGTTTCGTTAAGTTGTGATAAGAACTTTGGTTGCAGCCAGGAAGAATCTCAGAGCAAGAGAAAGTGTCTGATGGCTATGATTAAAGATTTAATGAAAAGTAGGTTTTAAAATGCATATGAATGCAAAAATCAGCATATTACCTAGACCTCCTTTATAGGTATATGTTGATATACTGTTCACACATATACAGAGAGATCCTTTAGGCATCAAAAAAAGCCATGCCTCATCTAATAAATTCAAGAAACAGGTAAAGAAATGTAAATGTACAATTTGAATGTATTTTCTGTTCCTTCTATTTTTCAGGCCTGAGTCCTATCCCTCAGGCAAATCTTACAGAAGAAATTTCGATACATCTCAACTCCACCTGCCTTGACTGGATATTATCGCCTTGTGCCAGTGCTGGACAGTGCTGCATGTCATAGCTTTGATATAGTCAGAGTTGTAGCAGAGATGATTCAGAAGAGGCATCAAACAGGGGCAAATATTCTCCCATCCTTCTAGCTGCTTCTAGGTTGGTAGAATAGAGAAGACAATCCTGCAATCACAACAGAAAAGCCATGTAGGCATAGTTTCAATATCAAAGTGGTTTGTGGTATTATGTTAGCATGAGCTGCTGATAGAAATGGGATTGCGCTAAACTGCCAGAACATTAACTGAGAAGATAAGGTCAAACACACAGTTTGTTCTTTTTTCCTCTGTGGAAATAAAGGAGAGGGCAGATGTAATAAAATATCTCAGGAATCTGTCAGAATCCTCAACATCCCAAAAGTTTACAGTGTTGAAGACTTTTTTGAGGAAATGGATATGAGCAATGGAATCGTATCATAAACTTCATTTTATTGAATATTTTCATTCAGAGCTAGCTGCTCTGACGTCTTCTTTGTTATGACCAACAGCATTAATTTATTTAATGAAAACAAATGACAATATTTTGCAAAGGTTATTCCTAATGCTTTTTACCTGTCCTTGGGAACAAAAAGCTTCAAGCATAAGTTCAAAATGCCCACATAAGGAATTTGGTTACTGCTTGTACAAGATAATATCTGCAACAAAATAATAAATATAGAAGACAGAAATTTAAATTTAACAAATGCTGAGTTTACTTTCTTTGCTGAAGATAACTTCATTCTAAAATGAGAACTTTTATTCCTGTGTGAACTTGTCACTCTGAAAGTTGTCTGCATAAGAAGGGTTCCTTTTTGACAAGTGAAGATGAGAGGGACAAATATTGCTGGTAAGCTCTTTTCATTTCAGTATCAGTTATGAGTAGTAACACCTCTGCAAGAAGCCAAGTTTGTGGTGTGATTCTGCTGGCCATTTTTCTGCGGGTGGATCCTCCAGCACAGAGCCTCACATTCCGGAGATTATAGGAAAAGGAGCCCTGTGCCACCATCTTCTGGTAAAATCAAGGAATGGACAAGAGAGATTTTGTCACTTTTTGAAGCTAGAAAGATCAGTATCTGGTTTGTTGTTGTGTCAGAAGAGATTCTGATTTTCTTTTGAAGTTTTACATGCAGATTTTTTAACATCCTTCTAATGCAGGAGCTAGGGACTCTCAACTACAGCATAGAGAAGCCAAGTTCAAAGCCAACAAAAGGTGTTTCTGAATACAGCAGAAAGTGTATGTAGAGTGGTACATTGCAATGTGATCCTGCAACCCCAAAGGTCTACCAGCTCAAAATGTGTTTCTCGTGCATCAACTCTCAGTGCTCTGCTGCAGGACAGATCTGGGTACCACTGAGTGAGAACACTCAGACTCCAAGGAGTCCAAATGAACACTGCTGAGCTATCTCTTGCACTGCAAAACTTTTCTTGCTGAGAGAGAACATGAACTAACAGAATAGGAAATGTTGAAAAAGATTTGTTTACCCAGGTGCAGCAGATGTACTGACAGCTACAGGATGTAGAAAACAACAAACACATTGTGTCCCTCTCCCATTACACTGATGCTGGCCCTAGACAAATCTGACCTGTAAACAGGTGCCTTTTCCCTTAGAAATTTCTATACAAACATTTAGTTCTATATATCCTTAACTGTTTCTGTAATGCAGTGGAAACTTAGGTCAACTCCTTTTCTTTGGTAAGCAAATGAATTCCAGTTCAAAACTTACAATGAACAACCGTTCAAAGATACATCATTTCATCACTTTCCAGTTCCACAATTGACTGTTCACACTTGAAAAACCTTTCCAAAGTGATTCTACAGGAGTCAGTTTAAACTCTCTTACAAACAATTACATTTAAAGGACTTCTGGTCTGATCTGTTCTAGATTAATTACATATGGAAGTATAGCCAGTCTTTTTTTCCAAGGCGAATTCAAGATAATAAGAATTTCCAATCATGATTTGTCTAATTAAATGTGTATTATTTACTATGTTTTTACTTAACCTTGCTCGATTTTCCAACTGAATATTTTTTCAAACCTATTTTATCGCAGTTCTTCAATAGCTTTTTTATCAAGGAGATAGAGTAAATATGAGATTCAGAAGTGTTAGGCTTTTAGGAATTGATTTCTAAAATTCTCTTCTTCCATTGTGTATCTCAGCTAATTCAACAGAAACTGAACTAAAATGTATGCTTTCTGGAGAACACACATGAATAAAGCAAATGATGATAAAAATGGAGAAATATTGTTATTGAAAGATAATATAAAATATCTTGATTTTTCATAAGTAAATGTAAAGATGCTGAAAATATTAATGATAGCTAATGAGAAACAGAATCACATGAGCTGTGAAAGCTGAGGGAAATTTACTGTCATTATCTCAAACACAAAGAAAACAAAACAACAGGCTTGGTTTCCAAAGGTAACAGCCTCAAATTTTCATGTCTGTAGTCACCCACCTTCTCTTAGCTACCCTCCATAACAATGCAGTTTATTGCCAAATTTCAGTCCAGCTTTCTTGAGAGGTAGGAGATTGAAAAACCATTATGCTACTATTTGAAAATTGGTGAAATCTGATTTTGCTCCTGCTGTGGGGGTGGGAAGGCAAGACTCTTGCTGCTGTAAGTTTGGCAGCAGCTAGCAATATGCACATGGCTGAGAGACCCAAGTGCTATTTGGGGGCAAAGTATATAAACATTTGTATTATGACAGTTACTGCGGGATGTGAAGTACTGTGTGTTGACACCATGCTCTTAACCTGCATTAGAACAGAACAGAGGGATAAACTCAGATTTTTAATGTGATTAATTTATTTGGGGCAGTTTATGGGCTAATGATAATAACAGGATAATTTGCTTCAGATGAGGAGCTGGATTCTAATCTATCATAATACTATAAGATGAGGCAAAGACAGATGTTTCTACTTTTTCACAGCTTGATGGGAGGAGTCTGCAGCTACCCAAAATTTAAAATTTTCACTTCTAATGATACATTCCATTCCGATGATGAGAATTCTTCTTGTTAAATTTGAGAAAACTTTCTAAGTTTCAGTTAAAAAAATGGTTAAAAAGTGGAAACTTCCTCTCATAAAATCCAGAAAATATGCAGTTTTTCAAGCACTCAAAGAAAATGTTTTTGTAGTGATTGTTACATCAATAAAAGCTCATAACTAGACACAATTTCTTCAGATTTCATTTAATTCCAATCACAACACATTAATGGTTGTCACTGGTTCAGATTTAACACAGTGATGATTACCCACGGTGGAACTGCTCTCATACTACTCATCTGACTAAAATTAGTAGCTCACATCTTACACAATCAAGTAGCACATTTAAAAATAATTCCTTGGACATTTGTTTCCTCAGCAACATGCTTGGAGACTTCTTGGAGAGAAATCTGTTTCCCAGGTTTGTGTCTATATCATCATCTTAATGTTCATCATTTAGAGAACTAACTGTCAACAGGACCAATTAGTGCCATTCTAAGAAACTATATAGGAGTGATAAGTACGGAAAACCTTGAGATTAACGTTACTGAAGATGTGTGCTCTGTTTTTCTAGCACATTGAAATTTTATTTAGCCGGGGATTACTTTTTCATTCTCCCTCTAATATTTTGACAAGGTAAAAAAATAGATAACAAAAGGAAATAAAGTGTAGAGCTATAAAAGCAAAAACAAAACCAACCAACCAACCAAACAACAACAAAAGACACCAGAAAACAGAAAAGAATAAATCTTGTCTATCTTGGGAAATTAAGAAGGAATTATATGCATTATTTTTTATACATCTATTTTTTTGGCATAGTGAAACCTGGAAAATGAAGTCCTCTCTCTGGACAGCTTAGCTACTTGCTAGGCAGCTTGGCATCACTGAAATGCTCTCTCTTAATCCTGTGGTGACTATAAAACATAATAAATGTGTTTTTGCTATTGCAAGCAACATACTCTTTCCTACTTGATATGTTCCTAGTTAGTATCAGAAAGAAGCTTGAATCAAACACAGCTGCCAGAGTCTCTGGGACTGAAAAAATATCTTTTTTATTATTGAGTGAAGAAAATAATAAAGAGTAACACACAATGTAGCAAGAACTTTGATTCTCAGTAGAGACTATGGATACCTGTATTTTTCTTTTAAAGTTAAGATGTACTACAGCAGTTCATTGCAAGCATGATGTTCTAGTAATACACTGAGAGACTGAGGGTATGGTATTGTCTGTTATATACCGAAGGATGTTAGCAAAGTATTACAAGGGTTACAAGGCCAAACTTTCAGGTTTTAGGAAATACCAGAATTAATACTGCCTAGCCTCGATGTAATAACGATGGCAAATGGAATAGGCACCACACATTTTGCTATCTATATAATGACAGGGCTATGGAGATACTCGGAAGTCCTGAACTCCTCTCATGTATGGGACTTGATGTACTCTAATGGTTACTATGTTTCCATTCTGTACCCATGTCTGCCCACTCTTTCCTCTTCCCTGCTTTCTCCAACATTTACCAGGATGTACCTACCGGGTGTGCTTTTCCACCATGTTTCCTGCCACACACTGAAACATAGGGAACTTGAATGTATTTTGGGAGGCATCACCATTCTCAAGCACATGGTCTATGTACAGTTGCGTCCAGTACCTATTCAAGTGCTCTTTTAAACAAGACTCTGTTCCCAGGGTGGAACTATCAGTTGCCTACTGTTGCTCTGAATAAAGTAGCATTGATTTGCTGGGCAGCTGGCCAGGCACCAGCAGCTTTTCTGGAGTTACAGCTCGTGCCTTTCACACAGCAGTGCTGATAAAGAAAGCTTTCCGCCAAAACCCTTTTTTCTTCCACACTATTCTGTTTATGCTTTTTCTATCTGTTGGTTTTTGCTTTGTTTTGTTTTTGTGGGTTATTTGTGGTTTTATTTTGTTTTCTCTAAAAACCAGGAGGATAACTCTTCCACACCACCACCTCACCATTACCCAGACACAGGCTATGGTCATCAGCAACAGGCAAGCAGCTGCACCTGCTGGAAATATCTTATTAGAGTGGTAATGGCACATTGTCTGTTGCTGTTATTCACTAAAGAATCTAGAGATCATTACTGATTGCACACAGTCTGCTCCCTTTAAGAAGCCCCCTCTAGTAAATGTTATGTTAAAAAGGAGCAAAGTAAGGTAGAAGGGCTTTACAAATCCAAAGGCAGTTTACCCTGTTTGGGAACCCTGATAGAGAGATTGTACCCCTGTCAGCAGCCTTGCCCCATTTTTTTTTTTTTTTTTTTTTTTTTTTTATCTCCCCAAGACTGGACTAGGGAGGATGATGGGCAGGGAGGCTGTGCTCCTATGGAGCTGTGCTGAGGTCTTCTTCCCATCCACACCATGCCTAGGCTGTAGGCAATCTTCGTGGGATTTAATCGCCCTTGGTTGCAGCCATGAGAGGCCCAGCTCTCCCAACAGACCCACACAGCAAGCATCTCACAGGAACCCACAAACATGGTAACAGCACAAGAAACAGTCACTCTCATCAGAGCCATACGATCTGACAATATTATCTTATGCTTAGATTGGACAAAATGTCCAAAACATCATTACTGCTTGCTGTGTATCCTCACTGATATTTTTTTATTTGAAGTAATTAATGATTAACAGAGGTGCTCTGGTGAATCTTGTTCAGTGATACTGAAGAGAACAAGGAGCAGACAAGGTGAATGCAGCAGGGTCCTCTTATAGCACTGTAAGTACTCTTTCAATATTTTCTTGGATCATTTGGATATATCAGCTCAGGGGTTTGTGTTGTTGCCTGGGAAGGAAGTGTTTTCACATGCAAGTAATGTATGCACAACAATTTGTTATGAAAAGATTCAAAATATGTCAAGCACAAGCAAGAACTGCCCACTAGTACAGAAGATACTTTACCCAATAAAAAAACGGTTTGGAATCAGCAAAGATCCATATAGAGACTTTGCTGCCACAGTGATCCAATATTTTATCTTTGAGAAAATGGTTTATTTTGTACTTTGTGCCTTAAACTGTACGATATATGTTTACATCACATTTTAGTTTGACACATATTTCATTATCTATTTATCTGAGTAAGAGAGAAAGACTAATAGAGTTGCAGTAACAGCAGTATCAGGTATAAAAACGGCTCCCATCTCTTTTCTCTGGAGAAAAGGTCATAAACTTTCTTTGTGTTTTTTGTGTTATTTGTGATTTAAAAACAATGACAAACAAACAAAAAAAACCCCACTTCTCTATATATCTATTTTACTGGTTATTATGATCAATATTTTTCCTTTTGTGAGAGTATGTGGTTATGTACAGTTCATCTGGAGACATATTCATTCAGGGATTTGCTGCATGAGGAATGTGAAACAAAAGGTAGGGATTTTTGAGAACAGATACTTTGAGAGCTCTTCATTTTAGTTGGCTGAAACACGCAAGCATAAAGAAATTTATTTCCCTGCCATGTTTGGTGTGTTTATTTCTTTTCCAGGAAGGGGTAAAAGGAAAATGAAACCCACCTTCTCCTTGTGTTTTCTGCTGGCTGGTTTGTATTCTGTTGCCCAGTGTCATCAGCATCCTCGCTACCACAATAAACAGGACGATTCTAAAGGAGCATATTACCTGGGTAGCAGTTCTCATGGGGAAGGAGTTTTTCCAAATAAAAACAAAACTTTTGTCAAAGTAGTTCACAGCAATGCTGATTTTGCATTTTCGTTTTACAAGCTGGTCGCATCTGAAGCAACCGATCAAAATATTTTCTTTTCACCCGTAAGCGTTTCTGCTTCCCTTGCAATGCTGGCACTGGGTGCCAAGTCAGCGACGCTAACGCAGATTCTGGAAGGGCTTGGCTTTAACCTGGAAAAGACTCAGGATCAGGAAATACATGAAGGTTTTTGCCAGCTCCTCCACATACTGAACCGTTCAGATAGCGATCTCCATCTGAGCCTGGGCAATGCCCTTTTTATAGAAGAGACACTGAAACCACTACAGAAGTTCTTGGATGATGCCAGAAGCTTTTACCAGTCTGAAGTCCTTTCTGCTGACTTTAACAACTCCTCTGGTGCTGAGAACCAGATCAACAGTTATATTGAAGAAAAGACAAATAGGAAAATTGTTAAACTAGTAGAAAATCTTGATCCTCTCACCACAATGGTTCTTGTTAACTATGTCTTCTTTAAAGGTAAGAATTACTGAAGGGTACAAAGATTGTAACTTAGACACACTGCTTATTGCAGAGAATGAAAAAAAAAAAACCTGTAATTTGGGTATTTATTTTGAGGAAAATATGTTCAGTATCTAAAAATTGTTCCAATGAAATCATGTACATGTGTTAACAGTAAGGATGTCTGTGCCGTTACTTGTTTGAGTAAAAGACTGGATTGTTTTTAGAAAATACTTCTGTTGTACTTAGTAAATTATTTAATGTGATGATAGACTCATGTTGTTTGCAGTATCATTTCTCTGTAACTGTCTTCAGGCATCTAGGAAATAATTAAACATCCAAGGGTGCATAATATGGAAAAAAATGTTTGCTCTAATCAAAGGGAAAGAGTGGGACTAGATTATATTTTATTCATAATGAAAATTTGTCTTTGTAATCCACTGAATTATTTTTCTTTTTTTGTCATAAGCTCATTGGCAGAAACCCTTCAGTGATTCCTACACAAAAATAGAAGATTTTTTTGTGGATAAGAAAACATCTGTAAAAGTTGACATGATGTATCGGAAAGGTTTCTACAGAAATTACTTTGATGAAGAGCTGTCCTGTTGGCTGGTTCAGATTCCTTACAATGGAAATGCTGCAGCATTATTTATTTTACCTGATGAAGGGAAGATGAAACAGGTGGAAGATGCTCTTTTGAAAAGAACTGTGTCCAAATGGAAAAAGCTCCTCCAAGATAGGTAAGAGATTTTCCTAGTGTGAGAGATCACCACATTATAGTTTAGCAGTCAGCAAGATTGAGCTTGAAAGGCCAAGTTATTTTACTGAACTCTGTTCACTTATAGGTTCCTCTCTGTGCAGGACTTCCCCTTTCTTAGCTCAAAAAATGAAAAATACATCTGGATAAAGAACAAACAGGGCATTGATCTTTTTATCCTCATCACCATGGTGATGAAGTCAACAGAGGCTTGTTTTATATGGGCATTGTGAAACTTAAATGGAGTAGCTATTTCTGAGGTATTGGGTATTAGAGTGGCGAGGGCCTGGTAGGATTTGCAGTTCTGTGTGTGAAAGATGAATTCTACTAATTTACTATTACTGAAGCTGTTTCTGTGCTGGCCCAGGCGCTTAGGACAGCAAGCCTTAGGACAACAAGCCATGATCTAGCCTACTACCTAGTGAGGTTCTATTTGCAGCAGAGTTTATATATAGTTGTGTCTTCTGTGAATCCTTGAAACCCACTGTTGATGTAGACGTTAACATGGACTCATACTGCTCCAATTCTCTGCATTACATAACTATACTGGTAGAAAGAGCTATTTGAAACCTAACAGCAGACTTGTCATTTAGGAAAAAATATAAATGAGAATTGTCACTGAAGCAAAGCCATTGAGGAACATTACCTAGATGACAATTTGTCCCTTTTGATGTTATTTGTTTCAGAAAAATACACCTACATATTCCAAAACTTTCTATTTCTGGTACCTATGATGTGAAAAAGATAGTCAGAGAAGTGGGTATAATTGATCTATTCACTGAACAAGCTGATCTGTCAGGAATTACTGAGGATCCTGGACTGATGGTTTCAAAAGTAAGTCAGCACATGAAATACAGTGATCACAGAATTTTTCTATTTCTAGGAATCCATCACAAACATAAAATGAAAAGCTTATCCTAGTCTTTCTGAACCAAGATTTAATCATAGACATCTGCCACAAAGACAAACATACCTTTCCTAAAACTGAAGTCAAACACGTAGATAAGGGGTTACAAACACATGGATCAAGAACGAAGAAGACATACGTATCATTATATGTTCTTCTGGATACTAAACAAAATTATCTATAGGTAGCACATTAGTTTGGGTAAAATACCCTCTAATAGAGGGCAAAAATGCTATTACTCTCGCCCTTCTAGTGCTCTAAAAAAAGTTATTTTTTTTTCAGCTGGATGATAGGGTAGATTTCTGATAACACATGAAGCTGCCAAACATAAAACTAAGTCCAGGCTAAATTGCCAGCTTTCTTTACTTCCAGAACTTCTCATCATCAGTCATCTTGAGTGCTCTTTGGCCATCTGCTGCACAAAGATTGCTCTCTGCACACCCGGTTGATGGAGGCTTTCTGGGCTGATGTGATTGTTGATTGAGTGGGCAGGGAAGAGCTGGAGATGAACTTCCCCAGGTTGCTGCTGCCAGATCCCATCCCAGGCAGGTCTCCCTCTGCAGGTTGTTGTGCTTTATATCCTCACAGGTGATCCACGGAGCTGTGCTAAATATTCATGAGAATGGCACTGAAGCAGCAGGAGTCACAGTGAAGGAGATTACATGGAGATCTGGTGATTTTTCTCGTCCTCCTCGTGTCAGATTCAACAGGCCCTTTCTCCTGATGATTTTGGATAAATATGCTCATACTATCCTCTTCATTGGGAAAATTGTAAATCCTCTGAAAAAATAACTGATTGTCCAGGGGAAGGCACTTCTGCACGTAGCTACCTAAGATCCTGTGATCCGGTAATAACTTTGCGTACACCAGTGTGTACTGGTGTCTTTCATCTGTTGTTATTATGCACATTTCTAACCCTTGAAAAGCAAGAACTATTTTTTCTTGCCCAAACAACACAGGTATTTCCCCTCTGGTCTACAGATGTATGTAACTTGTATTGTCAACAAAGTATGAGTCACTTTTCAGCTGTTCTGTAATAATCCCTCCCAGACATTTCCAGTGTATGAGGTGATCTGTAGTCTCTTTCATGGATGATGTAGCTTTTACTCTACACCTACAGTGTGTGCAGGGTAGGCTGGGAGAAGAGAAATGGGGAAAAGAGATGGAAGGTGTATGTCCTGTCTGTTTAATCCACTGACCTTTGATAACTGATGTAAAATGCAGAGTGTCTTAATATTGGAGTGACTTTTTTATTTTTTTTTTCTTTGTTGCTTTTGTTTGTTTGTTTGCTTCATTGGTTAGTTGGCTGGCTTGGTTTTGTTTTTAGAATGAAGTTAAACCACCACTGACTGCAACATTGGAATACACAATAATGTAAAGGGTTGACCGTTACAGTTGGTTTAGCTGTTGTCTTCTCCTGTGGAAGTCCTGTTCATGCAGGTGATAAAGTTGCTCTTCATTGCTGGGGTATTGACAATGTACTGAGATAAAATAAATGGTGGAACATTCCACGCTATAGCACCAGTTTCTTTTTTATGGATTTGCTGTCACTTTCATTTCTTGTTTCTCTTACTGATTCCAACTTTGTTATCATACCTTCCAGATAGACAAGTCAGACCATGGTACGGAAATTTTTATCTTCTTACAGGAAACAGCAAAGCTTTTCTAGGGGCTGTTAATCTGTTTTGAACTCAGAAAGCTATCATAGATATGCACATTAAGTACAGACAGTATTTGATAAGTCACACTAGATTTTAGCAGTGGATTGATACTATAGAATAAAAATATATAGTTACTTGAAATTTGTACCTTTTCTTTCAAAGATTCATGAGTCTAGTGTATTGCTAGTGTGTTATTTTATTAAAATAAGCAAGGCTGTTGAAAGCAGTTAAATATTTATTAGATCTTTCACTACAGAATATCTCAAATTGGTAAAAAAATACAAATAGCAACATTGCAGTCTTTAGTCTCTTAAAATGTGAAATGATATACCATGAAAATAGTGATGACTATTTCTGAAACAATATTGTCCTGTGTTTGGGGGATTTTGACTTGTCTCTGGCATTAAATTACCACTATCAGTATTACTAGACTGTAGCTGTATGTCAGCCAAGTATTGCTTGATGTTCACACTCAAAACCCTCATCATAATCACATAAACTAGTGACAAAACTTCCTTACTGACATCTGTTTTTGATCTATTCAGAATTTAGTAAAAGCTGCTGGCTAGAACACAGGGCGTATATACAGACAATCTTGGTGTAATACAGATAAACTGATTCTACAGAATATCATTTAAAAGTTCTTGGCAAATTGTGGGGCTAATTCAGGACAGCATGCTAAAGTCCAGCTTTGCAGGGACAAATTGCTATGTAAGCAAATATCATGAGACTTTATGTTTGCTCTCCGTTGTGGACCCCAGATCAATACTATCTGTTTGTTATCATGAAAAAAATTTAAATGATATTTTGCCAGTCAGATCTCCCTTTGAGAAGCAAGTCTGATGCCTGACCTATTTGAAAGCAGATGAGGAATTATCAAGTATCATATGGAAATATGAGTCAAAGTTTGTGCTTCCATTTACACATGAAAAGACACCATGAGGTATTTTGTCAAATTCTAATACAGTGGGACCTTTTCCCACATTATTTTCCCAAAGAAGGCATACTGTATAAGAGGAATGCTTAAATAGGAATCACATATAGCTATGGTTATAAATAAGTATATATATTTATTTATTATTGAAGTATTAGATTCTCCTCTCTCTCTCAAAAAAAAGGCAATCATGAAATATGTATAACCTATTTTTCCTTTTCTCATAATCCTTAAAGCAATCTGTCCATATGCACTTTATTGTCTTATTAAGATTCTAAGTTTAGCACCAGGATTTTTGGAAGCATTAGATCAGCTTTCAGAGAAAATGTACCCAGGATACAAATACAGAAGGAAAGCTGACTTTGATCTTGCTTTATTCTTGGGATACCTCGTCTCAAAAGTAAAATGAGACCAGGTGAAGATTAGTCCCTCTATCATTAGCACTCTCTGTATTATCAAACTATCCCTGAATTAACCAAGTAACCAATAAATATAATGAAACTGTTGTTCATGTAGAGTCGCCTTCAAATGGAAGTAGGGACCGTATGCAGGTGTACTGCATTGGTTCTCTGTGATAAAAATGAAGATAAAATTTGGTAAAGTTCAGAAAATATTTCTCACTGGAACTTCTCACTCTTCTCAACAGATAGCAAACTTGAGTGCTAAGTAATGAATACAGAACAATTGCAAAGTTGTTATTCTTATGAGTGTCTCAAGTTCAGTGTGTTCACGTTTTGTTCAGGGGAGGGTTTCTTCTTTCAATCTGCTGTTATTTTTTTTCTTTTCTGGATTTCTGTTGATTGGTTTGTTTGCTAACTGTGAACTGCATGTCTGCATGGCACAAAGCAGTCTTCTCTTTTAGAGAAATCCTCCCTAGAACGAATGATTGTATGACCCTATTTTGAGTCATTCAATCATGCATTCTAGAGAGAGAAGACTACTTTGTTAGACATTAAAAGCCGTGAAAGAATTGCCAATCTAAAAAGCAAAAGCTAATGTATTTCTTGTTCTGTAATAACTGGCAAAGATTTATCTACAAAAGTGAAACAAAGTAAAAAAGATAAATAAAGAGCGCAAAAAAACAAAAAAAAACAAAAAAAAACAAAAAAAAAACAACAAACAAACAGAACACCCCAAGATCAGTCCATGGTGAAGATGCGCTTAATCCTTAGGACGTTGAAAAGAATTTGAAAGAAAATATATCCAGCAGCAATTGTGAGTAGTGAAGAAGGAAATGCAGCCAGGCTGCGTGGGGGCGGAGAAAGTAATAATATGCTTGAAGGAAAACAAGGAAAATAACATATTTCAGTCAGCAGCCAGTGCCAATGCACAGGTCTTTGTGCCCAGAGCTGTGCGGTATCAGCTAAGAAGAATGGCATGTAATATAGCCAACAGCCTTAAAGGTCACTAACTGAAAAGCAAATTGCATATTCTACTGGAAAACCTACCGATGCTGTATACAATGCAGTAACAAATAGGAACCCATATTTCAATAACAATAGAAGGCAGAGGCTGCTTAAGGAGAAAAACAAAGCTGAAGTACACAGTTCTGATGCCAGTGTATTCTCATCAAAAAGGAGATATCACAGAATCACACCACAGCCAAATTGCCTTTTTATTTGTTTTCTAATACATGAGAACTAATTCATCAGATCTTGTTACTATTACCTTGGTACTGAATAACTCACTATGCTCCTGTGCTGTATGATACTGCTCTTTCTCCATGTCGTCCTCAGGACACGATGACAAAGAAAAATGTTAGCAAAGTTTATGAAGTTCTGGTGTGAACAGTCCTCATGATGCCCTAGTGATAATAAGAGGGGAGTCTCAGCTTAATGCCAGCCTACTGGCCCTAGTGTTGATCAATGATCAACAAACCCACAGCGTCTTCTTTACCAGAAAATATTCACAAATTTGTTACTGTCAGTCATATCCCAGCCTCATCACTCAGGGTTTTGTACTTCTCAAAATCAGGTATGATGTATTTCATTATGCATTCAGCATAATAGTAAATCCAACCGGTAACTAACAGATATCTCTGGGCAATGCTACATAAATTTCTCCACTCTCTGGTGATTTTTCACTGCTGAAAAATAAGTGGCTGTTAAGAGAACAAAACAAATGATGTAATTCACACTGACATAAAGTTAACTCAGCATTTCTGCTATTTATTAGATTCCTGGCATATGCTCTGTCATTTGGCCAGGAAAAAATATCTGTGGGGCAAGATGGAAGTCTGTGGCTATCTGACTCCTGAAAATCTTTGGCAAAGAGTTGTATCTCTCTTCTTCAAATACAACATAGTTTAGGCTGGGGTTATTTTTTGTTTGTTTACTTGTCTGTTTGTTTTTAAATATCTATTATATCATAATATTTCTTGATTAGGAAAATACACATGAAGACATTGCAATATTGTGATAATTGTATTGTGACAATAAAAACATTGGTGAACACAATCACTTGAAGTATTATTGTGTTTCACTCTTTTAGTCTCTTGTTCGAAATATCCCTCTTGTGCATACTGAACTTTACCTTTTCCCAGACAATGTCTGCAGCATTCTTCCAGACAAAGATTGACAGGACGTCTGACTTCGAAGTTCAGTTTGATTTCCACGAACTGCTTCCAGATTATGGACTCAGAGACTGTCAGAACATCTCGCTAGCTCTTCCTACTTTGCTTTCCCAGGAATAGAAACATGCTTCTACTTCTAGAAATCTATGAATGTTATGAACCACAAAATTTTTTTATGTCAGAGACAATTTCAGTCATAAACCATTTCAATGTGGGAAAAAGTAGGTTTACACTGTCCGTCAGAAATGGATGGCTTCATAAGCAATGCATCCTTTAGCAGGGCTGCTGGCTTTCCATCACATACTTCATGCCACTCATTCCATCTGCGTAGCTGGCTTTGACATTTCTTAAGAGATTTCTCCAATTAAAGTGGATCTGAATGTGTTTGGTATGAGTAATGTGAGAAATATTTCTCAAACTTGTTTTACAGTATCTTCAACAGCATGCAAACCACTAGATGCCTGGATTAAAAAAGAGGAAAATGGGAGAGCTTTCTCAGCTGCTGATTTACAGATTGTTGTTGCTTTATGCTGTGTGGAGTGCAAGCAACACAACAAAGTGGAGAAGACACCTTGGTAAGGAGGTACCTTGTGAGTGTGAAGATAACATTTGTGCTACAGCGCATATTACATATGCTGTTTATGGAATAGATTTCTATTTTCCCTTTATAGAAGAGTGGGGTTGACAGCAGTGAAAAAGGGAGTCACCTCTCTGCAGAACACGGACTAGGAAAATATCTGCTTCAGAATAAAGATTCAGGCCTGTATGTTTACTTTCTAAGATTTCTATTTCTGTGCCATTTTTATGTGACTTTTTTTTTGCTCTTACTGTACTGCATACATAAGATTTTGGGTTTAAGTTCTTTTAAGTCCAATGAATTACAAATGAATCTCAGAGCTATTTCAGTCTCAGATGACTCACTTTTTGGCCAGTTTTTGAGTGGTGTAACATGATGAGGCTGCTTAGTGCAATAATTCACTTCCTGGATTAAAAAGAAATGAAGAAAAAATGAGGACAAAATCATAATTGGGTAAACATATGTAATTATAATACTTGATTCTCTTCTAAAACATTCCTTTCTGTAGCTGTGTTGCTATAAAAACTAAGACATCATATATAAAAACTTTCATTTAATTCAGCATAGCAAAATGAAGGAACAAACTAATGCAGAGCAGTGTAAAGGGTCTCATTGGCTCCATCTTTCCATTGCTTTTAGCAGCAAAGTCCATGCTCATATAATTTCTCTTTTACTGACATTGATCTCTCAAATAGTTCATCCCAAGTTTCCCCAGAAATTCCAGTTCTGTTTTCTTTCCAAAACACTCAAGTTGGATGTGACAGGTATGCTTTGGATGGAGGTGGAATTTGGGTGGAGAAAGATGTTGAAAGGTCAAGAGAAGTTTAAGGGGAAAACAGCCTTTCTAAACATCAGTATTCATGGAGTTTGGCAATACTGAACTAACCACTAAGGCCTAAAGTTTGTATCGCATTTCTGAGGCTAAAACTGAGGAAGTATTTTTGGCATAGTGGATTTAATGGTGTTCCAGTCTTTCTTTAGAAACTACTTCAAAAACATTAATTAAAATTATTTTTTCTCATTGTATACATGCTGTACTATAAGCTCAGTCATAAATCTGAAATAGCATCAATTAACCTCTGTTAATACTGATGGCATTACATGAATAGATGGGTAATTTTCATTATGCTTTCTTACCAATTTGTAAGTTCTATTCCTCATTACATTTTAAATGGCAGCCAGCAAACAAGTCTGCTCCCACATACTCACTAGTCACTCAGTGACTAGCATAGCTCAAGAGCTATAAGATACTTCGACATTTCCCTGGAAAGCAGCAATGTATTTGAAACCTGTCGTACCTCAGGGTGACTATCATCAGCAGTGCTGAATTCGTATTAGGTTTTACAAGTGGGTCACAGCAAAGGTAGCTGGCAAAGTATTTTATTCTCTCCTTTGAGACATCAGACTGCCTTCCCAATGCTTTCCTGAGGTCCAGATTATTCATGTGGATTTGGGAATGCAAAGGCCTCACCTTTAACCTGATAGAGACAGAGGAGCAGCCAGAGCCACGGAGATTTTCCTTCAGTTCCTACTAAACAAGTTCAAGCTGAGCAAATACAACATCCTCAGTACAAATAATAACCCAGAAATATGAGGACAATGTCGAAGAGCTGAATGATGCGGAAGCTGTCAGAAACTGAATACAAGATGAACAGTTTGGGTATGGAAAATTCTAAACAAGTACTTTTTTTGTACTATGAGGTAGTCCATACTGGGAGAGGCTGCCCAGAAAGGCTGTGGAGTATCCATATTTGGAGGTTCCCATCCCACCTCTGCCTCTTGATCCCTGTTTCTATGAAATTTGCTAACCGTTTTGCAGGACCTTAATGAAGATCTGTTTAATTTCTCTGGAAAATACGAAGAGGTTGCACGAGTGGGGATTGCTGAATATGGACTTATCTTCTCCCTTTACAGAGGTCTTCACTTCG
>JAOWBP010002559.1:40228064-40265734 GCA_028571105.1 Tragopan temminckii | reverse complement strand
ATGTGGAAGCTGTCAGAAACTGAATACAAGATGAACAGTTTGGGTATGGAAAATTCTAAACAAGTACTTTTTTTGTACCATGAGGTAGTCCAGTACTGGGAGAGGCTGCCCAGTAAGGCTGTGGAGTATCCATATTTGGAGGTTCCCATCCCACCTCTGCCTCTTGATCCCTGTTTCTATGAAATTTGCTTACCGTTTTGCAGGACCTTAATGAAGATCTATTTAATTTCTCTGGAAAATACGGAGAGGTTGCACGAGTGAGGATTGCTGAATATGGACTTATCTTCTCCCTTTACAGAGGTCTTCACTTCGTATGACTGCAGGTTAAACTGTCCATATCCAGAAATAGAGAAAACCTGGCCTAGAATTATAATTTTGAAAATTTCACTTATGATGCTTCTGCCATAAGCATCAACATGTGAACAACAACAAAGTCTAATTTCTGAGGTATAAGTGAAGTTACTGTGGTCTTAAATCTGTGACTCTTTCTGCACGGATCTAATTTTGCCTTGAGAAGCTTAGCTCTGTGCTGGGCTCAGGGTTTTGGTACTCTGACACAATGATATTGGTTTGAGTTATTATGAGCTTGACAATAGAGATTGTGATTTCTTGGATGACTGAAACTTCACATAGCCAGACACCTAGAACATTTTTTTGATATAGGCATTGCCAATGTTTGGCTTTAAAATAGCCCTTATCAAAATGTAAAATGAAGAACATCTTAATCTTATTAACTCAGACCCGTTTTTAAATTGAAGAGTCAGAGTAGGCAAAGTTCATGTGGGAAGATAACTTGAAAATGCAAGATTCAGTCACGTAATAATTGAAAAACAAACTTTCAAGAAGTGATCATTATTTCATACCAACATATGTATCACTAACCAGCTGCACTAGCAGATAGTGTGCCAGCAGCAAACTGTCAAATTAGATAGGGCTAATTAAACCTTATTACTTTGTCAGGCACGACTTACTGAACAGCCACTGTGTGACTGTTTGCAGAAACTTAACAGTTCTTACAACTGAAGCTAAATGAAAACAGGAGACTTGAGTTCTCCTTAATATCAGTTACAGAGATCAACATGGTTTTCTTTTGAAGATGTATAAACATGATACATCTGATAAGAACAATATGTGATCTGTGTTTATATTTGAGCTAACAGAAAAAATGTGTTTCTTCGGTAAATATGCTGAAGAGAAAAACGAAGCAAGTGAATGAGAGACATTTTAGTGCATTCAGAACTTGAACCTATGCTTACATCCCTAATGTATCATTTTAGGCTGCTGTTGTAAAAAAGTTCCTTTTAAGCCAGTCATTGGTATTCAAACAGAAGGTTAAATTACAGATACCTGGGACTAATAAGACTTTTGTTTAGACAAACTTCCCACTAGCGTAACTGTAGTTTTCAAAGCTGAATTTTAAAAGATTACACTCCTTAAACCACAGCAGGTCTCCTAGTTAAAAACGTGACTTGGCCCTCAGATATCAAGTACCATAGCATTTCTTTCAAGTGTCTGCCAAGTCAAAGTATGAAGTAAAGATGAACATATTTTTGTTTTGGATCCTAAGCATAGATTTAGAGACTTTATTTCCTGTCATTCCAGTGTAACAGACTTGTCTTCCGCATGACAGACACAACTAGAAAAAAACGTAGGTCAGACTGAAAGTAAAGCTTCCTATTTATTTCCAGGGAAACTGCAACAGATACAAAGAAGGCAACAACTCTCTTTGATAGAGCGACTTCTCAGCTACAAAATGCTACTTTTCAATATAGTCATCACTATGAACTGATTCACACAAGTGAGCAGATCAAGACAGTCTTCATTATGTGATGTGACTGTCATTCTGAAGATGGCTTCTTGCTCACGTCACTGTTGTCGCTGCTGAAATGCACCACCCACAACCTCACTGTGCTCATGTCTGCTCTTTCGTCTCCATAAATGCTGATAGTTACCAACGGCTGCCATTTTTTCTGCATGGAGGAATTCAGTGACACACCTTTCCTTCATCCGCTCTCCCACTTCAGATGCCATTGTGTCAGACAGCCCCTCTGTTGCCATCTGATGTGCAGCAACAAAATGTAGTGGAATATTGGTGGGAAGGTTCAGCCTCTACAACACCCACCTCCGACACTGTGGGCAACATAGCAAAAGAGGAGGCATTACATTCAAAGGAGCTCTGCTACAAAAATTCTGCTGTTTTTCTCTCAATTCCCACATGCTGTACATGATCATGAAACTTTTGGGGGTTTAATGAACAAAATGAGATTGTATCCTTTCTTTACTGAGATTTTAGAGCTGAAGTATTATCTTTGAAATTTTGCAATGTCAAAATTCTATGAAAGATGGCTCATCTCTTTATAATAGAGTTTATTTTTTCACTGTCCTCTGTTCGGGAGTGCTTTTCAGATAAGTGACTGTTATGAGAAGACTAAAGTAAATCTTGAATACATCTAAAAACTGTGAAATATAAAATTTAGGGCAATCAGAAACTGAACTCCCCCTGTACTATGGTTGACTGATGCATGAATCCTAGTTCTGTCAGGACACAATAAGTATCATAGACCTTTCTTCTGGATAATTTGATAAATCCATTGATAATCTGTAATTTCCATAGAAAGTTTTGGAAATAAATATGTTTACCTTCAAATTATGCAAATTATTATATTAAAGACTCCTGACTTACAGGTCTCAATATCTATCTGCAATATAAATGAGGATGAAGGCTCTGCCAAACAGGATAATAGAGATAAGACAAACATTTTAGGGAAAAGAAATGCAGAGAAGATTTTTATGTGAATCATCACCAGGCTGAGCATGGTATATCTTCTGTGCATCCTCTTTCCCTGCTGAGAGACAGCTAAATTAAGGGATGGAGCTTGCAGATCTTTTAGTCCTGTTCACAGAATCACAGAATGGCTCTGGTTGGAAGGGACCTCAAGAATCATGAATTTCCAACCCCCCACCACTCTTTTGGAAAAATCTGACTGCAACCATGCATGCCTTCAGTATATACTCTAGGTATGTTCTTCAACCTAGAATCTCCTCCATAGTTTCCCTCTAGCTACCTGATATGTATATCAGTGATATATAACAAAGATACTACAGATTATCTGAAGTAAGGTGGCTGTATCTGTTCTACAGTCACTCAATTAGGAGTTTTCTCTTGGCAAATGATAAGATTCTACTGCCCTGAAACATTGTCATTTTTGTTTGTCTCATTGTTTTACATTTGTTTCAGCATTTCAGTGTCCAAAATAACAAGAAAGTTGTGTAACATCCTAGAAAAATATTTATATAGACTGGTTCTGGGGGTGGACATGACATTCAGCAGGGAGTAGCCTGAGGTTGCAAGGCTTGCTGAGCATTTGCTGACAAAGGAAATTAGGTGTCTTATTCCAGAGGTGCTTGGAGTAAAATAGTGTGAGTGCAGTCAGATGTTCAGGAATTAGATACAAGACAAAATATCTGCGTAGGCACATTTTGAAGGTTACTCTCATTAGAAATAGAACCCTGTAGTGGACCAGCTGTAGTGGTATCTTACAGGCTGTTGCAGCTTCCGAATAGTGTCATTAGCTGCTTTTCCTCAAGGGTTGCTCTAAGCTTTGGATACTGGCTGGCTCTTGATTAGGGGGAATCAGCAATTCCTTCAGCTGTTGTTAGGAAAGAGCCCAAATGAGATGCTGCTGATTCAAGAGTGTGAGCTTCCAGATATTTTGCTGGAGGATAGGTGAAGTTTGAGAAGTGGGGATTTCTGAAGTGAAGGAAGCTTCTGACTCCAGGTACCAAGAGGATGTGGGACTGGGAAATGTATCCTCTGAGGCTCCCAAGATTTAAGACGATGTGTGTTTTACTTTCATGTGTACCAGAAGGATGTATTTCTCTCCTTTACAGCTATTCTCCAGATCCAACAAGTTCTCTGTGACATTTGTTCTCTATAGTGCCTCTACTATGTGTAAGTCAGCATCCCATTCCACTACCTCTTAAGGAGGTGAAACTCCTCATTATTCTATGCACTTGTTGGTATCTTATGTTTCCCAATCCCTGTCTAATTTCTCAGTGCTGTTTTTGTCTGTACTTGATCTGTTCTGACTCAGAGGATGGTCAGATGTTCATGAAAGGCAGGTCCTGCTTCACCGATTGTATCTCCATCTATGGCCAAGTTACTCACCTGGTGTAGGGAAAGGCTGTGGATGTAGTCTACCTAGATTTTATTAAAGCTTTTGATGCTATCTCTCACAGCATTCTCCTGGAGAAGCTGTCAGCCTATGGCTTGGACAGGTACACTCTGCTGGGTAAGGAACTGGCTGGAGGGCCAGTCACCACCAGAAAGTGGCAGTGAATGAAGTTAAATCCAGCTGGCAAACAATCACAAGTGGTGTTCCCCAAGGGTCAGTATTGATGCTTATCCATTTTCGTATCTTTATTGATGATCTGGATGAGAGGATTGAATGCACCCTCAGTAAGTTTGCAGATGACACCAAGCTGGGAGGAAGTGTCGATCTTCCTGAGGGTAGAAAGGCCTTTCAGGGGGATCTGAACTGGCTAGATCAATGGGCTGGAGTCAGTTGTGTGAGCTTTGACAAGACCAAGTGCTGTATTTGGCACTGATGAGCCTTGAGTACTATGTTCAGTTTTGGGGCCCTCATTAGAAGAATGACACTGAAGCACTGGAGTGTGTACAGAGAAGGGCAATGAAGCTGTGAAGGGTCTGGAGCACAAGCCTTCTGGGGAGTGTCTGAGAAAACCAGGATTGTTTGGTCTGGAGAAGGCTCAGGGGAGACCTTATAGCTCTACAACTCCCTGAAAAGAGGTTCCAGAGATATACCAAAATCCTTCAAGCAGATACTTGACTATTTTATAGATTTCTGTGCTCCTATCCTGACTGCAGATCTTCATTGTTTCAGGTATGACTTAGTTCATATTACGTTCTGTGGCTATTCTTAACGAGTTTTCAATTCTTGCAGGTTTAACTCTATTGCCAGAGTTGTTAAATTTATCTCTGAAATGCAAGTATGATACTTTTCTAGTGTAATGAAGCGACTGTGCAAATATTCATATCCTCCAGCAATGCTGTTTTTCATCTTCTGTTGAAATGCAGCTTTAGAGAAAAGAATATTAATTCCAATACTATCAGGGTTAGGAACCAATCTTTTTGTGCTTCAGCAAAAATATGCTAACTTGGGGAAACAAGGAAAGTATCTATGTAAAGGAACTGGGTACTACATTTGCTCTCACAAATGTCAAATATATGGTAGGCCAAGTAGCATCACTGAGAAGGAGAGGTGTTCTCCATAGCTCTCTTACCCTGAACCTGGCTGCCAGAGCTTAGTGCCAGGCAGAACTGAACATCTCCAGAGGAAGGGCAGTTTCTATCTCAGGTAACATATAGAGTAAAGTATCTGTATTTGGCACAAAATCTCATTTCCAATTAATACTTGCTTAGGCACTGCTTTATGACCCTTATGGAGCATAACACTCCTCTCAACCGACTGGCTTTGTCCCATGGTCTTAGCTCTGATTGGAGTAGATATGTATTCACATGAATATGGCAGCCAAGAAAATTGGCTTCATCAGCATTTAGCTTTATCTTTTTAGATTATCTGTATTTGAGGCCATGTAATGTTTAACAGAGGAAAACAGCAGCGTGAGTAAAGCAACAAGAAAGAGCACAATCCATGCAAGTGCAGGACCCTTCTGAATGCAATGTAAGTACCCAGATATCTTTACTTTAAAGACTTTGATGCAGCTATATGACATTTAGCTAGTGAGTCATGAAGCACATCTGCTTTCAAAGGTGAAACTTGGTTTCTAAGCACTCAAATGACGGAATTTAATTTCCAAGAAATACTGAATAGCAAATTGTAGAGATACATTACAGCAGCTCTACAAGTATAACTCTGCTATGAATATTTATCCAAAACAACTCTTTCATATCTAGAAGAAATCATCTTACTTAAGGAGAGGGAAAACATTCTGACTTTCCAACAGTCATTCTGGTTTGATGTCATTATGAGGTTCTCTAAAGTTTGTGATGTGATAGCAAAAACTCCGAGGTAAATGAGGTGTCTTATTTACACCAGTGTGGTGTAAATAATACGCAGGATACATAAAGTTAAGTTTGCTGAGAGGAGGGTTCTGTAGTCATACAAATTTTAGACAGACAGGATAGGCCATGCCTAGTGCAGTGGCCTTACCATCTTATCACTGTTGTGGGGTTGGACAAATAGAGGAACCCATCTGGAAGACATGCATTAGTTGAGTGATGATTTATAATAAAGCAATGTATTCTGATCTAATCAGATGTTAAAGCAGGAAAATATTGCTAGCTTGCTTGTGATTACTCACTTTATGTGTTAAAATGAATCAGGAATGAGAAAGATGATGTTTTGACTACTGTAAATCTTTATTGTTTTCCACTGACATAGCTCTGTCATTTGACGTAAACCTCTTACAATCAGAAATATCATATCTCATATGAGAGCTCTTAGAGGTAAACACACAAGACGTCAAAGTTGTTTCTGATGTGTCACCACATCATAAAATGGATCTACAGTGAGATGAAAAAAAACAATAAACCTTTTAATTTACTCTCCCTCTGAATCATGTTTTCCTTTAATAATCACATGCTACTCTCTCGACAAGCATCCAGTAACAAGGGACTTGTGTAGCTGGAGGAAAGCAGAACTGAAGCGGGCAGTAATTGATATGAATTACATCTGAGATCAAAGCAGGAGTGTTTCAAAACCATGTCACAATAAAGGAGCAGGCCAGGAGATTAACAGTGTTAATAACTTCTGTAGGCAGCAGCAGATATAAATAAAAGATGAGATGTTCACATGGCCATTCTCCAGAGTCCAACACAATTTATTTTTGTCCACACAGTAGTTGAAAAGTATGATGAAGGCTGTCCTCCTGCTATACTTGCTGTTGGCCATCCTTTACCCTGCAGTCCCCAGCGTGAGACAGACTGAGCATCACAATGAAGAGCCCAGGGTAACTCACCTCCATGAGCACCATCCTCATGAGGAAGATTCTCTTGCTTTCTGCCAGCACATAATCCCCAGCAATACAGACTTTGCCTTCAGGTTTTACAGGCAAGCAACTGTCCAAGCACCTGGCAAGAATATTTTCTTCTCCCCAGTCAGTGTCTCTGCTGCCTTTGGCCTGCTGGCCCTGGGCTCCAGAGCCAGAACCCAGGCTCAGCTGCTGGAGGGGCTGGCCTTTAATCTCACCAACAACAGGGAGGAGGAGATACACCATGGCTTTCATCATCTCCTTCTCTTGCTGAACCGTCCTGGCAGCCAGGTGGAGCTGAGCATGGGAAATACCTTGTTTGTGGACAGACACCTGAAGCCACTGACAACATTTCTGAAGGACATAAAAAAACTGTACAAAGGGGAAATTATTTCTAGTAACATTCAGAATTCTACTGAGGCTAAAAAAGAGATCAATGATCATATAAAAAACAAAACCCATGGGAAGATAAACCAAATGCTTAAAGACCTCGATCCAAACTCTTTAATGGTACTTGTTAACTATATTTATTTCAAAGGTAAGTTCAGTCATACGGATGCTACTGCAATACCCAAGTTTGCCTTGGACTGAAAAAAAATCCCAGATTATTTCTGAATTGTTTTTAAAAGAAGGACAGTGTTAAAGCTATAAGAAACACTGCAAGTTCTCATGCTTTGAAACCTGTTAATACATCTGTATTTTTCTGGCATATTTTTAGGTTTGTAAGCACAAAAATTCACTTATTTGCAATGTTCAGGTTTTATGAACTTACCAGACCATTGCAAATTCATGCATTTGTAGATTTTTCTATCAGACTTCTGTTTTATAGCAAAAATTATTCTGCCATATGTATATATCCTATAAGAAGAAACAAAATAAATTCCAAAGATTATAAAAAATGACAAAACTTTAATTTACCTACAATCTAAGCTTATTAAATGGGTACATATCTATGGAATTGGGCTCTAAATGTTATACAGCCAGTCATCACATTATATATATATACCAGCAGGTACTTGAGAACGTGCTGCTTTAGCAATGATTAACTTCTTAAAGGTAACATCCATTTGTAGCAGTGTGCAGGACATAAACTGAATTCTTCACCCAGGAAGGTGATAATAGCTGGAAATAGAACAGCATTCAGTAAAACAGTTTTCACTTCAAGTACTCTATTAAATCTAGGTACCCTAGTCAGAAGGTACCTTCCTTATGATGGGACAGGAAAGAGTTCAAACTTATAAAGTAGTTGAAGTACTTCAGTGTTTATATTCTACGACTTATTTTTCAATTTTTTTTGTTTCTGTTCAATATTTAAAAAACAGGTGCGCTTAGTTCTGAAATGGCAAACTGTGATCTGTGTGTATTTGTTCAGTGAATGACTTGATTTAATACAAGTAAAATACCATTAAGAAGTCATTTGAATAAGGATGGAAGGTTAAAGCTTTAGAAGCCCCATTCCACTCATTGTAATGAAGTTATTATCAGACCTGAAAGTTCATTCTCTCACTGATTTTTTTCCTTAGTGCTACCAGATGAGGAACAGATGAGAAAGCATAGAAGGAGCTTAACATGTCACGTTTAAAAAGACAGTCATCTGCTGTGGAATTTGCTTAACGAGCAAAGTGGTTGTAAATTAACTCATTGGATATTGCCTAGGCACTTCTTTTTTGTCAGATTTTTCCTCTTCTTCAAATAAATTTAAGACAACATCATGAAGTTATTTCATTTGATTTATCTGACTTGCCACACCTTTCTGAAGTTTAATCTTGGATGTTTGTCGCTTGAACATATTATAGCGGATTTGATATGGAACAAGACCTTGAATAAATTTTGAATTCCTCTAATCTTCAATTATGAGCATAAATCTTTACATATGAATGTATTTGGTGTAAATTTAGAATAGATTATACTAATATATCCTCCTTAAAATAAGCGTGCAACTGTATTCTTTTTCTTTTACTTTTAAGCCTACTGGGAAAATCCTTTCAATATGAAGGGGACTCACACGGATTATTTCTATGTGAATGCAAAGACCTTGGTTGAAGTGAAGATGATGATTCGAGATAGCTTTTATGACACGTATTCTGACAAGAAGCTGTCATGCAAGGTGGTGAGGATTCCTTACAAGGGAAATGTTTCAGCATTGTTCATTCTGCCCAATGAAGGAAAAATGAAATGGTTGGAGGATGGTCTGATGAAAGACACAGTGTCTAAATGGGAAAAATCACTTGAAAGACGGTAAATTCTAATTTGATGCTTCGTGGTAGTCAGAACCTGAGGCCTAAATACTGTAATCAAGTTTTACAGTTGTAAGGTTTTGTTCTTCATTAGAGGTTTAAGTAATGGGACCAGCATAAATGAACAGACTAAACAATTGGATGATTTGAGACTCGGCAGCGATTTGAAGTAGCACTGCTTTGTCATGAGGGGGTTGGACTCGATGATCTCTGGAGGTCCCTTCCAACCCCTACAATTCTGTGATTCTGTGATGAGGGAAGAGATTTGTGAGCTGGGAAACAGCCTCTCTTTCTATACTTTTTTAGTTCTCCTCTTTTCTATACTTTTCTACTCTTTTTTAGTTGATCTTCAGTATCTCCATTTCCTTTTCTCAAATATAGTATGTTAACAGTGGTACTACTGTGACATAGAAACAAGATCCCTTAGAGAGAATGAAGTATGATTTAAAAAAAAAAAAAAAAAAAAAAGTCTTGAGGGCTAGCAAGTGAATGCAAATGTACCAACAAAGGTGCTGGCACTACCACTGCTTGTTTTCTATTCGAGGGGTGATTGTAAGACTGGAAACAAGCCCTAAGTAACGTCTTTCTCATACTACATTTTCCCATCATCCTGACCATTGTCTTTCCACATTTTTGCTGTAATTTTTTCTATATTTGAAGACCAACATTTTAGCACAGAATTACCAGCAAGTTGGGAGACTTCAAGTTTTACCTTGATTGTAATAACCACCATAACTCTCTTTTAAATTAATAGGAGGATGGAAGTGCATATTCCAAAAGTATCCATTTCTGGCACCTATGACTTAAAGAAGATGCTCATGAATCTGGGTGTAACAGACGTGTTTTCTGACCAGGCTGATCTGTCTGGAATCACAGGAAAGTCCGATCTGAAGGTTTCAAGAGTAAGTTGGTCAACAGAAAAGTCTGTGGATTCATCAATTGCCTTGATTTAAGCTATGTTTCAGAATAATTCTTAGTCCTGAGAATGATTGATAACTCTGTGAATTCGATCATTTTATCTTGTAGAGCAACTTAAAATTCTTTCAGACTTATTCAAGATCTGGAAATAAAAATAGTGCCTTCCTTCTGGCAGCCTGAAGTTGTGGCAAAGGCTGGGGGGCTTGTGTAAATTTTTCCAGGAACAAAATATTTTCAGCATGCAAAAGGAGACTCCATCTATTGGAGTTGCTTTGCATGAGTACGTCTAGTAGAAAATGTGGCACCTTTTCTTTAGTGCATGAATGTGATTCTATAATTTTAAAGGACTTTCAAACTATTTCCATAGAAGGCACTGGCAAGTGCTAATCACATAAGAGGGACCAGGCTACAGGAAATCCTCCTGTTTCCTGGGAAGAAGAGATAATACAAAGATAAATTAACACTCTTATGGGCACTGCGAAAGCAATAACTATAACATTATAATATCTTGGTTTTAGCAAAACAAATGTTGAAAATGCAAAAAAAATTTTAGTATGGATATTTATTTTCTACTGACAAAAGTTTAATCCATGAGGTATTAGGGATACAGAAAGAACAGCCCTGGAATTTGACTTTTTTTCCTTCTGAAATAGTAATTCCTGCTTTGAATTCGAGTGCTCTGCCCTGACACACATGGTGAGGAATACTGAGTGGAACAAATGTTACTCATAGAGACAACAGTGCTAGAACACCTCCCATGGACTAAGTTTCCTTCTTCTTAGTTTGTGACCTACCAGTCATTTCTTCGAAAGACAGGATGTGAATTAACTTTGTGCCAGTTTTAGTCATTCCACCCCCATACTATGTGTACAGTAATACTTGTTTCCTTGTTTCCTTGTAGGCTATTCACAAGGCTCTGCTGAATATTCACGAGAATGGCACAGAGGCTGCAGCAGTCACTGGCACAGAGTTCGCTCCTCATTCTGTTCCTCCTGTTGTAAAATTCAACCGTCCATTTTTGCTTTTGATTGTTGATCAATACACTCAAAGTATCCTCTTCATAGGAAAAATTGTAAACCCACTGAAAAATGATTGATCAGTGGCAGGTCTTACTGATTTGAATTGCACTTTATGCATTTATAGTCTGATGTAATTAAAATTATATCAAATCTTTTAGTAATAATTTTATTTTTTCTAAAAATAATCGAGACAGGAGTGTAGTCATTCTTAAAATCACTGTCCTTGGTCACTTCAGTAGAAAGCAACTACCATGATATGCTCACCAGTGAATTATGAAGCAGTGTATATGTCAGTCTTCTAATGACTAATACATACTATCATTGAAAAATAAGGTAAGTATCCAGCTGCAAGAAGCAGTTTAAAACCTCCTCAGTATGTAATGAATGAAAAAGCAGGCTACTACTGAGTAGTGAGTAGGAAACTAGGAAAATACCGTTGTTTTCTCCAGCTGTCTGCAGTACTTACCAGATCCTGGTCCTGGAGAGATGACATGGAAATTTAGAATATAAGTGCAGTTCACGTAAGGATATCTTAGATTTTCTCTTCCACGTGGATCTTAGTGGTGGGAAAAGGTCACGTATTTGCATGATTGCTCGGCACTCTGAGGATGTCTGTACAAATATGACATCTCCTTATGCAGCCTGATGGATCCAAGGTAGTGTAAAAATTCAGAGTCAAATCTTGGCACTTGTGAGGGGTTGGAGCACCAAGAAAAGAAGCACCAGCTAACAAATACAGCCAGACTTTTGTGATAGATCAGCCTGACTACGTCTCTGTTCCACCCTTTGGATTTATCAGCAGCAACTATTTGAGAAGTGTTAAATACATTTATCTTTCTCAGTGTGTTGTTCCTCATTTTCTTGAAGTTTGACTCTACAGATCATGAAGGCAATTTGAAACTAGAACAAATTCCTCTGTGGAACCTGATCTTTCTAAGGCAGCTGCTACCCATCACACCAATCTTCGCAATCAGAGCATTTGCCTTAGTTACAGGATATTCAAGAATATTCATGTTTGCAATCCTCCCTTGCCTGAAGATAAACAATCCTATACCTCCAACATTCTAATTAAGCTGGAACTGCAAGAGAAGAGTTAGCATTTAATCTGGAGTGCTGTTAAAGACATTTTCCTGAAGCAAAGAAATCCACGTCTGCTCCTTCCTGAGCGGAGGATGGTTTAAAGTTGAGTTTGGCAAATAAATCCTGATGAACTCTACAAAGAGTGCTGTTGAGTGGATGGTGGATGAAGCAGTGATAATCTGAAACACTGGTAGGGCTTCTAGGAAAAAGGAGATGTAACTTCAAATTATATTGTAGGGTGGGAGGGTAGTGATCATTCCCTTCCAGACACTGGAAGGACAAGTGTTTTGCCATGCTCCCTGTTAGAGCATTTTAGCTTATGGTGGGAATGCCCAGAGCTGCCAGCCTTGTGTTGTGTTCTTCAAGTTTACCTTTAAGGCAGTGAACACTTGATAATCATCCTAATGGAAGCAGCGAATAAACAGACACTCAAAAAATGTTACTTGCCTTGCCATATAGCTTTAAACCTGTGGTTCATCAAGAAATAATGGTTCAGAAAGGATAGGTTATGAATACTTGGAAGGAATAAAACAGACACTGAGATTTATTACTATCCCAAAATTTTTACCTATGTTTGTAAATAAATTATTCCAAGGTCTGTACTCTAGTCCTGAGTTTGACTGCCTCAACGCAGCTCATTTTCATGTTGCTTAACTCCGACCCTACAAGACACAAGAGCTGTTTACTGGAAATAACATTTGGTTTACATTAAAGCTCCCAAAAATGCCCGTGACATGTCTGGAAAGAGCTGGCATGAGCAATACCTGCATCAGGTACTGTGTTAAATACTTAAGAAAATATGTGGTTGTAGGTTGATGGTTCGGCCCGTGCTCCAGAATTACCTGATACAATGAAGCCAGAATGACAAACAGGAAGGTGAACCCTCCTCTGTTATTAAGCCTTATAAGCTCCTGCCCAGCATGTGACGTTTCTCTGAGTGCTACTTAGTCTCTGGTCAAGCTGAAAGGCCTTCACCAGCTACTTGCCAAAAATGAGGCGGCCAGGGACTGTTTTTCCATCTTTGGAACAAACAATCAGTTCAGGAAAAGCTCTTTGAAACAAATGCAAGCCAAAAACTGTAAAACTACCATGCATTTGCTATAGATGTATCGTGGTGCTTTCTTCTGACCAGTGCTTTGAGTCTGCTGCCACATTAAATGCATGGATATTTTCAAAACGCTTCAAAAGGGTTGAAAAAGGACTTCAAAAATCATCTAGTTTCAACCTCCCTGCCATGGGCAGGGTCACCACCCACTGGACCAGGCTGCCCAGAGCCACATCCAGCCTGGCCTTGTCCAGAGATGGAGGTATGATCACCTGAAGTGAAATTTCTGTTATGTGAAATAGAATCACACTCTGGTAATAAAATAACTTTATTTTCTTCTGGGATTCTACACAGAAGAAAATAATTGTGTTATTTGATCCTGTTTGTATGACTTACATCTAGCAAACTATGAGTTCATGTGAAATTTTTGTTCTGAGATTCCTATTGACTTAGTAAAAGAGGGAGTGCACAAAGCAGAAGAGGCCAGCTTTCTATTCTCAGTTCTGTCACTAACTTTCTCCTTGGCCTTCAGCTTTCTTTTTCCTTCTGTCAGTCATGTCGTTTTGCAATTGAAGCTAGCCGTATTTTCCTTATCCGATAAGAAAAGTCTGAATATTTGTAAGACATACAGAGTTTATAGTTATAATGCCCTTTATAGAAATAAATAAAAATACATAGAGGAATTGATTTTTATTCTAGCCACAGCAATTTTGCAATGATGCCAATCTCTTGATTTTAATTGAGTTATATATGTCAAGGGGTTTATGTACATGAGCTTTTGCAGACAGATCTTAAGAGGTATATTTTTATGAGACAACAAGAAATGACTGTATGAAGAATTATCACGCGAAGTTCACATTTCTCTTGCTCTTCCTTATCATCTTGCTGGTGTTTTTCTTCCATACACAAAAATCTTCTACCCTGAAAAACTTAGAAATATGACTTATAACACTGGTACACCATAATTTGAAGATCACGCAAGGACTGGAGTAGCTTAATGATTGGTCATAAAACTGCTCTTGTAAGGAGGAACCAAACATGTCGTGTAACTCAGCAGTTACTGGCAAACAGCATGAAAAGAGATAAATTATTCCTTAGTTCCTTGCATATAGACCATTATCAGTCCAACTGCAAAGCTCCTTTTTCAGTCCTTTGTAAGACTTCCCTGGCTCCTGGAGCAGGAGGAGTTCCTCCATCCCAGCCACTGCTTATCTAGAAGCACCGAGGGGCTCTGCCCATCTCTTTTTTTTAAAACTCCACACGGGATTCCCAGATTAGTCTCTTGTTTCTTGGTGACATCCATTCTAGGTAGAGGGTTTTCAGTGCAGCCATTTGCATCAGTGCTCAGAAAAAAAAAAAAAAAAAAAAGCTTTATTTTCCCTGGGATAACATAAGTGCTGCGATCTAATAGGTATCCATGTGGGGTGGTTCCCTCTTATTTTCTATTACATATCATAGGAGAGAATCATGTTTTCCAAGGTATCTAATTGTGATACATACTCAGCAAAGGACTGAGTACAGCTATCTAACTGCAATCATGGAGAAACTGATTGCTTCCAAGTTTGCAGATGAAACTTGTCATCTGTAAGCCTGATGTGACTGCTGGTCTAAATCTTGCCTATGATGAGACTGGGATCAGGGTAAGAGGGGGCAGTGTTTGGGATTGTTGAGCAGTGTCAGAACATGTTCCCACTCTCTTCCTGTCACTTGAGTGTCACTGCGTGTTCTGGAAGAAAACAGAACTGCTGCTCTTCCTAGTGGTTCCTCCCTAATAATAGTAGGATCCTTCAGATGGTTAGCCAGGCATTAGGGATGGGATGATAGATAAATATTATCTAAATTGGCAAGCCAAGACTTGAAAAAAATAACTTGTATTTGCTGGAGTTAAGCAACAGCATGCTTGCTTCTGCTGAACCTTGATTATGTAACACTGCAGTAAAATCTCTGGCTGCTTGCATACATCACGAGAAAGATCTCTCTGAATACAATTTCTGACCAACTCTTGTCTTTTAAGAGACAGAAATGACATAACTTCAATATGTTGGATATATTCCTATGTATAAAAAGATGTGTAGATTCACCTAGAGATAAATCATGTACATTCAATGAAAACAACTAGTTATTGTTTGTTAGGATTAGTGTAATGTATTTCAGTCTTAAATAACCTTCTAAACAGCTGAACAGTGCCTCTGTATCTCTGCTCACTGAGAGGGATTCCACAGTAAGTCATATGTAATAGGTATATAAAACCTGTCTATCCTCTGTATAAATATCTTTCCTTACTCCAGCTAACGTTTTGCCATGATAAAGTCAGTTCTCCATTTTCTTATTTTGATAACTTTTCAAGTCGTATTGTTACTTTGCTTCTCGTTCACTATTTCAATAATTTCCAAACAGCCTCTCAAAAAACTAACCACTACTTCTCTTGACAAGCAGTTAAGTAACAATTTAGTGAAGACTTTGAAGAAGCTACAAGGGCTGCTCTGAAAGTAATGCCTCCTATTTTATTATATTAGCCCATGATGCCAGAGATTATACATGTTCTCAATATATATTCTCAATAACATTCCATTACATGTTGTTGCCATGTGACAGATTGCAGCAGAGAGGTAGTCTGGCACAATGGCGTCTGACATGGAAGTTCATATAAAGCAAAGGTGTGCCACTGAATTCCTCCAGGTAGGAAAAAGTACACCTACTGACATTCATCAACACTTGCTGAATGTTTCTGGAGACCAAACAGTAGAGGTGAGCACAGCAAGGCAGAGTGTGGTACATTTCAGCAATGGTGATAGCTGTGTGAAAGATAAGCCACGTTTCAGGCATACATGCACAGCTGTCACACCATGGAATGGATAGCATCTCAATCAGCTCACTCACACAAATCAGTTAATAGTGGTGACTATCATGAAAAACAGCATTTTTTAGCTGAGAATTTGCTCTAACAAATAGTGTTATTGAGCTCTTTGTACGCTTTTTTTTTTCCCATGGAAAGAAATAAAAGGAATTACTTTTGGAGCAACTTACGTAGTTAGAGTATATTTACAATGTGCCCTGCAACATGTGGGGCACTGTGGAGGTACTGAGCTGTTCCTGGCCGAGCTTGCTGCTGCTTCAGGTAGCTGATTAGATGATATCCTTCTATCAGGATATCCCATGCAGAGACAAACTAACCTATTCACAACCAGACATCACTCAGGACCTATCTTAGATTTCCAGTTCACCTGGAACCACTGTGTGGATTTCAAAAGCCCAAGGTAGTGTGCTATGCTACACTGTCTTGCAAAGTTCTTTTGCCCACAGATTTGTTTAAATGCAAGAGTAGCATGAACCTTGCTCTTTACACTCTGAGCCACAGATGTCAGCATCATTTCACTTATATGTTGAAAAACAGAGTTACAATGTTTGATGTCTAGAAAAAAAGTAGCTAACTCATTCTTTGCTTAACAAATAAATATTATTTGCTTTGATTAATATTTACCAGTGAACATTAACTTAATACTACTGAGCAAAACGGAGAATAGGGAAGTAGCACTGTGAATGAGCAGTCCAGCAGACTCTTTTAAACTACGCTGTAAGTACTATATTATACTTCCTTAGAAGAATTTGAATTTATATTTTCTATGATCTTTGCAATTTAATACATAGTATTTAATTATGAGATGATTTTATTTAGTATAAGTAGTTGGAAATTCATCTTCTGGAAGCATGATCTATACACTGAGAGCAGGATTCAGTCAGTGATGCAGCTCTTAGATACTATGTCAGAATGACAGGAAGATGAGGTCCAAAGTGAATATTCAGCTGCCATTGACACCAAGGTGAAACACCAAACCCTGCCTCTACTACCAGAGGAGTAAATTCAATTGCAACTCAATGTCCTAGATACTCTAGGCTGATACAGAACTAGTTCAGGAGCTGGGAGTAACACAGCTGATACCACAAGCATCCTCAAACACTACAGAGAGTTAAGTGGCACTGGCGTTGACACTAGTCTCTCAGACAGATTTCTAGAGTTATATAAGGAGTATTTAGAGGATCAAAGTGGATTGCTTTCATTTAGATTTTACTTTTTATCTATAGATTAATCTGACATTTTAGACAAACTGAGCACGATTCCCACACCCGGCATTTACACATCTTAGATCTCAAGTGTTTCGTAAAGGGCAGCCACATAAGAGGAAACCCAGATTTAATAAATGCCCATGAAATATTTGATATAGGACCCAAACCTGGCTTCAGACACAACCTGAGGCAAACCATGGGGCAGATTCACACACTGTAGAATAATTATGCAGTTGCTCTGAACAGTAACATCACCTCTGTTTTCCTGCAGTACACTATCTCCTCCATGTTTTCATGATTTGTGATTGAGATAATTTATATGAGATGTTCTATAGAGAACATACTTCCCAAATATCTCCTGAAAAGAGAAGAAGAGAAACTGCTGAGTTATGTAGAATTTGTTTGTATCAGATTAAGGAAGAGGAAACGTCTGCATGTAAGCTATTCAGGAAGCTTCTGCTCTAGCTTTTCCTAAACTCTTGGGTGTTTGATTTTGCAGCCTTATGGATATTTTATGTGCAGCGAAGAGACACAATAAACTTTCTTGCTTTATCCTCATTTTACTGAAACATGTAAGATAATGTTTGAAATGACATCGGTCTTGAGTTCGGAGCTGCTGCACCAGAGGCAGAAGGACACAGTTTAAATGGTGAAGCATCAGATGGATTCTCTTCTACTATAAGTGATGTTTTCTTTGTATTACTGCAGTGCATGAGAGCCCAAGCCATCACAAAATCATGGCTACTATACACTGCCAAAGTGCTTACTGAATGTGTAGGAACAATATGTGAACTCAGTTGTGCACACAGATACCCTTAGAAATGCAATAATGCCATACTGGTCAGACACAAGAACAATTTCAGATAAGATACCTCACAAAAACCTACACAGAATCAATTCTTCCCTAGTGGTGTCGTGTTAGTATCTTGGTTGGAAACAAATAGAACAGACCAGAAATGGACTAGCCATGAGGCCCAATGTAAAGCAGAGTAGAAATCCTAAACACTGGCATATGAAAATCAGTATTTCAAATACAAAATAAATTGTTTTCATGCAGGAAAGATAACACTCTCTACAAGATAATTTTTTCTTTCTCAGCAGAATTCTCCAGAAGGAAAATGAAGTCTGCACTGTATTTATGTTTGCTTCTTGTTGGACTTCAAGTCCAGGCTCTTCCTAAACCCAACCACAGTAACAAACATAAACATAAGAAAGAGCAACCTCATTCCCTAGGAGACCATTCCCATGTGGAACATGAAAACTCGGCTCACATGAAGATAACCCCCAGCAACGCTGAATTTGCATTTCGGTTTTACAAGCAGGTTACAGAAGAGGGAGGTAACAAGAACATTTTCTTCTCTCCCTTGAGCCTTTCTACTGCCTTTGCAATGCTCTCCCTGGGGGCCAGATCAAACACACTCAGCCAGCTGCACAAATGCCTCACTTTCAACCTGACAGAGATGGAAGAGCAGGAGATCCATGAGGGCTTCCAGCATCTCCTCCAGCTGCTGAATGACTCTCATCGAGAGATTCAATTGAACATGGGCAATACTCTGTTCATAGATGAGAGACTGAAACTGCAACAAAAATTTTTGGATGATGTCACAAATTTTTATTATTCAGAAGCTGTTTCTATGGATTTCCAAAATTCTGAACATGCTAGAGAGGAAATCAATAACTACATAAAAGCAAAGACCCATGGTAAATTTGTAGACTTACTGGACAGTCTCGATAAAGATGTTATGATGATTCTGACTAACTACGTTTACTTTAAAGGTGAGTGAAAAACATTGGTTAAGGTTACAAAAATAGGCTCTAGAAGTCTGATCCAAACTCAAGAATCAAGGTTTTTTCCCATGGTGAACCTACGCTACCATCCAATTTAAAATATATCTTTCTTCTTTTAAATGATGTAAAGCAATACTTGAAAGTCAGGTATAAAGAATCATCTTTTATAAGTAAAAAATAAAAAGGAAAAAAATAATAGATAGAAGTACCAATCAATAGTATATCATCTCAAATTAGGCTCAGAGTGAAAGTATTCGTAAAGGGTGACCTTGGGAGCTTATGATCATTTTTTGAAAGGCACAGCTGTTTAACTGTGCAGGATACAATCAAAATACAACATGAATGAGATATAATAAAGGAGTAAGTCCAGAGAATGCATAAGGTCAGTCTATAGAAGTTTCACCACTGACTTAGCAGATGAAGGCTCAGGGCTTTTCCTCAACCTGTATTTGCCTTGTGTGATTTTTATTCAAATGATTGAAATGATTCAAAGCTCCTCTCTATTGCCAGGGTACAAGAATCCTTAAATTGAAATAGGCTTGTAATTGAATGTACCATTCAAATATACTACCCTGAGCATCAACTATTGTGTTGTGCACTTACTTGTCATTTTTTCAGCTTATTCAGTTCTATTCTCATTCTTTTGTCAAAAGGTTACTGGGAAGAACCTTTTAAAAGTTATAACACCAGAGACGATGACTTCTTTGTGGATGCCAAGCATTCTGTTAAGGTTAAAATGATGTATAAAAGTGCATACTATAATATCCATAGGGATGAGAAGCTGTCTTGCTGGATAGTAGAAATACCATACACAGGAAATGCTGCTGCCCTTTTTGTTCTGCCTGATGAAGGGAGTATGAACCAGGTAGAAGATGCTCTGCTACAAGATACAGTGTCTAATTGGAGCCAATCACTTGAAGGAAGGTAATCCTTTGACTTCTTTTGAATGCCTTTTTTTTTTTTAAGCACTAAAAAGGCCATAAATACTCATGCAGGCAAGGTAAATCTTAGGATGCCACAAGGAGCTGCTAAACACAGCTCTGAGGAACGAGCATTGCACAGCTCCTTCACCTCAAAGGAAGTATCAGGAGATTTTGTTCACCAGAGAACCTTCTCTTCAGCTTCTCCAGCCACAGCAGTGGGAATGCTGCAAACTGCGGGGGTTCTGCACTTGCAAACTCAGTCCTCGGGTGCCCATCTAGGGAGGATCCAACTGAAAGAAAATGAAATTTCTTCTCCAGTCTGGATGACCGCTGATCAGTCTGTGGGTGGTAGGACTGGTACCTCAATTTCTCCTTCACTAATGTGGTATATATTTAGGCTTTAGAAAGCCAGGACTATGCTTCACAGGTAGCTGGGATAGATTCACCCCACCTGTATCAGCTCTTGTATTGAAGGATCTTGCAATTATAAACTCTCTTTCTTTTTTTTTTTTTTTTAAAAAAAAAGACGCGTCAAGCTGTATCTTCCAAAATTGTCCATCTCTGGCTCCTATGATGTCAAGAGATTGTTTTTGAAAATGGGTGTGACAGACATGTTCAGTAACGATGCTGATTTCTCTGGAGTTGCAAAAAATACCCTCCTGAAAGTTTCCAGGGTAAGTATGTGAGCAGGGCTGGTGATCAAGAAATTTGCCTGCCCTCATTACATGATGGTTTTATCTTAAAAAATAGGCTGATCCCATTTCTAGATTTCAACAATGGCTCACTGACAGCAATACAAGAAGTTTAGGGGTTAGATGGCTGCTGTTCATTGCAGTTAGCAAGAAATTGTTTCCTACATAACTATCCCACAGACTCATTTTAAAACTCCTGACAAAGAGAAAAGATCTGGAAAGGATAATGTGAACAATTTCACAAAAGTCTTGCGTAAATAATCAATACTGGAATCATAGTTATGACAGTAATTTGGGAATGGTCATTCTTATTCCACAGAGCCTTTCTTACTGTATTGGCTGAGCGCCTCAGAATTGGTTTGTCGCTATTGTGTCAACAGAAAAAAAAAAAAAAGTTTTTTGTGTATACATAAATTGATGCAAAATGAGAACATTCCTCCTTGATGTAAAACATTATTGAAAAGATCTTACTCAAAAAAACCACTGAACAACGAATGTTCTTCATGCTGCTCAGTCTCTATAAGCAGCCAAGTTTGACTCTGACAGAGCGAAAAAGAAATCTTTCTCTTAACTCAGAGCAAACTTTTCTTGTCTTGGAAAGGCTGAACAAGATCTTTTTCTCACAAAATCTGTTCATTTTGTGGTCTGTCTTGAAAACTACCATCTCTCAGTGTTAGAGCAAACCTGTTTGTCACCCGCTGCTTCTCACTGTTCTGTGCCTTGATGTTCAATTTTTGCTTCCTTTCCAGGCAATTCACAAGGCCAAGCTGAATATTAATGAGAATGGCACAGAGGCTGCTGCAGTGACCATGGTAGAAATGAGGCTTTTCTCTGCAATGTTGAATCCTCTTGAAATCAAATTCAACAGACCCTTTGTGATGATGATTTTTGATAAAATCACCAACAGTATCCTCTTCATGGGGAAAGTTGTGAACCCAGCTGCCACAGAAGACTAGTCCAGAGCACTTGTACTCCACAACAAAGAAGAGCTTGTACACATCTCAAAGAGTTCTTTGCAAAAAAAAAACCAAAAACAAACAAACAAAAAAGCCAGAATTGATCCCTAATTAAAAATTAAAAAGAAAAAAAGCATACTTTATATTATATTATTCTTATCTTTCAATAGACAGCTGGGAAAAATGGGAGCAGGTCATGTTTATGAAATGTCCTAGGATAAACATACAGCAGTGGGATCTTTACAGACGTTTCCCTACCTCATTCAATCAAAGCTGCATTGTGGCCCCTTGTATGCAGATAAATCATCCTTCCGGTTGAAAATTTTCCTGTCTCCCACATCTTGTATATCTAGTCCTCAGCTCAGAAACTTCACTGATCTATCAGCATCAGCTGAGAAACCATCCGTCCCCTCACTGTGAATTCCAGGATAAGTCTTCTTTGTCTTTGAAACTTCTTAAGTAATCAGTGACTAAGCAAGGAAACAGAAACACAAACTCTTGAAATCTCCTTGCCTAGATGACCAATGCTCCTATGTTCAGCATAACCCTTTTCCCGCCAGCCCAACCTCTGCCTCCTACCAGCGCAGATCCTTTGCTTCCATCTCCATTGCTCATTAGTTTCTCTAGAGTAAGAGTAAGCTGAATGTCACTGCACAAACGGTCACCCTTAAGGTTCTTGTGCACATGCAGTAATGCCTGGGCTCCATGAGACAACTGCATTTACTGGGCCTGCGTGGCAAAGCTGTCCTCTCCAAGTGCATTGTATTTGTCCTTCCACCTTGTATGTGCAGGAAAAAACTAGCAAAGAAAAGAAAAAAGCAAAACCAAACACGTACTGCTAAATTAACTTGTAAAACCTGCTTTCTGAGGTCATCTTGGGGAAATACAGCTGATGAATGGCAGACCAAGTGAATTTCTTGCCACAACAGGATGCCACATTTGACTTCCAGTTCTTTTGGAGCCATCTTTACTCTCACATGGCTTGCTCAAGTCAGTAACTCAAAAACAACTGTAGGAATTTTAACAAGATTTTGTGGTCCAACAATTCCAAAGTAATGATGTCTAATTTAAATAGTTGGCGTTTGACTGCAGCTTCTCTTTTTAGCTTTGGTCTTCCATGATTCAGATGTTATTCTCCATTAGCTATCTCCTCTGGGATTACTCCTTTGTTTCCATTATAATTTATTCACAGCTTCCTCTGGATACCACAGAGCCAGTCATTCCATAGAACATCTTACTAAAAAATCACGTTGTTCTTGCCCTTCCAAACTGTCCATCTCCATAGGGTACTAGGCCAAATGTAGTTAGCCACCCACTAATTATGATTGACAAATAGGAAGATGATTAACAGCAGACCTTCCTTCTGAGTGTTCTCTCTAGGTATCCATCAGGTTGATCTCTTTACTGCCACGTGAGAAGGCAAAGGATGATTCTAGAAATAGAGTCCTAAGATAACATCACATTCATTAAAAGTAGTGGTGTTTAACAGGGGCAGAGAACATACTGGTAGCCCTAATGATCTGTCGTGAATTAGTGTTTTGATCTCTTTACTGTGTCCTCTTAGCTTCAAGAAACAATAGGCATCTATGTACTTCACACAGTAATAATACCTCCACCAAAAAACCTTCGGTCTAAGCTCTGATTTCCAGCTGAGGAGGGACAGGAATCAAAACATTATTTGAGAGGGACTTGGGCTTCTAGCCATTGCTGGAGGGTACCAGCTTCTAGCAAGGCTGGGTCAGAAATGTTGAATGTGGCTTGGTCTGAGAAAGTCCTGACAGATCATATGGATGGGAGAAAACAGGAATCTGAGGAATCTGCTTATTTGTTATGAGTTGTAATAGAACCTTTTAGATAGGCAAGCACAGACCTTATCCCAGACCTACTGGCAAAAAAAAGGTGGTAGTCAGCTTATTCATCTAAAGATACACTTTATACAAAATATTGTCTCTATAATCATCCCATTGTCTCTGTACTTTATAGAAATGAATACACTGAGGCCTGAAAAATGTTCCACAGAAAATCTTAGTCAGCTACGCCTGTCTAATTCATTTTTGCTCTCAGGAAAATCAAATCAATTGCTCCAACAGTTCTTGAAGAAGCAAGACTTCACTCCTGGGGCTAAGCCAAGGATTTCAGCTCTGCACAGGGGTGCCAAATTTCCACACTCTTTATCCACAACTTCAGATTGCACTCTTTATTCACAACTACAGCTGCAGAATCATTGCTCACCTGCTTTGGGAGTGGTGGGATTTAGGTTAGTAGTCAAATGTTTGAGACATGTTAGAGGAAAAGTAAGAATGAAGGAAAATGGGTAACTGTTCATACTATTTCAATTTCTGCCTTCCACTCTAAAACTTCTGGAAAATGAAAGCGAGACACAACCTAATTCTTATTGCTTAATTATAAATACAAGAGGTCTGAAATAGGAACCTTTGCAAAATTCATGATTCTCTGCTTATAAGAGTTGTGAGTTTTTCTTATGGAAATAGTGCAATTTGATTAAAAGCAGATATTTAAGATGGAAAAAATATTTCAACTGAGAGAATACTTCCCAGAAATTGTTTCATAACTTTCTTGCAGCTGTAAACCAGAACAACTACCTAACACTTTCAAAAAGCAGTATACGGAGTGAACTAAGGATGTGCTATACCCTTGCATTACCACAAGATAATGTCTCACTTTGTCCTCCACCAGCAGAGCACCTGCAAGTAATTATGCACAGGGATGTGAATTTTGGTCTGTTATGACTTCTCTTGTCATCCGAAATAATACCGTATGTACTACAAACCCTTACCATCCTTGAGAACTGAGATCTGCAAGGGATCTTTACAGTGGTATACCTCCATTTTGCATATATTTTGACAGGCAGGACTTTCTGCGTCTTCACTAAGCACCACTTTCTGCTACTTCTGGTGTCAAGACCCAGTCATAGAAAATTAGCATTACTGAGTTGCTCAGAGACAGCACAGTTCTTGCCAGAGTCACAGGGAGCTTGACCTGGCACTGCCTACAGGCAGTCCTAAGTGGGAATGGAAATTATATGAGCACCGCTTATGTTTTCTATTTCCAACAATATGACCTGACATCCATCAAAAATAAAGGTTATGAGGAGCAGTAGGGAATGGTACAGGCTGCGGACTAACAGATTTGATCAGTGGCATGCTGCATCTCAGAGTTACTTTGAACTCTCTTGATTTATCTGAAATGCACTTACTGAATTAATAACAACATACAGATGCATAAATAGAAAAGCACAGAAAGGTAAACATGGTTTGCCATTTGCTAAGATATAATTTTTTAAAATATACTAAAACAGCTTTTAACTTTGGAGTTCTTCTGTTCTCGATTTTTCAAGTGCCAATTTTCAGCAAGGTTGCAGTAATTCTCAATTTACGAGGGATTTACAAATACTCTGCAAAGAAGGGACTATGTTTTTTTACCTGAGGACCTCAGATACAAGTTTCTTAAAAGACTTCCATAAGACCATGGAGGAAGCCAAAGCACCCACATTGCTTGGATCTACCTTGGCAGGAGATGGTGAGCTGAACACTGATGGGTGCTGCTCACCCCAGTCTGTCAGTTTTGCAGAGCTAAGGAACACTTGGCGACAGCCTCAGAAGCTGGCATTGCACAGTACAGAACACATCTCATCTACATTCAGGCCCTGAGGTGACCAAAGCTACAACAGCTTCAGGAGGGAGGTGACTCAAAAGCCTTTCTTCATGGTGTGGCCAGTGCCAGTAATCCACCCGGATCACCCAGAACTGCTCCAAAAGTTGTTGGCTGTTGATAGAAACTTTTTGGTGACTCTGAAGTTATTTCTAGCACCACCCTGAGCTCCCTGGTGGCTGAGAAGCCAAGCAGCGAATTTTCCATGAGCCCCTGGGAAAAATGCTGACTTAGTCAATAGCTATTGTCTGCAGAGTTAAGTGGATTTTCTTGCCAGCTATATTTCTTTAAAGACACGGCAGTACAGGCAACGTGCAGGGAAGCTTGTAGCAAAGGCGGACCACGAAGCTTTCAGTTCTTTAAGGCTGTAATTACTTCTAGTCCTTTCACTGATTTCCAATAGACATCCTAGACCCTGTTTGCAAATTTGTGAGTCTTTAGACAAATGTATCACATTTACTCCAAAATTTTGTTTTTCTACGTGCTGCTTTGAAGTCAGTGGGAACTACAGATTTATACTTACTGTACTGCAAGTACAATTTATTTTAGCGTTTAAATATGGCACTAAGAAAGGACACAGAAATCCATGACTTCTGTCTATTCCAGAATATTTTTTTTCAAACTGCTGCAGTGTCTGTGTTGCTCACTGTATATAGCGTCTTCGCAATTCTCCTTGTTGAACACTCATTCAAGAATAAAATAGTCCAAAGTTAGCATCATCTATTGTTCTGTGAGTGGCAGTCTGCAAACCACTGAAATTTAACATAGGACCAAAAAATATCAGTAAATGAAGGGTTTTGACTATTCAGGAAATGATCAAACTGACCCTGATGAAGCAGTTTACAATGAAGAAACATGTCCCTCTTAGAATAATACATGACATTCAACTACACTTGAGATGTTGAGTTCCCCAATGTTCCTGCTCTCTCCTCTACAGTCCTGTTGGGGAGGCCAATGCATGCACACAGATGGGGACAGGAGAAAGAGCATCAGGATCCTTTTTCCCTAGAAGAATCTGTATTGAACAAAAAAATTTCTTGTCTCACAACAGCCTGGTGTCATAAGGGTTGCAGGCTGAGGCTGAGTTGTGTGAATGTCTTCTCATGTGTTTTAGATAAATTAAACGACATAAAAAATTCTAAACTAAAAAAAATGGTATTTCAAGGAACAACTTTGAAAGCCCATCACTTTCCTTGTCTCTTGGATTCCCCCTGCTGTTACACAAGGAAAGTAAATTAAATACAACTTAAACATGATCCTGTTCCCTGGCTCAGCAATTGAACTCAAAGTTTCAGGGGAAGAATTCTCAGTGCATGAAGGAAACAGAAGATTCATTTCTAATTTCTGAGGGGTTTAAAATGAAACAGTTTGATCCAGAACTGATCTAAAACACATGCAAGTGCCTTGGTGTGGCAACAGAAACAGTTTATAAAAACAACTTAGAAAACATCAGCTTTCCTAAAGCAGATTTAAAGAGAACCAGTTTCTATTCATTTCTCATGTTGCCTTTAGGCAGAAATATTACTGGCTAATAAAACTTTCAGTGCATCAGTAATTGAGGGTACTGCTTGATGAATCCAGTCAGCTGGTTACAAGGTAGATACGACACTGCAGAAATAAAGTTTCCATGGTTCAAAAACTTTAAATAAATATTAAAAAGAGAGTCAACAAATAAAGATTTCTCTTACATTTGTTGACCTTATCTCACAGTTTCTCAAAAGCTTCTTAAACAAAGAATTTCATTATAAATAAATATGGATCATGTTTGTTTTTTTCCTGATGGTAAAATACTTGCTAAAGCCCAAATCAGATCCAATCTGAGTAGAAATTACAGTGAGCCCCATGAGCACTCTATGATTTCCTGCCCGAGTGGTGAAATCCCACAGACGTAGTAAAGTTATGTTGTTTATTTTACAGAAGGGAAAATGAAACAGATATAGGAGGCCCTTTGGAATGAGTGCTACATAAACATGGAAAAAAAGAATGACTGGAGTACAAATCTTCATCAGTTGTTATATACACTTGAGGACAGAACAGGCCAGAAACCTATGCCATGACAATATAAGATACAGACTGGTCTCTCAATTTTTGCACAGTAGTAAGAGAGCAATGTATTTCTCATTCTCTTTGGAAAAGAACTTGCATAGACACTTCAAAACATTTTAAAACACATTTTCTAAACCTTTTTGCCTCTAAATACCTTCTTTGCAAGGGAAAAGTACTAACTCCCTAGTTTTGCTTGGAACCAAATGACATGTATGAGATGAAGGCTTTTCCTTCCCCTTATATTTTTACCCATGAGCAGTGGGGTCACATTCTTCAATTCCCTCACAGGCAGCAGCTTTAGCATCTTAAGCAGCTGGTAAAAAAGGGCATGGGGAATCATTCTATTGGCATTTTCCCCAGAGCAGTCATGTTGAAGGAGACATCATACCCCAACTAAAAATTTTCCCCTCTTCATTCTGGATTAAAACCTGTTAACTCAGACTGCAGAGAGGAAAGCAATAAATCTTCCTAATTATCTCCTTCAACACTATAATGAATTATAATGAATAATGAACTATAATGACTATTATACTGCATTTTTGTTGGTTTGGTGTTCATTTCAAATGGGAGACTTTGATGAGTAATTCACGAGTTTATCTTAAATAAGTTTGCAGATCAGTGGATATGGTGTGCAAAATAAACTATTTGCCTGGAAAAACTAATGGAGATGCTCTTTAAGAACGAATCATAAATGGGGGTTGACTTTTTCATGCTGAATGAGAGATGGCAGAAAAGTTGGGGAGCATTTTTGAAGAGTTTGAAAATGGAAGAGAAGCAATTGAAATGATATCACGGCAATGCTAATGCTAACAAATCTGTATTTGGGAAGTCCAGAGGAATGGAATATCTACCCCTTGCATTCATTTTCACAACCACCTGACTGCTGGTTCCAAGTGACAGTGCCGGCTCAGACTGCAACTGGTTTAACACAGGCACACAGTAGGCATCAACCCAGCAAGTTCATTGACATGGCTGTTGGACTTGCAAACTGCAAAGGCTGTATAAAGGTAGGTGCAAATGCAAGCATGACTGATATAACACTTTTAAGACAGTTGCATTAACAGTTATTTCATGTGGGGGCCCAGATTTCCCAAGCATTTACTGACCTCACTGTTATTAACAACTTTACATTCGTCTGAACGTCTTTGAAACAAAGTTCTTTGCAATGACTTGCATTCTTCACCACTAGTACCTCCATGACTAATACCTAACAGGTCTGATCGTTTCTGCCTTGGTCTTCCTAGGACAGTATGGACTGAACTGAAGAAATTTTTGCCATCTCTTGTACACCATTTTGCTTTCTATTAACTCTGAGCTTTTCCTTTGGTCTTGGAGCCATACTGCTGTTGGCTTTCCTCTGAAGTCTTTGGATCAGAAAATCAGGGGAAGGAAAGTGTTTGCTCCTGTCTACCAGCATGTGTCCAAGAGAAGCTGTGTGAAAATTCAAAAGCCTTTCATTCCTGGCATAAACCCTGGGACATGGCAAAAAACAATGGAGATATTGGGACTCAAGAATGCTCAGTAAATGCTGATTTTGCTGTTTATTATGCTGGCATACATCAGGTATTATCCGTGTCCTGAAGAGCAGTGCTACTGTAATAACTCTATTTGCTCTGTTTAATGTCTAACAGTGTGCTTACTGGTTAAGCCTATTCAAACAATATAAAAGCAGCACAAAAATCTGTAAAGGTCAGATGATCAAAGTAGGGTCCTTTTAAAAACACTGCAGATACCGTTCTATTTTAGTAGCTAGGGACATTAAATTCACATTGGCTACCCGTTTCACAGGTTAACTGATTCAGTATATTAATTCATTCACATGCAGTTGACAATGCTCACTAACGCAATGTTAATCTATCCTGTACAATGAAGCTCTTCTTTAGACAGCCAGTGAGGCAGATGAGGGTTTCACTGTTGTGAAAAGGAATTTTTAAATGAAACTTTTAAAGAAGCAGCGGTGGGCAAACATGAAACACCGACTACAAGTAATAAAAAGTTGTAGGATTTTTAGGAAGGATTAGTATTCATTTGTAAAGAGCTTCAGTATCTACAGACAAAAACTACCTGTACTTCACCAGATGGAGACTGTCAGAGCAGGAACGATGGGAATGGATCCAGGGAGTCTTATGTTAGAAAAATTGCAGAGACTTGCGAAACTCTGACTGTAACTCAGTCTCTGCCTTTCGTGGTCTGCTTCATGCACAGACAAAAATCGGAAATTGTCTAGGATGACTCAGTTGCATCACTAATTGACATCTACGGTGCATCTCATTGTTCTAATTGTGCTAAATGCCTGGCCACATTTAATTTTCCTTGGCTATTAAGTTGTCAGGTAAGAAGGTACCTGGGGCCCAACATGCTTTCACTACAAGGGCAAAGCAGTACTGCATGAACAATAATCCCACTCATCCTCTCCTGTTCTTAAAGCTCATAGTTCACCAACTGCAGAAACACTACCAGCTCCAGAGGGAAACATAGATATCCATCTAAATCTATGTGAAATATCTTCACAATAATTCCGTTCTTTGCTGTTTACTTTTTCTCTTTATGGAATAGTAAGGAAGTAAGGAAGATGCAGCCTTACAGAATTTGGGTGGTTTTAGTCCTGCTTTATGGAGCATCTTGTCCACATCACACACAGCTGTGGTATCACCAGCTCCATCATTCATGTCCAGGTTAACTCATGTTAAACTCTCAAATTGAAAGTAGCTCACTTGAGTTTCTCTCAGCAGCACATTGTGCTCTGAATGGAAGGGATCCCCTGAGAATAGAGCTGTAACAGTGCTTGTCAGCAGAGCATACCCAGTGGCCATCCCCACCCACTGCTTCCAGTGCCTAGTCAATTCCCATCTTTCTTCTATCTAAGTTTTGCCATCATGGATTACTTCAGATATGCAGCAAAGACCCTGCTTAATATAATAACAGGTTAGACAGCTCCTACTCAAATGTCACCCAGTGCATTTGCTTTGCCTCCATTTAAAGGACTTTAACAAAGTGCTATGTTTCAAGTGTAAGGACAAGATGCACCACTGAAAGAGATTATAAATGGTGTGCTTTCAACAGTGCAGCCTCGACATTGCAGTTCATCATCTCATGGGCTAGCTATTGTTCCTTGATGTTTTTCTTCCACTTCTATTTTACTAGAAATCTCCCCTTCTTCCCACTCATTTTTCAAATGTGAATTCAACTTACTGAGTAAATAACTTTCACCTTGTTCCTGTTGGACATTCAAGCTGACTAATGGGGGTCACCTCGGAGGAGAGGATTACTATGCAGTCAATGCACATATCAAGCAGCCCACCACGTGACAATTGTGTGCTCAAATGTCAGTTACCCAATGGGAGGGGCATGTACTTGGAGCTTCATGAGTAGAGCCAGAAAAATGATGAGGTTTCTCTAAACCAGAAACTTTGGTGTGGTATATCCTCCAGAGAAACCCACCTGAGGCTTTTCAGAGAGAAGGAACATGCAGTTTTTGGCTACCAAACTGTGAATACTGATGAGTATTTGTGAGCAAATGAGTGCAATCACATCTTCTCTGAAAAGTGTGGGTCTACAGCATGTGTTTGTCAGAGAGTAAATAGAAATTAGATTTCTTTGCCAATTTTGTTATATCATTTGCAGCGGCGGTAGTGTTAGATTTCTTCTAAACAATCATAATTTGCAAAAATGCAAGTAAGAAATGCAATTTCTGAGCTCTACTAATGCTAGAAATACCAGATATCCACCTAGATTTTTTTGACATCTTCGCACCCCAGATGAGTCAAGTTTCTAATGCTGTCTATAGCCTCAAAAGTAAAAGTCTTCATATTTGCCTAAAGTACTTGAAGTGGGATATTTTTCCCCAAGAAAGGGCATCTGGAGATCCAATGGCTGATTGCCTTTATAAAAGCAATTCAATGCTAATTATACTCTAAGAAACTTGTAAAGGTGGAATTATGCCATTTGTAAAATGCTGAAAATTCATTGACACGATATTGAAGAGTGCCTAGACAATTCACTGACAGATACTTGGACAGCAAGGTCTGGCAGAGTTTTATCACTGGGACTTCCCAGCAGCATTCATAATGTAGAGTTACCATGGAGATTTAAGAGCTGTATTGATTACACCCTAATAACTATAATTACAATGTTCTATACTACATATTATTGTACATAGATTGCCCTGAAAATAGTGCCTCCTATTTTCTGGGCTGCATTAAAAAAGGGGTGGCCAGCAGGGAGAAGGAGGTGATTGTCCCCCTCTACTCAGATCTTCTGAGGCCCCATCTGGAGTACTGCATCCAGGCCTGGGGCCCCCAGTACAGGAAGGATGTGGAGCTCTTAGAGCAGGTCCAGAAGAGGGCCACTAAGATGATCAGAGAGCTGGAGCACCTCTCCTATGAGGAAAGCTTGAGGGAATTGGGCTTGGTTAGCTTGGAGAAGAGAAGGCTCTGGAGAGACCTCACTGTGGCCTTCCAGTACTTGAAGGGAACGCATAAACAGGAGGGGGAATGGCTGTTACAAGAGTGGATAGTGATAGGACAAGGGGAAATGGTTTTAAACTGAGATAGGATAGGTTTAGGTTATATACTAGGAGGAAGTTTTTCACACAGAGGGTGGTGACTGGAACAGGTTGCCCAAGGAGGTTGTTGATGCCCCATCTCTGGAGCCAGGCTAGATGTGGCTCTGGGCAGCCTGGTCTCGTGGTTGGTGATTCTGCAAATAGCAGGGAGGTTGAAATTAGATGATCATTGTGGTCCTTTTCAACCCAGGCCATTCTATGATTCTATGATTTATTTCCATGGAAACTAAAACAGATACAAAGAGCACAAAAGCACTATTTGTTAGAGTGAATTCTCAACTACAAAACACAATTTTTCAACATAGACACCACCATGAGCTATGCATTTTCACTGGTGGTGAACAAGAGCCTGCAAGCTGTGCTTGCAGCAATCTACTTCAGTGGAGGCAAGTCACTGGTCCTGTCAGTACTGGTGAAACACCACCCACCGCCTCACTGTGCTCACACCCATCACTTGGTCTCCATCAACATTCAGCAAGCATCAATGGATGGCAGTGGGTACCACTTTTTCTGCATGGAGGAATTCATCTCTACACCTTGGCTTCATCTGCACTTCTGTGTCAGACATCAGCTTATCAGAGTGCCCCACTGCTGCCATCTGTCACACAGCAACAAAATGGAATGAAATATTGGTGGGAAGACTCAACCTCTGCTGCCAAAGCACTAACATCTGTCTATGATATCATGGACAAACATAAAAAAAATAGGAGGCATTACTTTTGGAGCAGCCCACTTATTTATTATTTAACGTCTGCTACGGACAACTACAAATGTTCCTGCCCATGCTTATAGTGAGAAGGAAAAATGTAGGACACACAGAAAGGTAATGATAAAATATTCCTTAAAAAAAACCAAGATCGTTATAAATTGTAGCTGCTTCATTCTATTTAGAATGCTCTAGTACTTCTGATAGTGTAGAAAACATCACAATGGAAAAGCCCCATCAGAAAAAGAGCATTCAGGCTTCTGTAATCTTTCCAAATACAGCACAACAATCTCCGAATGTAGACAACATGCTGAAAAATAATGCCAAGGGATCAGTGAAAAAGACTTGAAAGATTCTTTACAGCAAAACCAAAGAATTTTATCATAACAGACAGTGGCTATGAGTATAAGCTGCCAAAGACTTCCCTCAGGGAAATCAAAATTTTCTCAGGTATCAGCCGGCAATATGTTTCAGCGTGCATTTGACCTAGTGCTGAGCTGAAAGCTGTGGTACCTGCATGAGCTCCTCCACCCCCTTGAGCTCTGCTTTTGTGTCAGATCAGCTTTCTTTGGTCTTCCTGAGGCCAGGTTGTATCTAGGCATGAGGACACACCACAGAGAAGCTGGAATACATGGGAAATAAAAGCTTGCTTGGGCTGTAAAGCAAAAATCAATTTCCTATTCTGGGAAAGATTAACTAACTTTAATCAATAAACGCTGCTGAAAAAACATATACATTTCTGAGTCCTCTTTCAGTTTTCACACTAGAGAAAAAATGTGAAATTATGGCATTTTGTTCTTTTTGGAGAGTAAGACAAACATCTAAGCACAGGAAAAACAAAAACCAACTTTCTTCTGTCTAACCCTTCAGTTTCTAGAATCCAAGTGGACAAAACCTCTGCCACACTCCTCAAGGGTTTTTAAGAGATTAAATCAGACTAAATTATCTGACAAAAACTGTATTTCTGTGTTTCTCTTTGTTGAATGCTGAAGATCACCCAGACATCCTCAGAGATTCCTTTGTAACATATTTATCACTTATCTATTGGGAAAAGCCTTGTGCACCATGTGGAAATGCAATAGATACTAATATTCCATCACCAGTCATTGCTATTTATGCTTTCAGTAAATGTTCACAGTGAACATGCTTTCATGCTGAATTTCAGTGAAACTATTCGTTTTTTTCAGACAGAACCTTGCTATTTTTCTTCTCATTCTCTCCCATGTGTGCTTATTTACTTTTCTGTGGGTTTAACAGATCACCACAGCATATTTTACTGTTGAAGTTAGGGGTAGGGAACTGTCACTGCATCCCTGGAGCAGATGGGTGATTATGTAATATGTGTAAGCTGATACTGATTTGAACATGTCATAAGTATAGAAAACTGAAACAAAACCTGTTCCAAAACCTTAATTTGCTTACCCTAATTATATGTTCAGGTGTCAGATACTGCTACTGCTCTCCTTATCAGTACAAGTGGCAACCTTTTGTGGTCATTGATAGAGATATTGTGTAATACTTGCATGGAAATTATCATATGATATGTATGATATATGATATGTATTTCTGAGCAATGGCACATGCTTGTGCAGCCCCAGACTGTCCAGTTTGCATGAACTTATGGACTTTCCCAGAAAAATGAATTGAGACCAAGCATTCACCAAAAAGTTGACATTTGTAAGGAATTACTGGAACAAGAAATGGTAGCACTCCAAGATGAGAAATGCCTAGATGACCCATGTACATGACATACTTAATAATGCATCTTTCCCAGTTAAGAACCTATACCTGCTCCATAGAGGACTGAACCTCCTGCTCTCTGCCTGTCTTGTACAACACAGGCTCCCTTGCCAGCACCAAATTCAATTCAGCAAGACAATACCTTCTCCACTGATGCACTAACCTCCTGATGCTGTGTGATCTTTCAGCAGTCTTTCCACAACAGTATCGAGAGATATTTTCCTGTACCAGGAGTACAGGAACAGTCCTGTTTGCTCAAGTGAAAAACACTTGTGATTTGTCTATTCAGGGAACAATGTTTTTATGAACGATTAATATCTACAAGTACTTCTTCATAAATCAGTTCCATCAGCAGGACCAGTTCCCTCTTTGTACAACTGATATCCTCTGCCTCCCTCTGTTGATTGAGTTGACCAGCAGCACCCTTGATAAAGGGGAAGCAGTAAATCCTTTGGAAAACTCCATACTTGGAAATGTGTGTTGCTTTCCTCTAATGTACTGATTACAGTTGGTCAGTAAAGTACATTTACATCAGCGACAGGAGGTTCATTTCACAGTGGTTAATCTGTTACTAATTAAAAGCCTTCTGTTAGAGAGCTCTACACTGACAGCATTGATTGCAATGAGTTCAACATAAACAGACAGAACTTCGTCTTTGCCTCTGTGTGTGATTCCTGCTCAAGCAGTAGTTTGAGGAAGCAGAGAGAAAAAGAGTGTGCATATGTGAAGATCACCTTCCTGCATCTCCAGTTACATCTTTTCCTGCCTTTCACCATCATTACAGATATCCCACAGCTCTTCTGAACTTGCCATGTCCCCCTAAGCCCCTGTAAAGGGGCAGAGGAGTCTTTGCGCTTCCAGGTGAAAACAAACCAAAGAAACAAAAAAGGAAAAAATACAGAAGTGCAAGAAATTTTCAGAGCACTGGAAAAGGATTAAAAAAAAAAGAAAAGAACAGTTAGTGAATTATAGGGCATTGAGACCAACTGCAATTCTTGGGAAAATGCTGGGAATATTAGTAAAAATAAAAACCATTAGAAGGATCGAGAAAACATCAAGATGACAAATAGCAAGAAAAAAAAACAAGATAACAAAAAGAAATTGGTTTTGTCAAAAACTGACCACATCAGACCAATTTAGTCTTCTCCAATGGCAGAGTACAAAGCCTTGTCGTTAGCAAACAGTTGAGCTAAAGTACAGCTTAGCTAAGCAATACTTCGGTTACATTTGGGCTTATTAAGGCACTGTTGTCTTATATGACCTACTCTTACATAAGGTACAGAAATAAGTGGTGTGAGATTGGATCCAGTGATCCAGAATTTAGAAGAAATCAGGCCTCCTTAATTGTTCTGGGTGTAGAGTGATTCAATATTTTCTTTATCTGTCCCACCTGTCTGGCTAAAAGGCATTAAGAAATACTGGCATTTCATAACTGCAGGAATTTGCAGCTGATGTATCTCACCATTAAGCCATACAGTGTGACAGCCCATCCAAGAGACTCAGATTTTACTGCCTGCACTAGCCCATACTACCAATTTCTGGGGTGTACAGTCACCACAGAAGGTGAATGGGACAAAAACTGAGATTCTGGAGGAAGAGAAGACAATGCAAACACTGGAGCAATCAGTCTAACAGACAGGTCACAGTAGATCACTGGGCTTTGAAATTAAATCAAAGAATAAGCTAGTCTTAGTCTGCTGGAACAGGTATTTCTTTAAGTGGCTAGACTCCAATTTCACGGCCATTTGAGAGAGATATAAGGGCACCTTGGCAGAGGTGAAATACTTTTTAGAAGGACTTGAAAGAAAGTGTTTCTACAGGGAGTGTGCAGACCTTAAATTTTGGCATTCCCTGGTTTTAAATCTCTTATGGACTATCCATCTCACAACACGGGCCCAGAGCTGTGCAGATTTGTTAAATCTGTTAAATCTTGTTAAATTGCAAAAACCTGTGGGTATCCTTCGGCCAAAGAACCAGGCATGATCAAAATGAAGATATAACACTGAAGGTGTTCTGACCACATCATTTTAGAGCATAAAAACAACGGATTTTTTCTCTTCCCTACAACTCTCAAGAGGGAATAACTGCAAACAGATAGAGAAATGAAATTTGCTCAGATAATAGTGGAGAACTGTCAACATTTGTTCTCAGTCCCACTCACATATATTTTTTATAACAGCACATGAAAGGAGAACTCAACTCTACTCAGATAATAAAAAAATCTAAGTGCACAAAACAAATTAACATGCATTTGAATATTTTCTAAACTCTGTTCAAACTCCGCCAATAATCAGAGACAGTTCTCCTCCCACAGTCACACAAGCTCATCTTTGGAATTCTTTGTCTGTCCCTAGACTAGATCACGAAGAACCAGACCTGCTCAGCCACCTGCAGCCACATGCTGTGCAACTTCACGGAAATAAACTGAGTTAAAATAGTGATTTTCTCAACAGCTTTAAGGCTCCACTAAGGATGTACCTGCAGCCACGTGCTATGCAACTTCAAGGAAGTAAACTGAGTTAAAAAAGTGATTTTCTCAACAGCTTTAAGACTTCACTAAGGATGTATTTGAAAATTGACCATCTTAATGAACCTTTATGAAGGAAAATGACTGCTGAGTATTTCTGATTTTAAAATAGTCATTCAGGCTTGCCTATCCTGAGTCTCAACATTTCCCCTCCTCCCCTCCCACCTAAGCTTTTAAAAAGCATATCATTAGCAGGACTTTATTACAGGCAGGTGTAGAGAAGTCAAGGCAGCTGCATGAATCCCTACTGAGATCACAACTACTTCCATGAAATTCCAAGGTCTCAGAGGGGAAAAGCACAGCATAAGCTCGGGCACAATTGCGGTGGGGTGCGTGTACCTGCTGGGAACAGGGCAGATGGCCTGCCAGATTTGTTTGTTCCTAGTGTCATGCCTTGTGCTGAGCCCTGGCAGAGGCTGTGTCTGAGCAGTGGAGGGGGAGGCTGCCTGCTTGCCTTGTGCCAGCTCTGCTGTGATGTGCATAGGATGAGGGAGATGGCAGCTTCCCAAGTGTTTTGGGAAAAGTCACCAGAGTCACGTGGTAAAAAGCAGAGAGGTTTCTCAACAGGGTTGAGATGCAAACCTGCTGCGTGAATGGAAGTACGGTCTCACAGAGCAATCTGTCCTCATGTTTGATTATAATCCCTGAACATTATTTTACTTATACTAATTTGCATTT
>JAOWBP010002559.1:40201231-40228054 GCA_028571105.1 Tragopan temminckii | reverse complement strand
CCCTTGCTATAGCTTGCATCCCCTGCCACTCACACTACTGCTTTGCAACCCTGGCTCCATCTTCTCCCTAACCTTACCTGTTACACAAATGAAGACTGCAAGTACACCCTCCACCCTCGTGCAAGTACACGACCTTCTCTTCTGCAAGGTGAACAAGTCCTGGTGTCCTAGCCTCCCCACCTTTGTCCTCAGCTCCAACCTTTCAACCACCTTGTGTCTCTCTACTATTCTCACTCAGGATGTCCTCATCTCTCTTGCACAAGGCAACCCAAAAGGGGAGATAGCACTCCAGATGCACATAGAGCAGAACATCATGGAGGGAAAATACACTCCACTGATAAGAGAGAAGCAGGAATGTATTTACTGATAAAATACAGTGAATTAACAAAGAAGACTGTGACTTAGTAAGATTCAAGATGGTAAGATACACTTGATTATTAACAGCATAAAGAGTAGGGTTAAACACATTAATTCAGGAGACCCTCCAATTGAGAAATGAGGTTCAAAGAGGATCCCTTTTCTTTCTAAGGTTTTTTTGAAAAAAAGTCACGTTTTTAGGATGTGTTCAGTTGTCCCTCATCTGTCGAAGCATGTGTCTGCCATCAGTTCTTCCAGCACCCAGTTTGAGACAGATGTGTGATTTCTGTCTTAGCAAAGTCTTGTGCTCACTGTTGATCTGAGCAAGGTCTAGTCTCCTCCAGGCTGGAGGAGGACGTTGAGCACACTATCATGGAGAATCATCACTTCACTTAACCTGTTGGCCCCACTTCTCCTAGCTCAGCCTTGAACATGGCAAGTCAAATTAAATCTGAGCACAAACTCTTCCCAGAAATAACTGTCAAGAGATATGGTAGTTACCACATCCTTGGAAACATTCAAGGTCAGGCTGGACAGGGCTCTGAGCAGCCTGATCGAGCTCTAGGTCTCCCTGTTCATTGCAGGGGAGTTGGACTAGATGACCTTTAAGGGTCCCTTCAAACAATTCTACGATCCTGGCCTCTAAGCAATATCTTCTCCCTTCCTTCTTTACACCAGTATTAGCACCTGTGAGCACACAGAAATCTGATCAATTGATCAGTGGAAAGTCAGTCATTTTTTTCTATCTTCTCAAAGTGGGGAGAGATCTAAAAGCCCTGGAGTGAGCAGGAACATCCTGCCAGGGGCTGCCAGGAGTCAAGAGATGTACAACACAAAATAGAGGAAGACACAGCTTAAGGGTGAAGATCTGTCGTATCTTTGCTTGAAAGGACTGGAGCAGAGTCTTGATACTGCTGTACGTTCTCTTTATTGCCACTGAGGGTAACTTCCTCCAGGAAGTCACTTCTGAGCTGTTTGTGTAATTAAGAGTGCAGCTCCCCTTGAAACACCTTGAGAGACAGAGGTACACAAATTAAATATAGCAGTGTGCAGAGAAAGAGAGTGAGAGATGCAGCCTTCAGCAGCTCCACACTGACATGTCATCTTAGTGCATCATATGTGCTCACTGTACTCCAGAGGGCATCATCAGAACAGCAACCCATCGTGGTTTCAAATGGCTTTCAGGGTAATCGGTTAAATATTTTAAAGAGATCAAAGTGTTCCTTCACCAGGGAAGCAAGCATGCAGTTTTTCTAATTTAAATAATTGATTCCTTTTGGACTACAGCCAGTCTGTTTCCAAGGGAATTCATGCTGGATGACTTTTGTTAATAGAGACAATTTACTGAAGGTGAAATAGTGTTATTAAGATCTTGCAATAATAATATTAAAAAAGTAAATTGGAGTTCAGAATAATAAGATGCCTAATGTAGCTTGACCCAGATCTAGAGGAGCAAATGGAAGCACTGTTATGAATTATTTTTCAAAATGGAAGAGAAGCAGCCCATTAACTCTAGAAAATAAAATGCTGCATGTTCATATTATTTTATCAAATATTGAAAAAGAGTGTCAGCAAATTTCAGGATAATACACATGGTTGATGAAACTGTTGTATGCTCAAGTGTCAATGCTGATAACATCGGAGATTGGTACACATTAGATTTTATTCATTTTTTCCTCTTGCATTCTCATCCAGATATCAGCAGCTAAAGGACACTTTTCATTGCTAGAATAAACTGTTCTTAAATGAAGTCATGTTAAGTCGGTTGTTTTTTTCTTCACATTTTTAATAACTTTAATCATAGCTGTACTTTTTGTACTTTACTGTGTTGTCATTTGTCTCTTGGTGCTTATTACTGTTCACCTGTAGACATTTAAGGTAAAGCTCTGTACTTCTGGGGGCTGCTTTCACTTATGTTAAGCACTGAAGCATTCAGCTGCTTTACCAGCATTTCACCAGCTGGTAAACAACTCAAACAAATGCTCTAGCAGTCTGGATCCAAACTGGTACTGAACAACTCTGTTTGCCTTTGCATGTGTGAAAGGCACAGAGAAGCCTAGAAAGACAGAATTTGTAACAACATCACAGCCATGCAGAATGTAAAGCCTTGTTTCAACACATGATCTGCAGAGAAAAACCCTAATCTCCACAATTCAGCAATACCTTCTTTAAGATGAAGTTACTGCTGTGATCCCCCACTTGTCATTGGGATGCTCCTGCTGGACCTGAGGTGCTCAGCTATGCACTGACCTCTTATATTCTCCAGTCTCACATTAGCACAGATCCTAATGCTCCTCCTCCATATTGCTGTAGGTCTACAGACTTTCTGCAAGGAGTTTGCTGTGAAGAAGGATTGTATAGAACACAAGTGGCTTTTCTGATGGGTCCACCTTCATACAAATCATGTTCCAGCCTACTAGCCTGATGCTTCCTCACCTGCAATTTGGGAGTACTTGCAGTTGGTGGCAGTACACCAGGGTATAATGTTGCTGATTGTCCACCTGCATGCGTAGTCACATCAGTCTGACTGGGATAGCATGGGCAATATAGTACCCACCTCTGTCTTCGTATCACTATCCCTACAACAATCCTCAGCCACTATATACACTGATATTACCCCTTTAAGTTTACTAGTGAAGGCCCTAACACCTGTCCCTTATTAGGCAATTAAGAATGATTGGATAATTTAAAGCTAATAAACCATATAAAGCTATTAACATTCTGGTGTGAGGAGGAAGAATATTGAGATGAGATCTGACTGTGGTATGTATCTAGCAGTCTTTTCCTAATGGTTTATCTGGTATTATGGATGTGTTTAATTTTACTCATTTCAGTAGTTCTAATGTAGCTAGTCAGGCTATTTGTAGAAGTTAATGGTGTATGCAAACCATTTGCCAGAGTGAAGAGCTGATTTCCCAGCAGGAAACAGTGAATAAATGCAGGAGAACTCTTACAACTGTTGTAAGCAAAGGCAGGGTTAGGCCACGTGTATACAGCAAAAGTCAGCTGCCTTCTCCAAAAAATTGTCTTCTCTGTTTGCTCTGCTCCATTCCTAATGTAATAACACCTGTCTGTCTTGGTTAATATTTTCTAGAGGGTGCTTTGCTTTCATAATGCTATTTAACAGTATAAATAAGAGAGGGTGCTGCAGGGTAGTTCTGGTGAGGACAGCAGGATCCTTGAAAGTTGCTGTAAGTAGTGACTTTTTTCCTATGGAGACTTCAAAAGTGTATCATGTTTCAGTCAATTGATTTTAAGACTTTTGTAGTGTATTAAATCTGCCTTAGCAACTGTTCCAGTGGTAAAGAGGCTTACTTGGCCAATTGGATACAAAGCACACAGGCACCATTTAGGTATTTGCCTGTATATTGTTATGTGATTGGCAGGAGAATCAAGAATGGCAGACTAGGGTGTCATTGCCTTGTGGGAAAACAAGGTGATCTCTGGAGCCAATAAATCTTCAACATCTAAAGAAGGGAATTCCCCTGACATACCTCCTGCTCTTCCCAGTTAGAGGGAACAGGCCCTGTTCTGTTCAGAGCCTGGGGATGGGTGCCTAGAACACAGATAATGTTTTTTAACTAATTTTTATTATTGTTATGTTCAAGGCCAGAAATAATATTTTTGCTTAGAGAATAGGATATCTGAGCTGTACTTCTCTTTCAGATGAGACATCTCCTTGTGTCCTCTAATCATCAGACTGAAGGATAATTGAGCAGGAAGGAAGGAAAAGTTGTTGTTCATCTACTCAGGTGAGCTGAGATCACGGTGATGCCAAACTGTAATGTTCATGTAGAGACTGTGTAGTGATCAGGTGTACACTGGAAAGCAGAAACTAGGAACTCAGTCTGATCTGTTCATGTCTGCCTTAAGTACTGCACTGTTCCCTTTTTTTTCTTTTTTTCTTCTGGCCTCAGTAATACTTTATCCATAGGTGTGTGTAGTAGCACAGATCACAGATCCAAAAAGTAAATACCAAGAGTGCTCTGAAGAGTGAGAGATTTTGTTCACCTGTTTCCAGGTAAAAGAAGCCTAGAAGTGGGTGATGCCACTCTTGAGGGCTGCAATTCCTGGTAAGCTCTTACATCCCAAGCTATCTTGCAGAAGACAGGTGACACTGGGAACAGCTCTGATTTTATTCCCTCTCTTCCCTTCTCCCAAGGTTTGTTTGGGTTTATGGACACAATGTTTTATAGAACTTCCTAGAAGTTTTACCCAAAAATGTCTAACAAAGAAGTTTACACCATACAGAGAAAAGTAACACACCCGATTACAGAAATCATTGACCTACACACAAGTAGGATTACATGTATTTCTGAAGGATATTTTAAAATTGATTTCTATGTTTCTATTGCAAAAGTAATTACTTTAATGAAACAGTGATGATGACTGGATTCTTTACAGAATCCAATACCCTCAACTTGTGCTTGCGGTCTTCTCAGGTCTCAGGTACAGGGGTATCAAAACTCTGGATCTCAGAAATAAATGTCTAGCTGATCACTCTTGACAACTGCCTGAGCTTGTCCAGGCACATGATGGGAGGTATCTTGAGAACTTTCAGGCCAGCCAGTAAAGAACAAGTGAATTTGTGGTGCTCCTGTAAATAGGCCATCATATGCAATAGGTTTCTGAGATCAGTTTCTCACACACACATGTGAGTAGTCAAGTCCTTCTTTTGTGACTTTTGTATGCTTGAATTCTTTTAGTTTCTTCTTTGGATATGACCATGAGTAGCTGAAGTGAGTTCAACAGACACTACTGGTGGTGTTGGGGTCATGTCTTGTTATGCCTGGTCCCCTGGGGGAGCAGCTACCAGGACAAAGGTTTCTCAGATTTCCTAGTTTGATTGTTTTTAAGAGGGAAGCAGCACCATCTGGTGAGCAAATAGCTCTTCTATTTCATGCTGCATACATTTTCAAACTGCAAATGTTCATGTTGTCTAAAATGAGATTATAGGTGAAGATCCCATACAGGAGCAGCAGGGGATGAATACTCATCTCCAAATCACTGAGGCAAAAATCAGCCCTCAAGTAGATAAACTAACTGTATCCACAAAGAATCAGGTTCTGTCAGTTGGAAAATTTGGCCTCATCCTGTTCTAGTTCTTCTAGTGGAATTATTTTAAGGCAACAGCCGGTCCCAGTTTTCTCCATTTTCTTTCTAGGAAAGGGCGTCTAAAAAAAAATACTGCCAGTCTGGTTTGCATAGTAGGAAAGATTGTAATATATTCAATGAATGTTATCACCAAATCTATTACAGATAAATTGCCTGAAACATCGCTATCCTGCAGGTGTTGGCATGTTCCTGTGCCATTGTCAGGTTTGACTGAAAGCTTTTCATGAATGAAACCTTTTTCTGAATACTGAAAATATATTGTCATGGCCTGACATAGATAAAAGGGAAGAAAAGAGGCAGAGAATTCAACTGTTTTTCTTCCAGGCTATTCAACAAATTAATGTAAATAGGGAATTGCAACTGAATAGCTCTTCACCATATTCCCATGTCTGTGGGCAATCTGACAGAATGCCTCTTAGCAAACTGCAGACAGTATGAGTCTTAAGATAGAAAGCTTTCTTCAAAATTATCCTTTTCAGGTAGGGAATTTCCTGAGGGCTTTTTAAGCAGAGATTCCCAGCCCTTTGTTCTTTAAGTGGATAGCAAGTATGTTTGGTAGGAAAACTCAATCATGAGGATAGCCTAAGAATTTGAATCTTCTGGTTCCATAATGAAACAGTTGTTAATTTATCACTGGATAATCTTCTGCTAACTTAAAAGTGCAGTAATATCAACTAGAATAGTAAATACAAAATATGAAGTAATAGCTCCCAGTCATATTCTAAAGGCTTACAGGATCTAAATTCTATTATGAAAATGCCTCCATTATACAAAGAATAGCCTAACAGAGTGTCACTTCTATCTTCAAGGATTAAAAAAAAAAAAAGCATACACACAAGAAAGGACCTCTACTACTACTGCTGAGTCTTTCATAATCGCATGATTTTAAAATCAACCATTACAAAGATTTCTGTGAAAGCTGAGTCATAAGTCTTGAACGTTTGTGATTGGCCAGTGCTGAGTAACAGATGGATGATTCACATTCAGATTGTAGTTAATTATCTGTGAATTCAGAGCTATAATAAAACGAAATTAATTCTGTGAAAACTAAACACAAAAAGCAAATATGTCGTAACTGCATAAAGCAAAAATATCAGGATAGAAGAAAAATCCTTCTGAAAACTATAACCAATATTTTACAAAGCTCTTACTGCACCCATTAGCTACAATTTTGAGGCCAGATTAGTTAAACTCCATTCCTACACTGCACTCCAAATAAATAGAAATTGGCATTCAAATGCCTATATATAAAAATCCACCTATACGCTGTGCTTTGTTATAGATAGTAAATGTGATGATAGGGATAGGGAGCAGGTAGTGACTTAAGTTTAAAATGAAATATTTCATTCTTTTGTATTCATGTTGTTTATAAATTACGCCTGCAGCTGAGTAAATTCACAGTGAGTAGTTTATTCAGAGGCAGATTCTGAATCAGACTTCTAGATACATGGAAATAGATTAGGCACACATTTTGTGCTTTTGTCTGGGAGCAGATTTCAAAGTCTGACTAACACACTGGATCACACATAGCTGGCTTTAAATATTCAGAACAGGAGATTTTATGATGAGTTAGAAGTGGATAGTTATACTGAGCAGTATCATTTTGATGACAGAATCAAAGGAGGAGGCCAAAATATAATTTAAAACTACTGTGCACAGTAATTGAAAATGCAGTTACCAGGGATGCTCATGGCCATTCCATTTATCAATATAGTGTTTCTGTTAGCGGGACTGCCTTTTAGAAATACTTTCTTCAGACTTGCAGTTGTTTAAATATCTGATTATAGCTCAAAATATTTTGTTGCTCTTATTCAAGTCTAATTGTAACTAGATACTCAAATACTAATGAAAAGTGATCTCTCTGATGTTATGGTGAAATCAGGACCGTGATCATACCACTTTCTGATCACAGTCTTTCAAGTCAAATAATACCAGAATAGAAAGGTGCAATTAGATTAACATGTCTCTCCTTGCACAAGTTTTAGCAAATCTGGCTCATTATCTCCACAAATCCTTTGCAAGTTTCTCACCATTTCTTTGCACTAGATTCCCAAGAAATGAGGCCCACTGGGACTCCATATTTCCAACGTCCAATTGTAAGAGCTGTTACAGTGTCAGCTCTGTAAAGAAATGTAGATAACACAGCCGAGGGTAACAGGATAAGATAAATGTACTGCCCTTTGACCAGTAGAGCATCTGATAAAAATAAGGCCTTGTTTTTGTTGGTGTCATTGACTCCTTCTGCTGTGGTGAAAATGAATCCTCTCCAATGGATTGGTTTGTCTCTTAAGAGATAAAATAAGACCCCAAAGTAATGTTTTAAGTGTCATATCATTTTTATTGAGAAAGAAAGAGAACCTATTCCTCAGAGACATAGAGCTTTATGTCTGGTTTGCTACAGCCACCATCGTTTGTTCTCTCTTGAAACAGAAGGCCTTATCAATCTGACCAAAAGGTTATTTAAAGATCTCTGGGCCTAATTGCTCCAGTTCTATTTGTACGTAGCTACTGCTGGCTGTCCGCATGTGTGAATTTCCTCTCTCTTTCCTTACTCGCAAAACATCCAGACTTGCTCTGTGATGTTCTTTCCAGGAATTATCTTAGAAAATTATTGTCAAAAGCAAGTACTATTGCTGTCCTCTGATGATTAGTCATGGTATGTTTTCTGGTGGGGTATGCTCTGTTTTCTGGACTGCTGAAATTGCTATGTATTCAGCAAATCAGTGCTGAATTTTGCCTTTGTGGGCATTTAGTGTGAAGCAGAAAGAGTTCTGGAAGATTTGTCAGAAAGACAGGGGAAATTAAAACAAACAAACAACAACAAAAGAGGAAAAAAAATCATGTCTGGCAAAGAGATGTTTTGAGCTTTTCTTTTTTTTCTTTTAAAGGAAATCGAGACGAGAAAAACACAAGAGCTCTTTTTTAGTGAAAATGATAAAATAACTCTTTCTACTTGATTGATTAATTTACCTTAATAATAGATTTTCCTTTTCTCCATAGGATTTTAATACCAGAAGATGAAAACTGTATTTTATATATGTTTGCTTCTGGCTGGGCTTCATGCTTTTGCCTATGGTCAGCTTACAGCCAATCACCACAATGGACATGATCCAAATGAACCTAACGACCATATACATCACATTGCTGAAGCAGCTGCTTGCCTCAAACTAGTGCCAAACAATGCTGACTTTGCATTTAAATTTCTAAATGAGGTTGCGCTGGAAGCGCCTAATAAGAACATTTTCTTCTCTCCTGTAAGCATCTCCACTGCCTTTGCAATGCTGGCCCTGGGGGCTAGGTCAATCACCAAGACTCAGATCCTGGAAGGACTTGCCTTTAACCTTACAGAGATTCAGGAGAAAGAGATACATGAAGGCTTCCACAATCTCATGCACATGCTGAGCCATCCCGAGAGTGGGGTACAGCTCAACATGGGGAACGCAATCTTTCTAACAGAGAAGCTGAAACCACTAGAAAAGTTTCTAGATGATGCCAAACCTTTGTATCAACTAGAGGTTTTAGCTACTGACTTCAACAATCCCGCAGAGGCTGAGAAGGAGATCAATGATTATGTAGAGAAGAAAACACAAGGGAAGATTACTAATTTGGTTAAGGAAATCGATCCACAGACTGTAATGCTCCTGGCTAGCTTTGTTTTCTTTAGAGGTAAGTCACTTAATGTTTGTATTATTTGTTTTTATGAAGTGATCTCATCAGCTGCCTCACTGGGAAATTTTTCCAGCAGAAATTTCAAATGCTCTTTGGTGGGACTGAAGCCCCTTGTGGTGTGCTTCGGCCAAGGAGAGCAAAGGAACCCTGCACAAAGAGACCCTGAAGGTTGAGCTCTGCTCAAGGCAGGTGCAGGAGCTCTGCTCTGGGATGCAGCCTCTGTGCAGCCCTAGCACACTTTCACGGCTGCAGTTGCCCCACATTTTTCCAGTTTTCAGTAAATGCATGAATGCGTGCCTAATCTTTTAGAAGTCTGCAGAAACATGCGCTATTCACTGGCCTAATTTATTATATACTACAAAATCCTATTTTTTCCTTTTGAAGTCCTTGAAATGTATACACACAAACATATTTATATATGAAAGAAGCTATTGATGATCAGGGGAAGGCATTTTAAGGAACAAAGTGGAAACAGTATTTCCGATGCGGATTTTATGATGTGGTATTAAGCTTGACACAGCAACACTCAAATATAAGCTCCTACATGAGTTTTATCTACAGACAGAGACTTTTATTAAAGTTAAGAGAAATCAAATGTATACAGAGTACAGATGCTGTCAGGTGAGCCCTTAAATCACAATTTACAGAAAGGTTAGTAAGATCATCTGAAGAGAGAAGTAATTGAATCTAATATGCTCTCTTGACTCAGTAACAGATTCTTGCTTTACTGTGACATACGTCTTAAAATGGTAAGTATGAAAACTGAATTTATGAATTGGAAGAATAGGTGCATATGACTAGTTATATAACATTCCATCTATGATGAGATGAGACATGGGATATTCAGTTGCATTTCCCTTTCTGTACCAGGCAACTGGGAAAAGCCTTTTAAACCAGAGGACACTGAAGAAAGGGAGTTCTTTGTGGATGCTGAAACTACTGTGAAAGTTCCAATGATGTATCAGGTTGGCACATTTGACTTGTATTTTGATGAGGACCTGCCTTGCACCGTGGTACGTCTTCATTACAATGGAAGTGCTACTGCGTTTCTAGTTCTGCCAGCGAAAGGGAAAATGAAGCAGTTAGAGCAAACTCTGGACAAGGAAAGAGTCAAGAAATGGTCAGACAATCTATTCAAGAGGTAATCTGCCAGCCAGCTGCAGCGGGACCTAGATCTATGCTTTTTTTTCTCTCTTTTGGGAATGCAATACTACAGATTTGCTGATTCTGATGAGTGGGTTATTTTTTTTCTTGTACATCCTAGCTATAAAAAGATTGCAGCTGGTTGGTATTTAACTATTCCCTTGTTTATGCCTAAGTGACCTTATGCTTCCCCCACCAGAGCAGAAACCATTATGATGGGTCTCGAGAGTGCTGAACAGTAATCCCATATAGGATTTCTATAACAGCCCACTGACTGAGAAAGTGGCAGTCCTAAGGCAAAACCCCAGTCACATCTCAGCTAATGTGTCAGTGACATATGTAAGGTAGAACATGCTATGACTCAGAAATATGTCTGAACCCTAAATAAACAATAACTTCATGTTAATTCATAATATGCCCTACGTAGATATTGTCCTTACAAGGACCATTGCAGGGGTTGTTAGAGAAGGTTGGTGACTGATCACAAGTCCCCTGATTTTTTTGGAATTCTGTTTCTGAAACTAAGGAGGTTCTGTCAGCTCCTACCACTGAAACTAAGATCAGCTGGAATGTCTTACAATATTGTTTGACTGAGAGGAAAGAGATCTAAGCACCAGTTGATGAGTAATATCAAGGTAATATATGCCTAATTTACCAAGCTCTGCCCTGATTCTCAACAAGGCTTTGCAGTTCACACCCACAATTCTTGGTGTATGCCATAGAGATGGTGCCACAGTTAATAAAGACATGAGGGGCAACAAACTGGATATGAGCTAATATGTGATGCCTCAGCTGTGAAAAATAAAAATATAATTCTCAGGTGCAAAATCAGGAAAACCCATACCTAAATAAGTTATTTGTGCAAGCACCTTCAAGTCCAACATATAAATAAATTCTTCATAGGAGATACAGAGAACCAAAAGGCAATTTTGATTCTTCCAGTTTGATTGTTTTAGTGCTAATAAGCTTGATCCTATCATCATCTTATACACTGGGCAGTAATACATAATGGCGGTAGCAGTGGGGCTTGAATTCTGTTCATTTCTGCTGTTCAGCAAGTTACCCCAGGGAGAGACAGAAGATGTGAATTACTTAAAAGGCAAATCCTGCTATAGGTGCCTAGAGGGCTCTGAAGTCCCCTAGACAGCATGTGAAAGAAATCAAGCAAAAAGCATAGGAAGCAGGAGTTGCACACAAGTAGCCTGGAAGTGGTGCAAATTCTATCAGGAGTAACTTGGGGAATACATTTTGATCTCTGGAGCTGAAAAGAACTTGTTTAGCATGTCTACCCTACCTATCTGCTTCTTGCTGTTGAACACAGACTCTATCACAGCAAGTGTGAAGAGAAGAGACATTAGAAAACGGAGTAGATGGGGTGCCCTGTGCAGGTGTCAGGATGAAGAACCTTCCCTGAGTCAAGCCAAAGCACTAGTTTGGTTTGAATGGCTGGGGTTTGTCACATCTGTCCCCAGGCAGATCTGTCTGTACCCTATTTCATGCCCCTCCCTGCTTGAGTGATACGGGCTGTCACCTCTGTGTCCCATATTTCCTAACAGTAAAGAGACTCTCATTACTGCCCTCCTTTGCTGAGTGCTCTCATATTTGCTAAAGCAAAACACCAAATAAATATCACTGTTATTACTCATCTGTAAGAACTTCTTACAGCATCTGTAAGAAGAGCCAACAGATTAGTGCTCACAGTATTTTTATGGCTGGTCCAGACCCCTGGTATTTGACACCCATGGGAATTATATAGCTTTCCCATGAACATTTACCTCTTCAAAAGAGCTCTTACCACCCTCTGTATTTTTCTTCTGCCCAACAGCAAAATACAGCTCTACTTCCCCAAGTTTTCTATCTCTGGGAGCTATGAAATAACAAACATACTTAGCAAGATGGGAATTGTGGACGTGTTCACCAACCAGGCAGATCTCTCTGGCATCACTGGTGTCCCAGAGCTGAAGGTTTCTAAAGTAAGTCTGTTGCCACCAACCCTTTTCTTCCCTTCACAAACACACATCCCTGTGGTGCCCAGAAACATCAGTTAAACACAGCTCTTGGCTTTCCAGCTTGCCATATCCTGGATTACCCTGGCTTCTGTCTGTAAGTTTACAACTGAGAGGAGGTTGGCTGCCAGTGACAATGATCAGATTAGTTTGCTACACAGTTCTTTTTCCCAGGGCTGTTTTCAAGTGAGAGCTCCCAGAGCTCTCTGGAGCATGAGAGGAATACCAAACCTCAGCTTCTCAGGAAGAGCCATTAATGTTCCTAGTTGCACCACAGCCCACCCTATTGCTCAGTTGACTCAGTTTTGGAAGTGCAGAGCTGGCCCCCTCTAACATGTGCCTGAAAAGTGGACAAGAGAGCACAGTAGCAGAGTACCTTGGAACAGAATGACTGCAGGCAGGAATGAAGCCCTAGTAGGTCTGGGGGCAAGCTAGACGCAGGCATTTCTCTTATCTCAGCATGAGGAGAAAAGACTGGTGAGAGGTGGTAGAAAGCACAAAGGAAAGAAAGATCAAGGGATGAAATTTAGATAAAAGAGACTCTCTCTCACTTTTCTTTAATTCTTTTATTTGTGAATGTAGCGGCAATTTATCTTGTATTTGCCTAAACAACCCCTTTTCCTCCTCTTCAGATGCCTCCTTTCCTCAGATGTAACTGGGCAAATAAAAGCATTTGACCCAGTGTAAGAGCAGAGTCTGTTTTCTTTATCTCATGAGGAGCTGAGGAGATTTCTGCTGCTCTATACTTCATTTAAAGCAGCTGCCTACAGCAACACAGCTCACATCTCTTCTGCTCTACAAGTCCTTTGTGGAGAATCCTTCATAGGAGGAGTGATTTAAATGGAGTCTGGTTCATCTTTCAGGTGGCTGATTGCTGCCCAGAATGACCATGTTTTCTTTCTTCCTAGGTTGTCCATAAGGCTGCTCTAGATGTTGATGAGAGGGGTACTGAAGCAGCAGCAGCAACTGCTCCTAAAATAATGGCCCTCACTCTTGCTCCATCCATTGAATTCAACCATCCCTTCCTGATGCTGATTTTTGACAGAGACACAAACAGTACTCTCTTCATAGGAAAAATAGCTAACCCAAGTACCACTAGCAGAAGTGAGATATGAACTCTAATCATTGTTACTAATTAAAGATGTGAAACTGCATGATGCATATTACTCATTTGCACCAGCGTAGTATACAGCTCTTTTTCAGCAAGAGTTTTTATTCTATGTCAGTATCAAAAACTCTAGGTATAGAAGTATGAAGAATGTTTTTATTTCTTCTACCAAAGAATGACTTTTTTATTTGACTGAAAAAACAAGGAAAGACCTGCTAAGATTTACAAGTTACCAAATGTTTGTATAACAATGGAAGACTCCTGCTTAGCAATTCATCGTCAGTCAGAATGATTAACGCTTCTGCAAACAAAGCATAAGCAGTTGTAATTTACCATAAATACATAAGCAAGTAAATAAGAAATGAGAAAAGCTGAATCAACACTGTAGGGTCATGGGAGACTGAAGTTTCTGACAACAGTGGGAGCATAAGGAGTTGTTTTCAGTAGGGAGAGAGAATTTTCTTTTCTTCTCCATAAATCATTTATCACTTTTAGTGTTAATCTAGCAGCGAATATTTCTGGAAAACCTTCCTTTAGCTCAAAACAGAGCTGGAGGATCAAATCTTTTCTTCAGCCTGAGGACTTTCAAACAAGTATTGTCTATCTAACAGACTTAGCACACAGTAGTTGACTCTTCACATGTGTATCCATCAGTGGTCAGGAGGATGTAGCTAGATGAGAAGGTGAGGTATTTGGACAACAATTACACAAGCATATTGTCAGCTGAGATTTGTAGAAAACACCTAATTAGAGTCTAGCAAAGTGCCATCCTTTCATAGCTATCAAGGTAGATATGTAGGTATCACCCTGTGAGCAAATCTCCAGACCCATGGAGTAGTGACAGCCAACCATGAGAGTTAGAACAGCCTGAGGGCAGAATGATAACCTCTTCCAACAGACTTGCTTTGAAAATGGGTACAAGAAAGAGCACAGCTGACTCTTAACTACAACTGCAGTTTTGGAAGTGAAATGGTATCACAGCATCAGGAAACACTGCAGGAGCAGCCAAATGGCTTGGGACATGAAAAACTTCAGCTACGTGTTGAACAGTCTCTGTGAAATTAGAGCAAAGGTGATTTTCAGTCTGACACACATAAGGAAGACCAAAGCACTGTCTCTCCTTTACAGCCAAAAGGAAGTTTCCCTTTCTGTTCTGTGTTTCAAATAAAAACTCTCCTGTTGACTGTCACACTCAGTCTTCGATTGGGCTTTTTGACTAACTGCTCATAATCTCTGAATAGAAAAGTTTATGACCAACTGACAAACACCGATGGCAGGAATCCCAGTGAATGAGATACACGTGCGCTACACCATCTTCCTGGCTCCTTCCTGCACTCATCCCCATCTGTTACAGTGGCTCTGTGGCCCAACATGCACACAAATAATTCCTAAGGCAACCTGTCTGACCACACAGGTGCCGTTATATTTCAGGAAGATGACAAACAATACAGAATTAACAGGACCAGTCTTAGCCATTATCACTCCTACTGTTAACTGACACACAGAGAAGCAACAGTGAAACCTCTAGGGATAAGAGAGTTCAATGAGGTCAGATCTTCAGGTAAGATTTTTTGAGCACCTGAGAACCATGCCAATTTTCTCTGGATTAAAAAGAAAAAAAAAAAAAAGGATTTATTTGGTCTTGCAGTGTGGTTTGTGGTTCACATCAAGAGACATGGAAGAAACACAATGTCCCTGATGCACAGTTATCTGTGGCAGCCACAAGGCTAAATCTTGTTCCCTTGCTTGTAAACCATTTTGGAATGGGTATTTATAAATAGAACATAGTAGGAAGAAGGTTGTTCCCACATGATACTGAGAGACATCTGAAGATCAAGAGAATCCCCCACATCAGCTGAATCAGCTTTTTCAGGCTGTAGATCTCTATTTTGAGAAAGAGACTACTTTCCTTCCTACCCTCACAGACGCATGCCCCAGTCACAAGCAGGATGTGGGAGTTCTGTTTTTCTCCTACATTCTGAAAAAAGTGAGACCACAGGGCTCTAGGAAGGAAAGAAGAGAGAGGCAAATGTGCTGCCATGCAGAACTAGTGCTCTGCAATGTCTCACCTAGATAACCTCTCTAAGATGCGGAGGTTGCAGGGACAGCAAGCAATGCAAAGTCTGGGTATCAACCATGGGAAAACAGAGTGGCAACAGCCAGCAATGGGTGCCTGCCATTCTCACAAGATATTTCCTGCCAGTGTCATGATCAGTGCTGGGGAGCCGCCTGCCAGACTTGCTTCATCAGGCAACAGCCCCTGGTTTACTGACACCTTGCTATGATTTTTCCACTGCAGGATTTGCCAGAGACAGTGTTGAAGTAGAGGCAGGCACCACACTCAGCACAAAAGAGCAGCAGACAGCTTGCTCCCTGCCTACGTCCATGCTGTGCTGTTTATTATGTGTCCCATCCTCATCTCTCCTCCAACCACTAAGTCCTACTCTCAGAATCCTGCTCTCATCTCAGTGAGCATCACCAAACAGATTTTCCCTTTTACGCTTGCTCTTTGTATTTCCTCTCTGCACCAGCTCTTGTTCACAGCCTCCCACTCCACCTCCTGCAGACATTTTCTCCTCCCACCATCAGCACCATTCCTGCAGGAGGTGGATGCTGCTGGCTTGGCTAGGCAGTACTCACCTTCCTCCTACTCCTAACAACTGAGGAAGGGTGACAACAGGGCCCCTTGCCTCCTGTCAATCAGCCCTTTAGTGCTTACAGCAGAGTGGGAAAGATGGGGGAGGGCTGAAAATTTGCCTTATAGCCCAAAGTTGCTCCCTTTGATGTAACTGTCAATGAAGCAGAGAGGCATCTCAGAAGTAATTAGGGACCACATTCATTAGCTACTGACACAGCAGGGGGTGAGGCTCAAAGCTGCACTCATGCCTGTTCCAGGTTTTGGTGACCTGGCTAAATTCTGGTGAAACAGAAAGCCCCTTTTCATTGCAAGAGCACAGGGTACACATCTCTCCATCTGTCAGGCTCTGCTTGGCTACATGTGGCCTGCCTGGAGTTTTGTCTTAGCCTCTTTATGTGTAACAATCACCTGAGTATTGGTGACATATTGTTATACAATTATACCAATTCAAGGAAAATAATAAATTAGATAACATCTATGCATTACTAGGAATACAGATATCTCTGTAACCAGTAATTATCAAGAATGAGCATGTGTTCTGTCTATGGACCTAGAATGAAAAATGAAAGGGTACATGTGCAGAGTGATGATAATGAGATTTGAGAGTTCAAGCTCAGAATGACACCGGTGGCCTCAGGGCCATAAACAGCTCACCAGTGCACAGTAACTGACCTTCAAAAGAGTGCAGCCTTTGGAGCTGGGTGAAACAAGTCTTGGAAATAAACAGAAGAACACAGACTGAGTGCTCAGTGCATGTAAGGCACACCGCAGGTAGTAAGATCAAGTGTATGGGAATCTGTGAACAAATGAAGGATGAACAAAATGTACAGAAAAATAGAGAATGTATAAAAGTAATGCCAGATGGACCCTGGAGTTTGTACCCTCCACCCTCACATTCCTCCCATCAAGGATCAGGATGCAGCAGTCCCACTATGCTCTTCCCTCAGGGATGAAGCCACAAACCTAAGGACCAAGCAGGGCAGAGAAAGGGTGATCATAACACCAGGGAGTGGGGAGGATACTAAAACCTTTCCATGTACTAGCTTTAACTGCAAGTAATCTGTACTATGTCTTAGTTTTGTAACTAGACTAATTACAGTTCTTGGAAAAGAATGCTGAGGTACCGGTAAGGCTGCTGGTAATTTCTCATCTTCACATACAAGGCAACATCAGGCACACTGGCAGTCCCAGGGGTTACTGAGAAGGAAAGAGAAGCACAAGTCTCACACATTGTTACATGCTGGGTCCTCATCACGAAGCTGTTCTGGATGTCATCTTGTTGTATTTGTAGCAAGAGTACATCATGATTTTAACCAAAAGGCACTGGTATAGAAACAAGGCCTGCTTCACAGTGAGAACAGGGAGGCTGAGGAGATGAGGATCTCACCACCATCACTCCCTACAGGCAAATGAGGCACAGCAGCAGTCAGGAGGATTATCCCACAACCAGGGACCTGCTGGCTGACCATTCCTGTGCTAACAGGGTCCTCTGGCTGGGGCAGTCTGAAGAAACCTGTTTCACCAGCAGTGCTTTAATCTTCACCCTGAAAACAGAGGAAGGCAGTGCAAAACTCCTTTTCTTTTCCTCCTTATCTTATCTGACGTGCTGACACTCTGTTACTCAGTCACTAGATATTTAGCAACTTGACCAAAAGCACTTTTTTCATCATTATTTATTCTGTCTTATCTCCAGTAACTGAGGCAGTCAGCTACAAATTGGTGGAAGGCATCAGCCTGCCTCTGTTTTCTGAAATGGAAGTGTATCACTGAGGAGCCAAAAATAACAAAAAACACAGCTAAAAATCTCTAGCTGATCACTTTCATCCTAATTACACGAAAAGTAACTATTTAAAAACATTTTTTCCCCTTGAAGATGACTACTACAGCTAGGCAGAAGGAGTCATGGCCAAACCCCTGTGTACTAGTCCACATGTCAAAGTCATCACTCATGGAGGGCTGAGTCTGTAACCAGAACCAAAGTCGAAACCTGTAACACACTGCATATACTGAGGCTTAGGGCCTTGCTTGGCACTGATGGCAGCTAGCATTTTTAAGGACAAACTGGTGCAGGTTGGGTGAGAGTTTGACAGTGTGAGTTGTTAGTCTCAGCAGATAAGGGTGAGAAGCCGGTTGTGTTTGTGATCCTAGTATAAGCAATCTGAAAATATGGATTTGAGGTAATTGTTTTAGAGCCTGATGTAATTCTATCCATTATTTCATACCTACTGGATTGCTATGTTTTGTCACAGAGAAGCTATTTGCCTGCTAAATGATGCAGCTCAGAGATAATCAGACTGCCTGGTGTGTTGAAATAGCAGACTTCAAAGTGAGGGAGATAACTGTTTAAATAGTGTGGCATGTTTGGCCGCAGATCAAAGTTTCTCATGACTTAGTATTTATGAAACATCCAAGACTCTACTAAAGCTTCAGCAAGATATATTTGGAGACTATATGAAGAATAAGTCCTTCTAATGTATCTGTGGCTCCTCATACAGTAGGGGGAAGAGACAGATGTGGTATAGCTCCACAGTGGGAATGAGTTCACCGTGTGGCACTGCGCAGCAAGGGCAATGCTGTCTCACATGACCCATGAGTACTGGTCAGCAGAGCCTGGATAACTCAGCAGCCTTCAAACAGCTTGATCTTGCATGTATTTTTCTTCATAAAGTAGACTTTCTTGATCACAGAACAAAAGCTTTCTAAAAGTTACAGATTTGTGAAATACAAAGGTAAGGGTCAAGACACAAAGGGTATGTTTATACTGGCAAGCTGCAGGAAAGATCAGTCTCCTAGATTAGTACAGGGAGGTGCTTGGCCTACTTCTGCTCATGACCACCAGGATGTGGTCTCGTATGAACCCACTTGGATGAGGAAACAGGGTATCCCCACGGTGAAGGCTGCAGAGAGAAGGAGACACAAGGTTGTCAATTCCAGCCTCTGCTGCCAAGTGGGCTGCTATCAGGCATGATGCAGGACTTCTAGTGTCCACAGCTAGCAAATGTGTCCTTCCATACCCCTGCTCTTCCCAAGGAGCAAGCACAATTTGCTCCCAGGAGAAACACCAACTTTCAGTTGCTCCCTCTAACCTGAGATGAGCAAGACTGACACTCTTGGCTTAGAACATGTTTCACCAAATCATTACAGAAGGAAAAAAATATGTTTTTCAAGACAGTCAGACTGTTTTCTTTTAGCTTAGTTGTTTTACCTATTGTACTAACTCCCATACAGATGGGAAAGTGACGTGCAGCAAGGTACCACAATCAATATAAAAAAACATCCAGATTTTGTGAAGACAGCATTTCAGAACAGGTTTGTTTCCTCAGCCCAGATGCATTTCTGATGACCTTGCAGAAGAAGGAGTGGGTTTTCTCCCTTCCTACTCCTGCCCAGTGCTGGCATGGATTGACATGCCACCAAGGCTCTACTCTCAGGTGTCTGATTCTCCTGAGCAAAACCTGGCAAAGGGACAGAGGGACACATTCCAGGCACATCCTGTCATCTCTGCAACCATTTGCTTGATATCAATGCTTTTATTTATGTTCAGTGCCATCATATTTCTGCACATGAATGCATCTCTAGGAAAAGATGTGTCTGCAAACCTGTGCACACATACATATGTCTTTGTTTCATGCTTTGAAATCTCAGGAGTATTTAAAGCCATTATTATAACCAAACCAAATAACTCTATAGAAGACTGTGGTTAAGATGCCTACAATGCACAGTGCAGATTTTCCTATGAGAAAATGCTTTGCTAGTTAATATCTTTGTTTTCCAGTCTCAAGGTAAATTTAAGATAACGCTGATGTTTGCTTTGCAGCTAGCATGCTGACTTTGCATGCTTCTTCCACCCCCATGCCCTCTTGCTTGATTCTAAACTAGAAGAGATAAAACTCTGGGTAGACTCCATTGCACAGCTTATTTCCCTTTTCAGCAGTACTGAAAAAAGAGGAGCAGCATTTACATTTCATTAGTGCTTAGGACAAAGTTTTCAGGCTGGCTTCAACTTCAACTTCTGTTTTTGCAACCTCATCTGTTTGAGCTCCTTCGCCTGCAGGCTTTCTGTACCATACTGTAGACTGGCCTCAACACCTGCATCCATCACATCCACTTGAATTAGATGTGCCATTACCAATATAAACTGTGGCATGTATAATTAATGACTGAATTTGCCTTTTCCTGTGCAAGGACAGCTGAACCCACAGCCAGTCCAGGGAAGTAATAAAGCTACATCAGAAATTTGCTTTACAAGGAGACTGTGCACACCATTTTTGTGCAACACAAGCTGCAGAGCTGTCAGCACAACTGTACCAGTATATCCACTATTACAGGAGGAGTCTCAGCCCCCAGTTCTCTCAGCAAGAACTCAAAACCACTGTGACAGGTCTGCACACCTGGGGTAGGAGCTCTTCTGAATATGAGAGTCACAAACACAGGAAAAAAATAACAGCTTCCACTGCTGTCCAGTACAGTGGGAACTGTCAGGTTTGCATGGCACCACCTGTTGTAGCTTGGTAAAAAAAAAAAAAAAAGCACAAGCAACAGCTCTGATTTCCAGTGAAGCATCCTTTTGAAAACCAAGTCACTTTCCCATTTCAAATGCATGCACACAATTGAGGCTTAGTTTAAGGCAAGACAGATCCAAAATAGAAATTATCTGAACAGAAGTTTTTTCTCTGGTATAAGACAACACTTCTCATATCAGTCGAGAAAGAGTTTAAGTTCAACCAAATTCATTCTTATTCTATTTATTCAAGAATGAAAGTCCGTACAAGGATTTAGAGTAATAACATATTTCCATATAGTTCTGTGTTATTTTTTATGTAACCAGTCCTATATCAGCTAAATATTACTGATACAATAATGAAACATCTACACTGAAAAAAAACTGTTGTTTCCTTGCTATTATTGAACTGCCAGTGTCTTATAGATTTCTTTCTTCAAATGAAAAAGAGTCAGTTCCCTATTTTGTATTGTTCTCTCTAGTGCTTCTGCTGTGCCTGCTAGCAGACTCCTACCTTCTGTATCCTATCATGCTATACATTACCTGGGAAGAACAATTTGATCTAGCAAATAATTTCAAGGGTATGAATGTCTGAGCTCATGGTCACAAATATATACAAGTCTAAGAAGGAGTTGAGCTGCCATCTGGAGCATATTGGAGCAAACATCACAAGCTCATTTATCTATACAATCTGATTTATATAGAACATAGACAAGGTGAAGTATCAGTGCCTGGCCTACAACAAACATTGAAGTAGGCTCAGCGTTTACATTCTCACTACAGAAAGGGACTGCAGAACTTTCCTGTGTCCAGACTTAGATCTTCCAACGCTTACTATGGATATGATGCACCTAAGCTGCAAGATGGGTATGGTCATGTAGATATAAGTTTGGGTAAAAGTTGCATGAATGAGGATGCTCACTGTTTTCAGTTTCTGTTCTCTTAATACAGTTCTTGATTTCATGCTATTACTGCACTGGCATTCACAACAGCACTTGTTCTCCTGTTGGTCACAGAGAGAAGTCTTGTTAAATATAGTCACTCAGTCAATAAAATGTAATTGGAATATCATTTCTCCCTACATTTCTTTTCTAGCAAGCAGAAATGTTGGCTGAAAAGAAATCTGACCACAAGACTGACTATTTTTTAGAATGACAATGACTGGAACTTGAAGATGCCACTACTCAGTGAAGAATGAGAAGTGAATGGTAATTTAAGCCTGCCGTCAATGCAAATACCTCCAAGCGCATTACAATGCCAAAATGAGAAATGAATACCCCTATGAAATGCAAATTATACGATACAGAAATCTCGTATTCATTCCATAATCAGCTGTTGACCAAGGTAATAATTCTGTACGGAGGGACTTCTGTGGGTTCCAAAAAAATGTTTTATTATACAGGGAATGAAGTAGGTGCTTCCAATAAAAAAAAGATTAAGAAGGAATAATCTGAAGACATTATGTGAGACCTTCTGGAAGGTAGGAAGGATGCTGTGGATGTGTTCAGTGACTTATTCTATCTGACTGTGATCTGCAGTATTACTACATTGGAGACTCCATTCTCTTTAAAGAAATATATGATACAGGGCATCACTGGCTTTTAAACTCTGCAGTTTGCAGAAAATCTTGACTGTAGGAGACTGGGAATCTCCCTGGATTGTACTGGAAATGTTGCCTATGGCTGAAGCACAGAAAAGCAAGATTTACATACTGCTGATTCTTCAAATGGGGCCTGATGGTGAAGGTGGTTTACACTGGCGTGTAGTCCATGTCCTCCAGGAGCACGACCTTCTACTCTAAATGAGTCAGTGTTCAAAGAGATTGCATTACCAATAGCAGCAGTGTGGCCAAGTTCTATCACTAGCCAAGGAACAGACCTTCAATGGCCAGGTTTAAGCTAGGATGGTTACTATTTATGGTATCAGTTCAGTGAAGTCTTGGCTTCCTGCTACCTCGTCTTACTCTTCTCCCAGCTGTCCTTTCACCTCCATATGTAGATGTACAAGAGAAGTTACTAAAGTAATGCCTCTCTGTTTTTTTGTGCTGGCCTGTAACATCAGAGGTGGTCGTGTGGCAACAAAAGTTGAACATTTCCAACAACAGTACATTCCATTTTGTTGCTGTGCAACAGATGGCAGAAGACAGGCAGTCTGACAAAACAGCATCTGACATGGAAGGACTTTGAAGCAAAGGTGTGAAATTAAATTCCACACTGTTGTAGATCCTCTATTGACTAGCAAAGACAAGCACATAATGTCCTCCAGCCATGAAGGCTGTCGAAGTATCTCCATCTCAGAGAAAGTCATTCAGCTTTATGAATTTTGTAGACTTTGATTATTTATTCAAGTTAGATGCAGAGTATAGTTCTGTGGGGGTAATGGAGAAAAGGGAAGAAAAAAAACAGACAAACTATAATCTCAAAGTACATTTTGAAGCAAACAAGTTGAAATATCACTGAGCTACATTCCAAAGCTGGAGGATACTTTAGCCAGAATATATCAGGAACAGAGATTAGCAACCAAGTGCTGTAGTGCTCTCTCTGATGAAAGCCTCTCAAAAGAATGAAAGTTTTCAACTGGATGCCATCAGGAGCAGAAGATGTTCATGCATAAATTACACAATTCAAGTATTTTTCTATTATATGTTATTCTCACTAGAGATCTATGTGCATCCATAAAGTGTTCAATTTCAAAGATAAGTTTGCTAAGAGACATTAGCATTTAAATCAAGGAAATGAATAATTAACACCTCACATCTGGCACTGCCCACGTATTAAAAGCAATATTCTTATGAAACAAAGGAAATCATATTTCAGTCCCTACAATACTCATAGACAGGGATTGTTGTCCATTTGACTCTTCCATTACCTAAATATTTCCCCTCATGGGAATAAAAACTATGTAGTTACTATTTTTTTCCCCCTCTTAACTGATAGACTTTTAATATACTAGTTTTTGAGAAACAGAAATGGTATTATATAATTGATTGAGTGATAGATACAAACAGTACAATACCTCTGGTCTTGCATTTGAGGCTGATTATTATAGATATCACATCTGTGTAATGTTATGTGATTTATTATCCTTTAAGCTCAAACTCCCAAGAGCTACATTACTGCCATATGAAAACATCTTATTTGAAGAAATGTTCACATCATCCTAAAGATAGGTTCTTCCTCCCCTGCCTTATTTTTATTGTTTTCAGATAAACTCAGACACCATCATTAAAAAAAAATCCTCAGGAGAGGAGTTGTCCCAGGATCAGGAAAAAGAAATAGAGTGCTTTGATACTTGCTCATCTCATTGAAGCTCAGAATTTTAGAGTGCCTGATCAGTTTGAAAAAACCAAAATTTCTTGAATTAAAATGAATCCCTACTTAAATGTTTTGTGGAAGCACAGCCAGATATACATACACACACACACACTTTCAGGAAGAAAAGTTGCTCATAATAGCCATTCCATGCAGCCTATTGAGAGCCATGAGAACTAGTACCAGAACTGAAGCAGATTACAGTATTTGATGTTATGTTTAAGAGGAAAACAAACAAGCAAGCAGTACACACAATGAACATTTTTTGTCACTCTGAGTGGTGTAGCTAACATTAACTACCTTATTTGGTAGTTAGTGAGCCTAAGCACATTTCACAGGTGCAGGAGAGCTTCTTTTGCTTATCTTTTACAGAGGCCAAAGGACAGCATAATGAAGAAATCTAAGTAATTACTTCAGGCCAGATAGCCAAAGACTGCAAGTCACAGGATCTCAATGTAATGATTGCAGCTGTAAGGAGGTGTATTCACAATGCATGTAAACATAGAATAGCAGGAAAATACATCATATCCCAAGTTCGGAAGATCGGTAGTAGTCAACATCAATATTTTAATATGACTTCCAGATGCAGTAATGCCTTCTTTTTCTTTTCTCTAAACATAAAACCTCTTAGACCCTTTGTAATTTTCTGCCATTGATCCTTTCAGGAATCCAACACAGAAAATACATTTCACATCTACTGGAGAAACTTTGATATGACTTCCCAAGAGGACAGAAATACTTTAAAGGGAGAGTTGTTTAAGTTTGTCTTTCCTGCCATTATACAGACTTAGTAAGGCAGGTGTCCCAGTACACAAAATTACAGTTCTTCTGTCAGAGAAATAAAGGTTCTGATGACATCTGCTGGTCCCATGGGGACTAGGCAAACACCTGCCATCTCCTACCATATGTCTGATTCTTATATGTAAAAGCACAAGTCAACTAAATTATTGAGAATAAAAATGTTCCTTTGCTGTGAGATAGAGAATGACAGGAAATTAAGGTAAGAATCTCTTTAAAGGTCATTAACTCAATCCCTGGAACAAGCAGGATTTATGCTACTTTAATCACTGCTGATAGCTGTTTGTTTTAACAAATAATGAAAAACAATATTATTTCTCTGGACATGCTATTCTCTCACTTTGTTTTCATATTCCCTATAAAGCTTTTCATAGTAATGTCTGATTTACAAGCAATTATCATTTTGTGTATTCAAGAATAATTAGACTGCATTTAACCATGAAGTTGAAAATATAAAGGAGATATTTTAGTTACAAAATCTTAAAGCTTTACTGCTTCATGTATCTGGTAATACTAGGCACAGAAACACACCCGACCTACCCCAAATGTGATGCAGGAATATATGCATTTTGAAGATGCTTTTACTACAGCAGTCACCACAGATAGGCAATCTCATGAGCCTAGTTCTCTAGGAAAATGGTCAAGATTATAAGCTCCACAGGTATGGATGAAGCCATCAGGGTACTCACATCCCACCAATTTCAATTATAGTGCATACTTAGTAGGGAAAGCAGCAGCCACCTTGATGAGTCATCTAGTTGACAAACTACATTTAGCAGACTGTATCAAGAACTGTTTCATAACTGTTAGAGCATATTAGTTTATGTATTATGAGTAATTTTACTGTGACTCTTTGGAATAAATACAGATTCTTGAAAATCACCACTGTGTATCTACTATACTACTCCTGGTGCACTGACATTTGTTTAGGTTAAGAAACATAGTTAGATCACATTCAGCAAATTTAACAAGCTTACCTTAATTCTTCTAAGAAAACTCCAACTCTATAACAAACATTTGACTGACCTCTACCAGCTCCATCAAGACAAAAGAAAGCTTCCTGTGCTTACCCCCAAGAAACCAGAGTAGCAACTAGTCGAGAAGAGAATTTCATAGTGAATGTATTTACGTGGCTTCTAATGTGAAAGAACCTTGAATAAGGTAAGAAACAGTTCCAAAATTGCTTACTAGGACACCAATAGGTATACATTTAATTAAACAACCAGCTTCCTTTCTGAAGGCTGATCTCTCAAGACTGTGATCGCACACATTGTAACAGTATAATGCAATAGTAAGTACAACAATAATAAAAAGCACTGCAGCAAATGAGAACAAACCCAAATATAGCAACCACAGACACAGAAACAAAGAAAGAAAATCTACTTACCCTTGAAAGTCCCCAGGCAGACAGAGATCTTCAGGAAGGAATACCCTCACCTCCACTGCCGACCCTTAAATGAGGTCTGGGAAGGGGTGGATCCTGGCTCCACCCCTTCTTGTCACTCAGCTGCATTGCATGCACCTGAGCTCCCCTGGGTTGGCCCTGCCTTCCCACCAGGTGCTCAATCACTGTTTCAAGCCATGACAGCATTTTCATTACACCCATCGTATGAGCATTTGAGGTTTAGCTGTTGTCAAGTTATGGACCACTGCTGAAATGGAGCATGGCATGTGAAAAAGTGACACTGCCTAAGCAGACACAGATGCTGCATCAAGGAGCTCATAATTGAAAGGACCCAGTAGTTAGCATGTGGGACCTAAGCCCAAAATAAAGCATAAAATAGGATGACTAATTGTTCCCCTGTAACCAAAGGTTTCCTAAACCAGATTGAGAAATGTAATATATAAAGCAGCCACTGAAGAAGAGGAATTACCAGCACCACAAGAAGTACTGCAAAACAATGAAAAGGACTTGTAGGACTTGTAAAAGAGATCACCTGCATATTTGGAACAACCATGTGAGACTGTTTCTGCAAAATCAGCCTCCAGGTGGCCAGGACACATGGGGTTTTTGCCAAAAGCATTTGTGAGATCCGAGACTACTTAGCATTGCTGGGTTATGCAGAGCTGTGTATGCACCCAAGAAACTTGTCAGTTAGAGGAGATCACAGAATCACAGAATCACAGAATGTCCAGGGTTGGAAGGGACCACAAGGATCATAAATCTCCAACCCCCC